>JAJOZX010003055.1:45000-367500 GCA_023014485.1 Bathynomus jamesi | reverse complement strand
TTTCACCCCACCTTAGACCCACAGTTTAACATTAGAAAATTCTGAAACCTGACTCAGTGCCAAAAGTTTTATAAGAAACACCAAATAATTTTCGTCGTCCCCTAGCGCAATTGGAAAGGTTTTCACCCCACCTTAGACCCACAGTTTAACGTTGAAACCGAATGTTTTTTAAAATATAATTAGATATATTTCTTTATATCCTCTCGATTACATTAGTGACTAATGATGCGGGAAACTCTGAGTAAATATTTTCTCGAAAACTATGGGTGATAGAAAAATTCTGAAACCATATTTGGAATCAGTATCAAACGTTCTATACGAATCACCAAATAATTTTCAAAGGAGAATACGAGCATTAAATCTATTGGTGAAAATATATATATGTTACTCGTCCGGTCCCGTTATAGCGGATTGGTACACGTCATAGCTCCACCCAGCTACATCGGCAGCCAATCACTACGAACATCTGGTCTTTTGGGGCGGAGCTTGGCGATTGTGCATATAAAAGGGGATATTTTTCAGTTTGGAGTAACAGTAGCTATTTTCGCGTCAGTGAATAATCATTCCCTCCACCATGGACCTGTACGTCTCCCCAGACTTGTATGAAGAGAGTGATACTGCAGCATTAACGACAATTAGCCTTTTTAATGCGGTTGACCGTGATGAATTATTTACAACGCAAACCGTAGAAGATATTTGCAGTGACGCTCCTTACAATCCGACGCAAGGGACTACCATAGAAATGTAAGTGTCTATAATTAGAATTTATATATATATATGGATGGGGTGTAGTATCTCGTCAAATAGATACTCGCCAAAAATGTCAATCAATGTTATTTTGTTACCCCATTATGCTAAAATCGAAATTTTATGGCATTCAATGTTATTCCTCGAACCAAAGATATCTTCACAAATGGGGATCTGTCTGTATACTCTGTATATGTTTTAAAAGCATTATTCCTTTAAGGTCCGATGAGGATTTGACACGTGTTATACAATCTTTTGAAGAATCTCGGAATACGGGGGATATACTGAACAGTCAACAATGTCACACATCCTCCACCATGGACCTGTACGTCTCCCCGGAATTGTATGAAGAACGTGATACTGCAGCATTAACCGCAATTAGTCTTTTCAATGCGATTGACCGTGGCGAATTATTTTCAACGCAAACCGTAGAAGATATTTGCAGTGACGCTCCTTACAATCCGACGCAAGGGACTACCATAGAAATGTAAGTGTCTATAATTAGAATTTATATATATATATATATATATATATATATATATATATATATATATATATATATATATATATGGAGAGTTGTAGTATCTCGTCAAATAGATACTCGCCAAAAATGTCAATCAATGTTATTTGGTTATCCCCATTATGCTAAAATCGAAATTTTTATGGCATTCAATGTTATTCCTCGAACCAAAGATATCTTCACATAATGGGGATCTGTCTGTATACTCTGTATATGTTTTAAAAGCATTATTCCTTTAAGGTCCGATGAGGATTTGACACGTGTTATACAATCTTTTGAAGAATCTCGGAATAGGGAGGATATACTGATCAGTCAACAATGTCACACCGAAATAATGTAAGTGTTTTTCGATCTTTTTGGGATAAGAAGACAATATATTTTCATAAATTTATTAAATGAAAGAAATCAGTACAATAAACAACTACAGAATATATCGTTACAAATATACGAACAAAAACATTATAATATACAACGAGTACGTACAATTGGAAAACGGTTTTTTATCTGTCTGCATACCATTTCATCGTTTCGGCGAGTGTGACACGGGTCAAATAAATTTAAAAAATTTATAAATTCTTTATCATTTGACATATGCATGAGAAATGAGACGCAGTACATTCCGCAAACATTAGTAAAATATCCTTGCATGCGAAATGGGGTCCACACAACTTCGGGAATATGTAACTGAGCGAGAAATTTTACAATAATAGGGTCACTCCAGGGTTGAGTACCGAGTGAATCAAAATAGTACAGGCGCTGTCTATTTTTAAAATAGACAGCGATCCAGTGAATCCCTTCATTACCGATGATGTCTGTGTTCACAATAAGACTACCGCATTCTCGCGTACTTGGCAAACTCAATGTTTCATTCTTCGCAAACACGCCGATAAATTTGGAACGTGTGACTCGCTCCATTACTTTCTGAAGTGTATTAGCATCCATTTTAAAAGTCAGTGATAACGCTTCTAAATCTATCTACTTCTATTAGGGCTTGCGATTCGAGATATACTAGTACACTAATAGGAGCGTCTATAGGCTTGGCGAATTCCAGCCGCACTGAGATGTTTCCGCTCTGCTGTGGGGTTAAATGGGTATTTACGCTAGCAGATAAGTCAGGTGTAATGTCAAACGGATAAAGGTTAAATTGATCAATGAATTCTTCCTGCGTTACCCCATTACCAAGCTCATCACAATCACCTGCAATATGGGTCAGATTACTATAGGCTCTGGCACAAAGCGGTAACACAGCGTCTGATGAATAGTCCGTACCCATTGTTCCACCCAAAGCAGTGCCATTAACGTATAGAGTTATATTTTTAAGTCCGAAATTCTCGAATTTAAAGGCACTCTTTTTATATTTTCCATTCACCGAAGCGTGGTCCTGCATGCCGATTAATATCCTTTTAGGAAGATTTCCCAGGGCAATGTTTTCTATCTGCTTCGATGCCAACCCTGCAGGAACCGTATATAGTTTGATCTGCACTCTGTTAATAGGATATTTCACTGTAGCGTTTAGTAAATTTTTCTCAATTTCTAGTTGTTTTGGTGAACTTAATTTCACTCGCCGTACGCGGAGGTATGTGTCCATAATGTGAACCACAACGGGCTTTGCACCCTCTTCTTGATTCGCATCCAGATTTAAGCAGATCTCAGGACTCGTGCGGGTGAGCTTTATTTTCATATCCACCCCGTTCACAAGCAACTTCTCCTGGAAAGTGAAATCTGTGTGCAACCGTCCAAAACACTCGTATATTTTCTTTTTAGAATTTTTAAATTTGTCCTTTATACTATTTTCATCTTTAGTTTGATAATATCCCTCCGCACTTAAAAAGGTAGCCTTCGCTTCTTTGGAAAAGTTGAGGACATTTTCCAAAGGCTCGTAGATGATAGTACCCCGTGCCTGCCGATATGTTGGTCTGATTTAAATATACGTCACACTGGTTGAATATGGCGTGCAGAAAGTTTGTTTCAGGGTATACAGCATATTTGTCATCGCAGACCGTTCCATCAGAATGGGCTATACGTAGCTTAGCGTACATGTGCACACAGCTTGGATCAAAAAAGTAAGGACCTGAGCTGGGTATCACGAATTCTATAGGTGCACTCGGGGAACTAATTGTGTTTAAAGGGTTAATTGTAATAAAGTCACTGTGCTCAATAGAAACTTGGGTTGGCGGGAGCTCAAAAAGGGACAGCTCCGATTTACAGCATTGTGAACTACATGGGTGGATGAAGCGTGCCATGGCGAAATAGTGACTCCTCTCTCGACAAGTGGTAAACAAACTATGATTCATGAGATCAATGTCCTTAGCTTATATCAGTCAAAAAAGTGGTCAACCATAGGTTTCATTCGCTTACAGCATTTCTTTTTTGATAGCCTTTTACGTTTAATACCACGTGACCCCTTCTTCTTCCGGGGAGCCCTCTTCTTCTTCCCGCCACCACGCATTTTTCTCTTTGCATCTTTGATGATTTCGTTCCGTGTACGCTTTAAATGTTTTTTTAGAGCTTCTTTAGGTTTAGCCCCGGCCAATATGTCTTCTGCAGTGTTAAGGCCTGATTGTAGCGCTTTCCTTCCAAGGTATCTGGCACCCCTCTTCAGCAAAGGAACAGCCGTACGTATATTGATGAAAAAATGATCCAAGTCCACTACCGCGCTGGTATCGCATCCCTCGATAGACGGTGAAAGGCTTTCTATCCATTATAACTCAGTGCGTCGAAAAGTGTAGCTTCACTGTTAAGCTCCCGTTACCGAATGGGAAGTTTCGCCTCATCGTTCTTATATATTGTGATATTGGTTATTAATAGAGACCGGAAGTTCAGCAAAATGCCATAAATGCCCTTTTTGCCTATTTTCTCATTTTTGTGAAATGCTTTTTTCGATATGAAGAGCCTAATTTCCTATTCCCCTGTTTTGAATGAAGAGTTTCGGTTTTTTTTTTAACCAAATTATCACATTTAGCAACTTCTAATGATTATTGGCAACTCCACTTCTCCAGATGTCGTACATATGGCAGCACTGCAATTTGTTTTCAGTCACTGTTTTTTGCATGAGTGAGCACGTGTGATAATGTCTAACAGTTAAAGCATCTTCTTCTAAGAAACTAATGATTATGTTCAGCAATTTGGGAGCAGTGTGTTCTCCACTGACGGCTCTATATTATTCTGTAAAGCTTGTGAAAAGGCAGTAAATTCAGAGAAGAAATACTTCGTGATCCAACATATAGAGACAGCTAAACACAAAAGTGCCGCTGCAAACGGAAGCTTGGAGGAGAGCAGTCATGCTACTTACTAACTACGTTGCTGGCTCCAGCCGTAAGTCACAATTTTCAATGGACTTGTGGCAAAGCATTGTTGATGCTGGCAGTCCTTGTGGAAACTAGAAAATCCGTCTCTGAGAAAATTCTTGGAGAAGTATACAAATGAACGCATTCCTAGCGAGTCGTCATTAAGAAAGACCTATGTAGAAGACATCTATCGATTGTTATTCAAAATATTAGGGATGGAGTTAAGAACAAGTACATTTGAGTATCAATAGAGGAGAACAACCGATTCTGTTGGAAGGTTGTTGCCAATGTAATAGTTTGGAACTATGAAGAGAGACCAACCCCAAAAATCTATTTGTTAGCATCAGAGCTACTTGATAAAACAAACAGCTCAACTATTGCTCAGACTTTTACCAAATCACTTGCATTACTATGGCCTGAAGGAATAAAGCACAATAATGTTTTCTCTTCATAACTGATGCAGCTCCATACATGAAAAAAGCAGCTGGGGCTTTAAAAATTCTTTCCCCAGAATGCTACATCTCACGTGCTTAGCTCATGCACTCCACGAGTTTCTGAAAAGGTACGAAGATTATTCTCTGATGTTGACAAGATGATTTCAAATGGAAAGAAGGTATTTCTCAAAGCTCCTTCACGAGTCCAGGTTTTCAAGGAAAAGGCACCGGGATTAGCACTGCCACCTCAGCCAGTACTGACAAGATGGGGAACTTGGATAAATGCCGCCTTTACTATTGTAAAAATTACAACACAGTACAGAGCATTGTAGAAAGTTTTGATGAAGAGGATGCATCTTCTATCAAGATTATGAAATCTCTCATGCGAAGTCATTGCAAATGATCTTGCATTCATTAATGCCAACTTTTCAAATTTACCACTTGCAATAACTTCACTGGAAGAAAGAAAACCAAACCTTGGTAAATGCATTGGGCATTTTTATAAACGTAGTTGAGGAAATTAATCAAGTTTCGGTGCCACAGGTAAAATTGTCCAGCAGAAGTGTGAAAAAGTAATTTCAGGTAATGCTGACCTAGCTCAAATCAAGAACATTGCAAAAGTCCTTGAAGGAGATGGTGATATAGACGTTTCAAATCTAAACTCAGAAATTATAGCGTTTTAAGTATGCACCAATCACATCAGTTGTTGTTGAAAGATCATTTTCCCTTCTTAAACACTTGCTAACTGATCGTAGACATAATCTAACGTTTGAAAATTTTGAAAAAATGCTTGTTGTAATGTGTAACCAATCAAATGAATAAAGCTATACTTCATAGATTTATTTAGCATTATTTTATTAATGTATGGAGATGTCTTACCTATAGTTTTAGCTCATGTTATTTAATGAATTTCGATTTAAAAATAAATTCCTTTTTTTGCCTATTTCCATGTTTTATTCTGCCTTTTTGCCTGCCTATTTCACTGTTTTTTAGTGCCTGAACTTCCGGTCTTTAGTTATTAAATTAGTTGCGACATTCACATAATGGGGTCTGTCATATGTAATACTCAAACTCCTTCCTCTATGGTTGGGGATGTGAGCAATGCGCAGCAGGCGTGCCTGGGTATCCCCAACAAACTGGTGCTCCACTATATTACTGTAAATATAGCACATGTCTGGGGACCTTTCAGCCAATTTCTCCATCTTCAATTGATACATTAATCTGGACAAGTTATACTGTCTCGTGAAAGTCTCTTTGGAAGGCTGCGCTATATCGGCGTTGGTTAGAATTTTGAACTTTCTATGTTCTTTAAGACGTCTGTTAGTCTTTGATTTAGGATTAGTGTATGTGCAGGGTTGTTTACGATTTCGTATACTAAATCATTCGTAAGGTTTGAGTTTCTTAAACTTACGTTTAAGCCTCTCACAACATCCTCGGCCAACCATATTGACCCGGCCCTAGTCTTACTTCTGTACTGTAATACCGTGCAATCTTAGTCCGAGCGATACGCATAGTTTCATTCATAGCTACCCCAGCTTTTTCACACTCGTCAATGTCTCTAAGAACGTAAAAACTGTTTCTTTATGTTCAATATTTAAAAAAGACGGTGTCCAGCTGAATTTCGCATATCCCCACCTCATACGAATCACGACCCAATTCAATGTGCCCATGGAGTTCTGTTACAAAGTTGGCTAGTGTGTTGTTAGGGTGTACAGACAGGGACGAGGAGGACGGGAGTGTGACGTAGAAATGGTTAGGAGCCATGTTGCATACTATTTAAGCTTCATTATTGCATCAGCTTTTATATGTTTGAAGCTTTCTGGGTACCCTAGCCATTTCACCAGGTACATTTTTCTCCTTCCTGAACCTTTGCTTCCTAAATTTTCTCAATTTTAAACACATTTTTTTCTAAATTAAACGCAACTTTCTGCAATTCCTCGCGGTAAAAGCCTCCTGAGATTTCTTCCCCATTCAAATCTTCATCATTATCACACCTTTAGGTCTCACAGCCCTAACTTTAAAATCTCGCGTGTCCATCCTTGCTCAAAACCCTTTGCGAATTTATTCCCGAACGCGACAGCCTTACATAATCATTGATTTTGAAGCGCGCAGAGTGTGGTGGTGGTGGTGATCCATCTCTTCTCGGGAGCGTACCTCTTTCTAAAACTTCGTTAGGTGTTGCCCCAATCGTGCGATGGTGTGAGCGGTTGTAGGATGATGCAATGATTCCAGAATGTCTAGAAATCTGTATGTGTTTTTATGTGTAAATAACGGTGCATGCGTTCCTTTATGGTGCGCTGAACTCTTTCAGCTAAAGAATCCTTATGTATAGAATTGGTTGTGTAATAGCTGATATTAAACTCTGTCAACATGTTCTGAAAAGCACGGCCTATAAACTCCTTCCCATATCCGTACAAAAATAGCCAGGAACCCTGTTTTCTTTTAACATTAGCGTTTTGGTGGTTTTAGCAACTGTTTCAGGTGATTTATTTTTCAGAGGAACTAGCCACAGATATCTAGAGAATACGTCTATTATGAATAGAATGTAGCGTAACCATCGTTATACACAGAATATCTTTGCATGTCTGTTAAATCTGCTTGCCAAATAGAATCAATCGAGGAAGCCGTTGTCTTGGCTGTTTTAAACCTTTTTCTCACAGGCTTATGAAGCGTATAAGCGTCCTGCTCCCTCAAAAATCTTTCAACATCTTTTTTTCCTGCTCCGTAAACACTTCTGTACAGTCTATCTACGCCGCCGTAAGAGGATGGGGTAGAAATGTCATAATAGCGTTTAGTTAATACGTTAGCCATTTGCGTATTTTAGAGGCACGTGGGTAGGGTTGGTTTAACCTCTTCTTGCTCCTCTTCAAAGGTGTTACCGCCGGGGGTGACGGCGCCTTCAATTGTGTCACAGGCGTTGCATGTTCCAAGTCTTTTAACCTGTTCAGATTTCCTATCAACGTTTTAGGGACATTTATTTGTTGTAGTCTTGCTTTAATATGCTTCCATCCTGATGGTGAGGGCCTATCCCACTTTCTCACCAGATCATGGACAATGTCTACGATATTCGATCCCTGTACCTTTGATCCTTCCACAATGAGCTCCCCTGTATCGGTCCATTGTACGGCGGGATTCCTCATTCAATAGATTATAAAGACTTAAGCCTTTACTCTTCAATGTAAGTGGGAGGGTATTTTTTAATACATGTTCGATATGTTGTGTGGCTAATCTTTTTGGTTGGTCAGCTGTGTCGTCGGGCACAGATCCTATGTCACCATCGTCCCCTGTGCTGTGCCTAATAACCACAGGAATCTCTGTAGGGCTCTTATAATTTTCGTACTCGTGAAGAAATTTCTGCAGAGCTTCTTGGTATAAGATTCTTTACTCATCAGGTGTTTTTTCACTGTTTAATAGGGCTAACAATTCGCTTTCCATTCTTTTAAGTCTGCTTTTACGGGGATCTAGATACGTGTCTGGATTCCTTTGCAGTGAAGCATACACCTCGTGGGGAATCACTACCACTTTCTTCATTATATTAATCTAGTCAGTAAAGGACCCAAAACTGAAAATAAGATGGGGAGAAATGACCCTCCTGTTTGTACAATAATTCGTTTTTTCTTCGCTACAGTTTGGCTTTTACGAGCGAGTGCACGTATTATGTTCTTGTAGCGGCGTAGGCGAGCCTTCTGATGGGTTTTCATTGATACATTGCAATTTATAACGTTAAGGCAGATTTCACAGATGCATTTTAAAAGTCGGCATCGATATTTTTAATAAACATCTGCTGCAATGCCCGGGGCAGTCGATGATAGATTTTTATTAATTCACGGTATTTCTTTAGTCTCTTTGTCATTCTGGAATATACACCGTTTCAGGCTCGTTTGGAAATATATTCGTTCGCAGAAGCACTCTAAACGTGTTCGCGGATGAAGGTCGCAAAGCAAATATCCGTAACGCGTGCTTGTAGCTTCTTTATAAACTTCCAAAACTCCTTACGCTGATTCGGGAACATTTGATTGGCTAATACCCCAATTTGTGATACATCTCTACGTTGCGCGAATAAGACTAGATATTGCGTATTTAACGACACATCGCGCATGTATCTATTTTTGAAAAATAGATTCTGATTGATGAAGAACACGCTTATGTTAAGATGGTGGGAGAATACTGTAAATGTCTCGGCAAACGTTTTATCCATCTCCAACATGAGATCGTCAATTACAATGATTGTATGTTCATTTCCCTTTAACGAATTAACGTCATATACGCCTTTGTGGAACAAAATATCATCTTGGTACTCGTTGAACACTGATTGATACGTCGAATAGCACCATATAACTTTATGCACAAATTTCGAGAACATCTCCCCATTTTCTTTAATGATTTTAAGCATAAACACAGTTTTACCACATCCTGTAGGTCCAGATATAATACATGTGGGGGCTCGTGAATCTGAATTTTTTCTACAGAGTCCATTTCTAACACGTCACACTCCTAAGTGGGTCATCTACAAAATATTACAAATTTTGAGTGCTGATCCTTATATTTTCTCCCACAGAACCGTGAATGACGATGAGGTAGAGCAGCCCATCATTACGGATGACCTCGACGACAGTGTAGTTGTGATCTCCCCCCCTGAACCCTCACAGCGATACCGGTAACACGTCCAAAGCGGAGGTATGAAACCCCCGCGTCAGGTATAAAGCGACCGAAATACGCGCCTGTTGCAGCGGTAATAGATCCCCAACCCTCAACCTCTTACGCAACAAGCCCCCCAGCAGCACCTAATATATCCCCTTATTCATCCGCCGCCCCCCGTTCTGTTAAGTCTACAATAATAGAGCCCCAACCATCAACCTCCTACGCAACAGGCCCCCCATCAGCAGCACCTTTCGCTAATATATCCACTAATTCATCCGCCGCCCCCCGTTCTGTTGAGGAAGATATAACGCTCGAATTGGTGCGCTCCGCAGCCCCCACCCCAGCCTTGACTAGAAATCGGTATAGAGTCAGGGTCGACCCTAGAGTCATGTATAGCAATGGTATTGAGCGCGGACTACGCCGGGTGTAGAGAGCGTATTATAGAGTTTGCTCTTCAGAATCGCGACGAGCGTGAAGTCAGGACGAGTCTGTCCTTTGGATTCGGGTCAGATGACGGTGATGTAGACGATTATTGGGTGATAGTGCCATTTAGACGTTTGGTGGCTGAAGATGTAGAATATATATTAGGACGTATAATGCAAGCCGCCCAAAGTAGTATAGCCTTCAATATGGACAACTTCACGGTAAATATTGACCATGTATACCGTGTTGCGGGTCATAGTGCCATACCGTATACTCTTAACCTCAATTCTCAAGCTATTTATAGACGGCATATAAACGTCGATCGTGGTTGCGGCTTTATAGCAGTACTCTTAGCACGTATGTTTACTGTACAAAATACACGAACTCAAAAAATTTGGATGCCTACAGTCGTGGAGCGTGCCCATAAACTAGCTGTAGACTGTGAACTTGAATTTGACTGTATATGGGTCCTGAAGAGCTGAGAATGGTAGAACGGAGAATGAATGTCCGCATAGTTGTGTTTGGGTTGGATGATCGTTGTAGGACTGTGTATGTTTTTAAAAGCTGTGTGAGAGATCGTACAAGGCCCCTACTTATTTTAGGATTGTCAGGGACAACGTATCTCCCCATCCGTAATATAAGGGGCTTTACGCGAGTTATGACAAAAGTCGAAAATATGGGACATCATGATTTGTGTAAGGGGTGCCTCGAGTTTGCGGATGATATAGTGAGACATTGTAAAGAATGTCACATGGTATGTGAGCAGTGTAAAAGCACCAAATGTGAAAGCCGTGTAGTTGAAGCTGAGAAGAGAGACTGTGATGTGTGTAGACGCACATTTTTCAATAATAGCTGTTTTGATTCCATAAATCAATTGGCACGTGCAGGAAAATGAGAATCTGTGAATGTGGTATGTTTCACACAATGGATAATTGGGGAAAATTTAAGCACAAGTGTGACGTAATTCACTGTCCTACATGCCAGGAGGAATATAAGGCGGATGGAGTAAAGCATGTATGTTATATGAAAGATGCTAAGCCTAAAAATAACCCTTGTATAACTGTATACTACGATATAGAAACATATACGAACGCTGAAACCAAAGAGGTAATTCCACATTTACTTGTGAGCCAGACTATCTGTGATGAGTGTATGGATATCGAATGTGACGAGTGCCCCAAATGTGGAAAACGGACAAACGTTTTTAAAACGAATGTCAGCGATAGTCCTGTGAAACTATTTGTGTCCTATATTGTCAAGTTAGCCGACAAGTTCAAAAAAATGACTGTGTATATTCTCGCCCATAACGGGCAAAGTTTGACACGCAGTTCCTTTATAAGGAGTTGCTTGAACACGAATCCTCTGAGATATTTACAGGTGATCCATTGAAAAGAGGCAACAAATTAATGCAGATGCAGATAAGAGGCAATGTACAATTTAAAGATACTTTATTATTCACACCTTGTAAATTAGCAAAGCTACCCAAGGTGATGGGAGTAGCAGCTGAAGTTTCCAAAGGATATTCCCTTACACTTTCCTCACCAGCGAGACTTTAAACTACGTAGGCCCACCACCCCCCAAACTTATTTTGACTGTATGGATGAACTGAAGACTTTGATCGATACTACGACAGTTTTAATGAAAGTAACCCTTATAATATAGCTGATGAATGTGAGCGTTATTGCGTGAATGATGTGCGCTGCTTAGAGTATGTTTCCAGGCCTTTAGAAGGATGTACATAGCCCGTTTCAAATGCGATCCACTGCAAGTCGCAACCACCATCGCATCATTAGTTTTACGGTGTTCAAGAATAACTTCATGCCGAAAGACACCTTAGCCATTATTCACCGAAACAATCCCGCAGTTACGGGCACAAGGCTATTTACTGGCTCATACACCTACAGCAACAGACAGGTGTATACATAAAGCACGCCCGCAACACGGGTGAAGTACCCATTAAGATTAATGGACGTGTTTTTTGGGTTGATGGGTTAAGTGAAAACCGTGTCACTGGTGTGAAGACTGTGTACTCCTTTAACGGTTGCTGGTGGCATGGATGCCCCCGTCCTGAGTGCGGAATCACCGGAGATATCCACGGTAGGTCTCCTGCCGACTGTCTTGCATCGACCCGCACCCGCGATCAACTTATAGGATCACAGTTCACTCACAAAGTCTTGTGGGAGCATGAATATGATGCACGGATGGAGACAGACGAGGTGTACCGTGAGGAAATAAAAACGATCAACGTTCAATGGTGCTGGATCCTCTCAAATGTGGTGATAGCTGTTTGGACGTACAAATCCTTTCAGACTATACTTTCCACCTACGAAGGGCGTGAAGCTCCATTACTACGATTTCTGTTCTTTATACCCATACGTGATGAAGAGCAATCCGTACCCCGTGGGCGCTCCTGAGAAACTGGTGGGACCTAGCCTACCCTCCATCAATGAATTTTCAAAAAATTTGAATGATCGTTACTTTGGGCTCTCTTTCGTAGACGTACTCCCCCCCACGCAATTTATGGATGCCGATCTTACCTGTCGTTATCGACGACAAGCTCATGTTTCCCCTGTGCGTGAAGTGCGCGGAAGAGGATAACGGCGAATGTAACCATATACCCCACCAGCGTAAGATCAGAGGCGTATATACAAGTCCTGTTGGCCCTAGCCGTGCGCCATGGTTATAGAATACTGAAGATACATGAGGTGTGGAGGTTTCGGAAGCTACCCAACCTTTTCACACCATATATAAACACCTTTTTGAAGGATAAGGTTGAGGCATCAGGGTATCCGCGAGGAGTTGATACCGAAGATGAAAAGTCTGCCTATATTCAACGTTACCGCGACCGCGAAGGTATACAACTTGATCGTGTCCAAATTGTAAAGAATCCTGGCAAGCGCTTTAGTGCAAAGTTGTCTAAACAGTCTATGGGGAAATTTGCGCAGAATACCGGCAGAAGGAGCATTCATTTGGCACAAAGTTATAGCGATGTCTGGGATTATGCCAATGCCCCGATAAAGAGGTCATGGAGATCGTAAATGTAGGTAATACTTACGTAATAAAGTACAACAACACTGAATTTGCCACAGATACCTCAAGGGTTACAAACATACCTGTGGCCAGCTTCACAACAGCCTACGCCCGTATAAAACTTTGGGTCTATTGCATTCTCTTGGGCGGAGAGTATTGTATGCCGATACAGATAGCGTGATATTCACAGAGAGGGAGGGTGAATACATGCCCACTATTGGGGAGTTCCTCGGCGAGCTCACTGATGAGATCAAGGATGAGTATGGGGACAACGCATACGCCGACTCTTTTGCCTCAACAGGACCTAAGACTTATGGGGTACGGGTCAGGGTGGGGGAGGAAATGAAATATATCGTGAAGGCAAAGGGTATTACGCTCAACCATGCGAATCGGGAGGTTGTTAACTTTGAGTCGTTGAAGGATCTAGTATGTTTGGACGATGATGAACAACCTCCCCAACTAATTGTAGGCACCCACAATTTTCGGGCGCAGAAGCTGGGGGGCGTGAAGGAACTAGGGGTACGATGGTGTGCCGTAACACCTATAGGAAACGTTACTAGTTACCTGGTACCTATGATACCGTACCCTTTGGATACCAATGATGCTTCTAACTCACACGTCTTGTATATAATCGTATCTATTTGTAAATATATATATATATAACTTGAATATCTCGTTTATTAAATCGTATTTGTAAATATATATAACTTGAATATCTCGTTTATTAAATAAATCATGTTTCAAATAGCGTTTCACTTTCTCCTTTGTGTGTGTGTGTGTGTGTGTGTGTGTGTGTGTGTGTGTGCAGGTGAAAGTTCTAAGCTCCGCCCACTGTAAGACCGTGATCATGCTACTATCTGGGAATCCCTGCGTGGTCAGTCGACCGCAGTAAGCCCGAGAGATCAGACGTGTATTAAGATCAGACGTGTATTCAAATGGCTACCTTTAATATTGCTTGTACAACGTTTACGAAATGGTATTCAGTAAAGTGCCAGGATGTGGTGGATACCGAAAAACTTCCTATTCCTCCCTCCTGTGCCTCTTTTAAAAACACATTGGATTGTGCGAAGTTCCAAGATGTACAAATACTCTACGGATGTTCTGGTGAGACCGTTGAAGGCTTTCGTTGCACAGACGATGTGCTGAAGTATACTGCAGAGCTAAACTTTATAAAGTCTCACATACACCGTGAAGTAAAAGAAACAACGCGTGCAGAAGAGAAGCAGCAGGTATGGATAATGAGTCTTGCTGATGGGTGGTGTGACAAGCGGTATTACGTCATGCTACACCATGTCGATTACTCATACCCTACGACTGAAAATGTGAATCTCGTGATCATGGACAATCTTAAGTATTTTTATCACTATATTAACGTATATCATGATGAGGTTCGTAGTGAGGTTGTGGCTAGTGCCCTGCGTGAGTTTTTAACAGAGTTTAGAGACGAGTATCGTTTGATGGGCAGAAAGGAAAAATATGAACATATGTTCCTCTCAAATAGTGCGCCGGAGTGTGGAGATGTTTAGTAAAACATAAAATGTTCCTAGTTCTTATCTAAACTGTCTGGTGCGTAGGCTGGTAGTGATATTCTTGTACCGAAATATGTACAACAATTCAACTCGCGGTCATACGAACAAGCCCATTCACGTATCATCGAGTCAGCCGCCCGTCGAACCATTCCTGCCTACCTGCGTGCCTCACACGGCTTATAGTTATCTCAGAGCTTGAGCCGAGTGGACGTGCGCTCCTCGAATACGATGGAACTTCCTTTGAGCAGCATTCTCAACGCCTCGTACGATGTGTCCGTGACGAAATCGTTGCGCGTGTTCAGGCGTAATTCCGGTACCATTAGCTATGTACTGGAAACGGAATGTAGACCGACAAACAAACGGGTTTATTTAAGTATCGAGGAGATGAATAGAATCTTTGTGATAGTTGAGAAGTGGAGTGAAGATCGTTAGAAAATACCTGCTAACGTAGGTACAAGAAGAGAGCAGATTAGTGACGCACCCTCATACGCCGTTGTATGTACGTTGTGTATAAATAACGATCGGCCGTGCATTGATATACGGCTGATGTGGAAGAATGCTTCTGATAATAACGCTCTTGTTCCTACGCGAAACCGTTTCATCCTCGACAGAATGTTTGAAATCGTCGGATTCCGTAAACTGAAACCTATATTAGACGCGCGTGTTACAGACATGCTTTATTTTGATACAGTACTTGAATACGCCTACACCGCTCTGCTCGATGGGTTTACCGAGTGTAGGGCTGGTGAGAATGGTCTAGAGCTGGACGTTTATTTAAAAAGTTTAGACTCTTTGAATACCATGAACTTTGGTACAAAGCAATTGATCGGTACAAAGCTGAGCTCACCTACACCGTTCACCCTGAAGAACTATTTCTTTATATAACGCGCAGTTGTCGTAACGATTTAGAAGATTATTTCAATTGCCGCTATGTTGAGTGAGTTCACGATTGAAAGCTCGAGTCGGTAGAAATAAACCCTCGATTGGAAAAGCGTGTTTATAAACTTGTGTTTAATAATGTAGCTAACGATGAACTCTTTGTGCGTGCTTTTGATTGTATTCTAGACGTATTTAAAGATGACTTACCAACCGGTTGTAAAGTGGGAACAAAAATAGTACTGAACGATATGAAAGCCCTTCATATCGAGTACAGGTTTCCCTATACTTTAAGCGGTGAAATATTATTAAGCCGCATATACTGCGTAATGCAGAGCAATAATGATGTAATTGTAAACTCGATTAAGACCGAGTTTAGTATTTTGAAAAAAAAGTGAATTGTATTTATATATATATTTTGTTTGACATTTCTCCTGTACTGATTATACGCATATTTCTATTGATTTGTATTTATATATATATTTTGCGTGATATTTCTCCTGTACTGTTATGTACATATTTCTATTGAAGTGTATATTTATCTCTATTTGAAATGTATATTTTATTTTATATATATCCATAATTGTGTGTATATATTTCCTGTACTATTATATGCATATTCCTCAATTGAAATGTATATTTATTTTCTATATATTTATAATAAACAGAATGATGCAATGTTGTTTTACTTAATTGTTATGCCTTCTAAACCTACTACCGGTATTCTTTTAAGAAATATAATAATGTATACAGTGGTATTGCGGTATCTGGCAACATTTAAGCCATTTACAGCCAACTGGCTGATTAGGCTTATATAATAATGTATACAATAATACTGCTAAAAAGAGGCATCTGGCAACTCAAGCCATTTACAGCCAACTGGCTGATTAGGAGTCTATAATAATGTATACAATGGTATCGCTAAAAAGAGGTATCTGGCAACTCAAGCCATTTACAGCCAACTGGCTGATTAGGAGTCTATAATAATGTATACAATGGTATCGCTAAAAAGAGGTATCTGGCAACTCAAGCCATTTACAGCCAACTGGCTGATTAGGCGTCTATAATAATGTATACTATGGTATCTGGCAACTCAGTCTTCGATTAGAATTAAATGAATACATGGCGCTATCTGGCAACTCAAGCCATTTACAGCCAACTGGCTGATTAGGAGTATAATAATGTATACAATGGTATCTGGCAACTCAGTCTTCGATTAGAGAATACATGGCGCTATCTGGCAACTCAAGCCATTTACGCCAACTGGCTGATTAGGAGCCTATAAAACAACGCCTACTCGGCTGAAGTCTTAATGTGCACTTGGCTCCTGCCAGGTGAACACCTCTCCTCCTCCTCCTTTCTCTCCGGGGAGAACTCCGCCTCCAAGTTTTCCTTGTTGCACCTGCAGCATCCCCCCCCTTTGGTTTTTTTTTTCCCTTTTTTTGCAACCCCCACCCCCCTTTGCAACATTACATAATAACTTGCAACATTCTTGCACTCTCCCCTTTTGCGGCTATACTACTAATGTATTTATAAATACAGTTCTAAATACACAAATGTATTTAAATACTGCCCAGCTCTGTGTATACTTAATTAAAAATGAAATGTTTGTTCTTCGAGAAGCGCAACTTAGTGAGAAACAAGAGGACGAGGAGATGGTACGTGTTAAAGTTATTAGCAAACATTTCGGCAACATTTAATTTCCATCCTCATTGCTAAAACGTTAAAAATAAGAACAAATGTAAGAATAATAATTAAATATAATGGAAAATTTATACAAAAATATACTGAAATAATGGAAACATTTTAAATGATTAAATTTAGAGAAAAATAGAATATATAAAAAGCATAAAGTAACAGTTAAATATACAAAAGGTTAAAAAGGGATGATAAATATTGTAACAATGAATGTACGTCTAAGTTATCTTACGAGGTTTTTATAAAAGTGTTAATTAATAAATTGTATAAGAAGAGTTGGTAATTGGGTGAATGTTGGGATATTCATAACAGAATTGTTTAAGAAATAAGACTAGTAGTTGGTTGCAGGTTTTTCAGTGGTGAGGCGGGAGAGTTTATCTTGCTAGGCTTAGGTTGAAAGTGGAACTATAGTTGTTGATGGTTCGCTTTGTATTGAGGATATGCAAGAATTCAACAATGCGGAAGACGGTTAGTTGGGGGGGGGGTTGTGGAGATGGCATCATGGGCGAGCATCGCGGTATTTCTACCAGAACATCACAACCTTTAAATAAACCGTCCAAATCAGTTATCAAGGATCATTGCCATTTCCACAACCATCCCCTGCTACCGACCAACTTCAAAATTATTAACTCCGCACACCAGCCAACTCTTTGACGAGGAAACATTTCCCGTTTTTGGGGGAGGAGAAAGAAAAGTCTTCAGAAACAATTTTCAATCCTAAAAACAAGGGTGTGCATAAGGTTTATTTTCAACGAGTTGTAAGTTAATACGTTAATTTTAATTTTTTCACGGTCTTCCGTAAATATTTCTTCAGAGAACGTTTTCCCTCGACTCTGCCTTACTGCACCTCATATCTTGACAGCCTATTTTAGCTTAGCTTGGACTAACATGTGCTAACCTTACCTTCTGTAATTTTCCAGATTCCAACTTCGAGTTAATTGGATCAACATTTTACTTTGTCTCTAAATACAGTCTACTTGGGGCCAAGGCAAAGGTGCTTGCATCGAACTGAAGGCCGAGTTGCTGACACTGGAGACGAAAGAAAAGATAGATGAAGTTAATCGGGTGCTCGCAAGAGTTGGTAAATAAAAACAAATTTTAATTGATTACTATAAAAATCTCGATACAGATGTGAATAAGTAGAATTACGACCTCTTCTCGAGCAATTTACAAATGGTTTTGTTATTTACAAGGTTCAGACAGAGTTTGGATTGGATTGCTCAGACAAAAGGACACTGGCCAAATAGTTTGGCTACACCCACAAGGTAAATACTTTTTTATGGAAATACGAGTAAATATTGTACAAGGAAAAGTTTTCTTCTTCCACAATAAAAACATAAAAGGAACTAAAAAAAAAAAGATTCATGAAATAATGAAGAGGCGAAAACTTTAAAAAGAAAAGTAAACATTAGCTAATGAGCATGCATATATATATATATTATATATATAATCTTTGGTATCATTTGGTTAGCTTCCGCCTGAATTGCAATCGGGTGTGATTTCTGTCATAAACTGCACGACTTTAACTGTATGAAATGGTATAGGAAAATATCTCTTGCATCGAACGCCAAACAAATCACGGGTATCAAATGGGTGTGTGACGGGTGTAACCGAGACTGTAAACTCATTGGCATTAAAAAAGAAATGGAAAATACGAATTCAAATGCGATAGAAAAAGCAGAGACTAATACGTAGGGGGGGGGGATGACCAAAATGGTGTGGATGAGAGAGAAACAAACGAAAATATAACACGGAAAGAAGACGCAATTGTAAAAGAAAGAAAAGAAACAAGTACAATCTGTGATATGGTAAAACTACCAAACGAAGATAATAATAAAAAGTCGACAAAACCTAAAAACAGAAAATAAAAAAGTCAACAAGAACTAGAAACGTAGAAGATATCATATGCAAATATTATGCAAAAGGGAATTGCAGATACCGGAATGGGCAATGCATCTATACATATTCCACTTTATGTTACTTCCATTACAAAAATGGATATTGCAAATTTGAAAAAACTGCGAGTTGCACGACCTTAGTATCTGCAAAACCTTTACAAGATATAGAATGTGAACACAGGCAAAATTGCCGTTACTACCAACACCCTCAAAAGAACCTCGTAGTTGAGCAGTCAAAACCTACAACAAACAGGGCTACCAATTTTTTTAGATGTAGCCAACACGATTCAACTACTAAATAACATCCAACAAATACAAAGACAATTTATAAATACGGGGATCCGAGAGCTGTACAAAATAAACAGAGAAAGAAATTACATGCGATATTGGAGCAATAAGTATTGAAATAGAGAAAGAAAGGAAAATTCTCGGAGGATTATAGGGGAACGAAACATGCACCACCAATGGAAAACGAATCTGAACTACATAAGGGGGAAAAACGAAAACGAAAAAAATAACTAAACCACTCCCGAGACAAAGTCACATACCTGAAAGGATTCATGCAAGAAATAAACAACAGACACTTTGCATGGCTCACGAAAATTCGTCTATAGAACTACCAAACGAACTGTGAAAACTAAGTTTTGTATCGACAAAAAAGAAATACAAATTGACAACTATAACATGTTCGAGGTTCGAGCCGACGGGACAGCAAGGCGGAAAGAAGGATGTGCTATTTCTACAAACGTAAAACATATGGCAGAAATGGCTATAAGTACCTCAAACAACTACGGAGAATCAGTAGCAGCAAAAGTTGAAAAATTCATCAAAGTACTAATTGTAACACGAGTATATAGACCCTCGAAAAGGCCAACTACAAAATTCTCAGATACCATTACAGTGGTAAGGAACTGGATGAAAGATCTACGCACAATCCCCAACCCCAAATAATTATTCTCTGTGGTGATTTTAATTTCACCTTTATGAAGTATAAAAGGAACCGAAGAAATATACGTATACCCAAGACAAGGGGAGCACACGGGAAGACCAGGCGCAGGCAAAAATGCTCCTAGCTCTACCCGATGAATTTATTTTAACACAAGAAATAACAAACTAAAAGAAAAAAACTGTCTACATTTGGTATTCACAAACAGCAGCAGCCCAATGATAACATACAAATATCCCTAACTATAATATCAGCTCACAACATTACTGAAATAACAACCAGTATAAAAGCAACAGGAAAGGAAAGAACACGCACTACAGAATGTAGAAAATTGAAATTTTTTTATTTTCATACCAAACTATAAACTGGGAAGGTATCGCATCCAGCATGGAATCAAGAGACTGGAGAACCATCTTTTAGGGCAAGACAACGGAAGAGATGCTAATTACCTTAGAGGAGAAGACGCTGGAAATTGTAGAAAGACATGTCCCGAAAAGGCAACAAAGAGGAAAGAGAAGCAGGTTCGAGAGATAAAAGAGGTCAATGTGCCGCAAGAGAAAAAGAGTGACAGTAAAATTAAGAAACTGCAAAGAAAACATCAGAAACATATTAAACGATAAACTGGAGAGTATAGATTGTGTCATACAGGGTTTAATTTTGAAGTATATAGAGAAAGAAGATGACGCTATAGAAGCAATAAAGGTTAACTCAAAGTACTTCTATAAGTTTGCAAAAAGGAAGTAGAAAAATCACGCGACTAGCGGACCTTTGAAAAATGAAAACCATATTTTATCCGATAATCTAAAAGTATCCGAAATATTAAGAGCTCAGAATGAATCATCTTTCAGTATCTCCAAAGCTGATAAACTAATATGTAGTAGAAACGCGTTGTTTGAAGAACTACAAGAGGAAAGTATAACGGACTTCGACTTTACAACAGATGATATTATACAAGCCACAGGGAAACAAAGCACATTCGGCGGCAGACCCGAACAAATGGAATGCCACACTGATCCAAAACTGCAAGAAAGAAATTGCTGAGCCCCTACATTGGATATGGAGACGATCACTAGACACGAGAGAAATACCGAGCATCATAAAGAGAGCAAATATAGTTCCAATATACAAGGAGGAGAGCGATCCAAGGCGAAAAACTATAGGCCAGTGTCGCTTCCATCTCATCTCATCAAAATATTTAAAAGAATAATTAGAGAAAAACCTTTGACGTCTCGGAAACTCGGAAAAAATAAATGATAACCAACGTGGATTCCGGTCAGGAAGATCATGCCTATCACAACTAATGGAACACTGTAATTATTAATGTACTTGAAAGTGACGAAAATTATGATGTAATATATAGGATCTCTACAAACACACACGAACAGAATCTACAATTGGTGTGAAGGAAATAATATGAAATTTAACAATGAAAATTTTCAGCTATGAAGGTATGAAGGAAGAGGCCCTAAAATCCATGGCATACTATACCGCAAATGTAAAAGAAATTCAGAAAAATTCTAAAGCAAAAGATTCAGGTGTTGTAATGACTGATGACGCTTCACAGCCAAGATAAATGGATGCAAAGAACTAAATTAATGGGAAGGGTGTTAAGGTTACTTAAGTGAATTAAATTATATCACCGGAAAGAAGAGAGGGGTGAGGGGTACATCATTATTTACATTTGTAAAATAATAATGGAGGAACTAGTCCCTAATCTTACTTTGAACCCTGTAACCACTTAAACAACAGTGGAAAGTAGAAAAGGAAGAATGTGTCGTGTTCCCAAATTAAAGGGTAGACAGGGAACATCTTCAACCCTGGAAGAAAATAGTTTTGTTGTGAGAGGACCAAGCCTGTTCAACCAGCTGCCCAAGGAACTAAGGAATGCGAGTGGTGTAGCAGTGGATATCTTCAAAAGAAGACTAGACGCCTGGCTCAGAACAATTCCAGATGAGCCCGGAGTACCTAGCTATGCGAGATGGAGAGCACAAAAAACCAACTCTTTACTTCACCAGGCCAACTCAAGAAGAGTGGCAACAAGCTTGACCTTCGTGAAATAAGGAATCATCTCTCGGAACATTTGAAAGGCTGAAAGGAAAGATATACTGTGTGTATGTATATTTTTTTTTAATCACTGTTTCAAACCTAGAAAAGTTCATATCACGGTGAGACTAAGTTAGAGGCGGGACAAGAGCCACGACATTCGAAGAAATCAAATATACGGGCCAACAGGGAAAGAGGCACTCTGCAAAAATGGACCGAAGACGTGTCGAGGCCGGACGGGAATGCAACTCCGGGAAGCACTGCGAACGAAAGGTTGAATAAAGATGACAAAAAATAAACACGTTTTCAACTGAGAAGAACATGACAATGAGGGCAAGGCTCAGGAGGATTTCTAGACATAAGGTGGCCATGGGGCAAATGGGTATGACCAATTCTCAAATGAGCCAATAAAACTTCCTTATGCCGAGATTTATGATTCGAAGAAGACCAATGACGAAAAGCAGGCTTGAGACGGTGGAATTTGTTCACACCGACGCCATCCCAGTCGCGCTGCCACAACGACCTGAAATGGCGGCGGAGGGAAGGAACAAAATCTGAAAAGGGCAAAGACCTTGGGGTAATAGGAAAGGAGTAAGCTTGTCTGGTCAAAAGGTCTACCTCCTCGTTACCGGCAATACCCACATGAGAGGGGATCCAACAAAGAAATAGCCGCGCAGAATAAGCAGTGAGAAAGTGAACAAATTGCTGTACCCTCAGACCAGAGGGTGTTTAGGGTCATAAGATTCTAAGGACATCAGGGCACTACGGGAATTCGAAAAAATAACAAAAGAACTCTGCGGAAGAAAAGCACCAATATGGATTAGAGCTTCCAGAATATCAAAGAGCTCCGCTGAGTAAATGGAAGTGTCGTTAGGGAGGTGAATATTCCGAACAGTCTTAAAAGGAGATGGAAAACGGCCGAAGCAGCCACGCCTAACGGAGAATGGGAGCCATCAGTGTAGAATGGAAGAAGTAGTGACAAATAAGGTGTTCACGGAACAAAGACAACAGGAGAGTACTAGTGGTGGATTTTTTATCAAAGGAACACCAATCTTTGCAAGAGGAAATCCAATATAGAATCCACGGAGGAAGGATCTGAAACGAGACTGGGAGGATCAGAGAGGGGAGGAAGGGCATAATGAGAGAGGAAGGCATGGATAGTTGAAGTAAGGTGCTTGGAATCATGTAAATCAGTGATTCTTAACCTGGCACTCGCGAGCACCAAAGTGCTCTTTAAGTTGTGTACAGTGCTCTCCACTATTACCTAAAACTTTGCTCGCAAGCACTTTAGTGAAGCTCTTGACCCCTCCTGCCTCATAAAAAGCAATTTATTTTATCAAACGTAGCGATGAATGTTTAATGTGCATGAAAAGTTAAGGTGCATGAAAAGGTTAAGAAACCCTGATCTAAAGGAATAGTTGTGTCAAGGGTAGTACAGAGAAGGCGGAGACCCCATTTATAAAGAGGATCCAGAATTCGTAATCGAGAGACGAAAGCGGAACCGTAGACCGCGCAGCCATAGTCAATTTTCGATTGAACTAGTGAAGTGTACAAGCAAGAGAGTGTACGCTGAGCGGAAAGTGTAAGAGTACGCCGAGCGGAAAGTCTCACATTCTTCAGACGAGATACCCAAGTAAGACGGGAGTGGAGGGTGATCCCTAAAAATTTGAACGTGTCCCTTACCGGAATGGAATTACCGGCTAAAAACAGCGAGAGAGGAGGGACAGAAGTAGTCCTACGTCTATGATAAGACATACACACAGTCTTGGCTGGGAAAAGACGGAAACCCACAGACGTTGCCCATCTTTCGACGGCATTAACTACAAGCTGCATCTGTTTTGCAGCCACGCGCAAAATGGCAAGGTCATCTGCGTAGAGAGTACTTTATGGAAGATGGTAAAAAATGGACGACCGAATTCATGACCAGAGAACGCTGACGACAGATCCCTGTGGGACTCCTTCCTCTTGTGTGGTTAAATCGGAGAGAGAGCTACCAACTCCAACTCGAAAAGTTCGGTTTCTTTAAATTTAATGATAAAAAGAAGGAAAAAGCCCACAAAACCATGAAACAGAGACCTTGGAGGACATAAAATCTCCGTGTAGTACCATAAGCTTTATGGATGTCACGCCATCAAGAGGGAAACACGCTCTCAATTCAAATATGATTCAAAATGGTAAATAAAAAATATAGAACCGAAATATGCATGGCCTGCAGCATTTTTTTAATGAATGCCATCCAGGCCAGGAGCTGAATTTCTCCGAGAGAATAGGGCAAATTTGAGTTCACGCATCGTCATCAATTGATTATAAGGCTCATTGTTCGGACGGTCGAAATGGAGCTCTCTCTCCATTGCATCTTTCCATAAATGGAAAGCCGGAGAATATCCAGCAACACTTAAAGCAGCGGTAAAAGAAGCAACCAGAGTATTCACCACGTATCTTGAGTTTAAAACGTCCCTGCCATCGACATGGAGGACTGTGGGACGAAGCGTGAACTCTCAAGAGATGGACCCGGTTTCAAACCGTGGCAATCAGGAAATGGAGCTCTCTCTCCATTGCATCTTTCCATAAATGGAAAGCCGGAGAATATCCAGCAACACTTAAAGCAGCGGTAAAAGAAGCAACCAGAGTATTCACCACGTATCTTGAGTTTAAAACGTCCCTGCCATCGACATGGAGGACTGTGGGACGAAGCGTGAACTCTCAAGAGATGGACCCGGTTTCAAACCGTGGCAATCAGGATCGAAGATGTAATCCCGAAAGTGCATAAAGTATCAGTGAATCCGTGCATATAAATTATAAAGTGAAATCCATTAAAATAAAGAAAGTGCAATACAGTTTACATCATCTATCACCAGTTTTAACGTATATATTCAAAACGAAAAACGAAATAAGGTTGGGCATTCGTGAAAGTTTGAAATAAGGCAGGAAAAAGGTCATAAAAACGCAAAGGTCAGAAACCTCTCGAAATACACCCGACCATCGAAACATCGAAAGAAAGGAAACAGAAACCAAAAATAAAAAAAAATAAATAAATAAATAAATAAATAAATAAATAAAAAAAAAATAAATAAATAAATAAATAAATAATTTGGGTGGGCACGTTTCGTTATAGAAAATTATAGAAAATTACAAAATAAACAATAAACTTAAACCTTTGCAAAATATTTTAATATCTACGCTCCACACTAAAACCAGTATGCAAGTCAACATGGCAGAGGAAGGAAACAAAAACAGAAACCCATGCATAAAATGTGCATTAGACTGCAGCCTACATGCATTAAAATGTGATGAATGCAGACTATGGATACACTACAAATGTAGTGAACTACCTATTTATTTCCTACTCATCCTTCAAAATTCAAAAAGGAAATTCTCATGCTTTAAATGTGCTCGTCAAATTTGCGATGACTATGACAGACAATTTGAAGAGCTTGAAGTAGAAGTGGCAGGTGAGTTACAGGAGGAGGAAATTATCATTGCAAATGCAGAGCTTGCTGAAAAAGTGAGAAACCCTCAGGATGAGACCCTAGAGAGAGGGACACTGCAAGCAAAAAGGGCACCAAAAGAGACAAAACAAAAACAAGAACAGGAAATAGACATTAAGACCTTCAACAAAGTGAACAACCCCACTGTACATAGTCACCAAAAAGCCAAAAGTGAAAACAAGAAGCCAGTATGCAAGTATTACAGGAGGGGCTTGTGTAAATATGGACTTAAGGGAAGAGAATGCCCATTTGCTCACCCACCACTCTGCAAAAAATTTATACACGATGGGAATGGCATTTCTGGATGTAGATCCAATGCAAGATGTCCCTATTTTCATCCCCAAATTTGCCAGAGCTCATGGTGGGAAAGAAGTTGTTTTAAAGAGAACTGCAATCTGGCCCACCTGAAGGGAACAATCCGATTCCAACCACATCAAACTCAACGGAGAGAATACCAGGATAGTGAGCCTACTATCCCTCAGCACTATTTGGCCCAAGGGGTGCAAGAAAACCCAAGACCAAATACCATTCCTGCACCCAGATCTTATGCTGATGTAGCGGGTCCAGGTAAGCCCACTGGTGAAAATAGTACAGCAAGCAACCATGAAACCCCATTGGGGTTTTACCACCTCATAAAACAAATACAAGACATTCAAAGCTCACTTGGGCTCCTCATACAAAAGCAAACGAGAACCCCAGCAGGAACCCTTCAAATGCCCTATATGTGGGAGATGAAACAAATGGCTCCACAAATGTATCAATAATTTACTTAAACATCCAGGGCCTTTACCCAAACTCAAACCATACCAAAGTACCTTACCTAAAGAGCCTAGTGGAACACACTACTAGCACAGTTATAGCCCTCACAGAAACACACCTGAACCCCATGATCATGAGTAGTGAAATTGCAATCAAAGGGTACACCACCCATAGATGTGACAGAGAAGACCGTCTAAATGGTGGTGTCCTGATGTACATCCCTGAAAACATTCAAAGTGAACTGCTCATGGCATACTCAAATGGAGCCTGTGAACTCCTAATCATCATGCTCAGCATAAATAAAGAAGACATAATACTAGTGAATATCTATAGCCCCCCAGATAGCTCCCATCTAGAGCTCACTGAAGTTCTGGAAAAAATCAGGCAATGCCCAGCTATTGTAGACTCAACAAGAGACTTAATCATTACAGGAGACTTTAATCTCCCAAATTGCACCTGGAACCAATATGGTGGTATGAAATCAGGGACAAAAAGGTCCAAATCAAAACACCTGAATGAGTTTATGGAAAAACTGCTCCTAGTACAACATGTCCACTGCCCAACTAGAAAAAATAATATCCTAGATTTAGTGCTGACAAATAATGCAACTACAATTGACCACATTGTTATAACACCAACTATACACTCCGACCACAATGTCATGCACATATTCACAAACTTGTCCCTCCACAAATGTAAGCAAGACCCATGCCAAACGAACTTGCCATACTCTGACCTAAACCTGCACAAGTCAGACTGGACATCAATAAATAACTGTCTGGGAGAAATAAACTGGGAAGATGAATTAGAAAACCTAAAGCCAGAAGAATGCTGGAGTAGAATACAATACCTGCTGTCATCAGCATTATACAAACACACACCAAAGAAAAACGATAGTGCACAGAAGCACCGGACAAAAGAGCACAGATACAGAAGGACACTTATGAGAAAGAGAACAAAGCTATCTAAACAACTGACAAAGCAATTAAGTGATACAAGACATAGTAACATCCGGAATCAGATACTGATGTTAGAACTTAAAATAAAGGAGTCAACCATAAGAGAGAATATTGATAATGAACACAAAGCTATTGGCACTATAAAGGAAAATAGCAAATTCTTCTTTAGCTATGCTAAACGCAAAGCAGTTATCAAAACGAGCATTGGCCCATTGCTTGCTAAAGATGGACTAACTCTCACATCTAATACACAGGAAATGGCAAACATTTTACAATCTCAATATGCTTTAAGCTGGAGTACCCCTGTAGTAGCAAAGAAAATAAAAACTACAGCATTTTTTGATAGAGAAGAAAATGACCAAGACAGACCATTATTGGAAGATATACAAATAACCACTAGAGATATACAACAGGCAATAACAGAGCTACCGGGGAGTTCAGCCCCTGGTCCAGATGGAATTGGAGCCAAGATTCTTAAGGAATGCAAACATACTTTATCTCTGCCTTTGAAAATCCTGTGGAGATCCTCACTAGACACCAGTAGAATACCACCAATCATGAAACAAGCAAATATTACCCCAATCTACAAAGGAGGCAAAAGAAAGGAAGCCAAGAACTATAGACCCATATCTTTGACTTCCCATATTATTAAAATATTTGAGAAAGTCCTGAAAAGGCACATTGTCAGTTTTATAGAAAATGAACATCTCTTAGAAGACTTTCAACATGGCTTCAGACACAAGAGATCCTGCCTTACTGAACTTATAGACCATTGCAATACAATCCTACAATACTTGGGAGAAAACCACAATGTTGATGTCATCTATCTAGACTTTGCAAAAGCTTTTGACAAGGTTGACCATGGTATATTATTCCATAAACTAAAAGAACTTGGTATTTGTGGAAAAGTAGGAAAATGGATCCATGCCTTTCTCTCTGACAGAAAACAAATAACAACTGTAAATGGAGCAAGATCTATAGAAAAAGAAGTGATTAGTGGAGTGCCGCAAGGCACAGTACTAGGACCAATTCTATTCATTATAATGCTAAACAATATAAACTGTAACCTAGGAAGCTCTCTCCTGTCATTCGCAGATGATACCAGAATACTAAGACCAATTACAGAAAAAGAAGACTGTGTAGAGCTACAAAAAGATCTACAAACTATATATGCATGGGCAGATGCAAACAATATGGCCTTCAATGAAGACAAATTTGAACTAATTAAGTATGGACCAAATAAATACCTGAAAGAACAATTCAACTACACTGGACCCACAGGAAAAGATATTGCACAAACTGATCATGTCAGGGATCTAGGGATTATATTATCTGAAGATGCAACATTCAACAGGCACATTGACAAAGTAACCTCATCATGCAAACAACTAATAGGATATATACTGAGGACATTCAGAACTAGGGACAGTATGACCATGCTTACCCTGTGGAAATCACTTGTCCTTCCACGCATTGACTACTGCTCTCAATTATGGTTTCCCCACAAACAGAATGAATTGCAAAAAATTGAGGGCCTACAAAGAACCTTTACCTCGTATATTAAACAACCTGATGGGCAACAGGTGAGTAAAAACAAATTAAACTACTGGGATAGGCTTAGAGGCCTCAACCTTTATTCCATAGAGAGAAGGTTTGAGAGATACATCCTAATCTACACCTGGAAAATTCTAGAAGGGCTTTTAGTTGCCCCCAATACTGAACCAATTGTGCCCACCTTAACAAGAACTGGCAGAATGTGTAAAAAATATCACCTCCCACCAAACAGTCTGAGAAGGATTCAAACCCTTCAATATAATAGTATCTCTAGGCAGGGTTCTCGCCTGTTTAACTCCTTGCCTCAGTACCTTAGAGATATAAGTGCAGTCCCAGTAGATACTTTTAAAAAACACTTGGACATTTTTAGCCAACATACCCGACCAACCCACAGTGTCAGGGTATTCCTCTGCCAGACCAGCCCCCACAAATTCAATAGGGGACCAAATCGTATGGCAGGAGCAAGAGAAAAGAAGGGTGGCGACCCCGTCGTGGCCCCGCCTCAGGAGGCGCTGAGTGGACTTCGTGGGAGCAGCGCACCCTTGAGGCAGAAGCGCTTTAAGGTAAATTTAAGGTAAAATGTAATGTTGCCAGGAGTCCCTCTGGGCTTGTTTAAGGACTCGACGGGCCACTGCCCGATCCCTTTGCATGGCAATGCAGTTATCTGGAGATTTATGGTGGTAAAACCGGCGAGTAACAGACTTCTTGTTCCGGACATCTTCCGCCACTTCGGAGACCACCAAGGGACATGGGTTAAATGAGAGGTACACAAGCTACTGGGAATTGTCTTCTCAGGCACATTCAAAATTCTCGCACCCAGGAAATCCAAACAACCGTCCACCGATGAAAAATCATGGGCAGTACAGGACACGTAGGTAAGACTACGGTACGAACCCTAGTCGAACGGGAAGAAGGTGGCAGATTAGTATCTGGAACAATAAACGTCAACCGTTCCGGGAAATGATCACTCCCCTAGTAATCCCCTAGGACTTCCCAGGAAAGTCCAGGAGAGCATCGGTGGAACAAAAGGAGAGAGCAATGCAGGAGAAAGTATCAGTGTGAACATGATAGTAAGTGGGAGCGCCTGAATTGAGACAGTGGATGGAGTGGGATGACATCAGCGAGATCAAGGAACCAGCCATGAAGGTGTCCCGAATAACACCCCACACTGAGCTACGACTATTAAAATCACATGTAAGAAAGGTCTAGACGAGTTGCTCAACAACTTCCACTAGGCTCAATAACTTCCACTAGCTCCTTTCGAGAGACGGAAACGTGTGGAGGGAGGTAAACGGAACAGACGGTATACTGCCGAGACAAAGAAAGTCGGACAGCAACCAACTGCAAAGTATCATAGATCGAAGTATGAGTGAACGACAAGGGACTGATCTAAGAACAAGGATGGATGAACCACCTTGAGGACCGTGGGCGGGCAGAGGGTTTGTAAAGGAGAGCTAGCCAGTAGGAGAAGGCATAGTTTGAGAACCTAATATCGTTTCTTGGAGACAAACAAGCAGGTTGAGACTTTCGTAAAAGAAAGGAAAGACCTTCGTCGTTGGCTAGTTGGCAAAAATGCCGCGACAGTTCCGGTGAAGGATGGAACTAAAATTAGTCATTCTAATGAGGCTATAAAAGAGAAAAGTTTAAAAGTGTAAAATGGTAAAAGTTAAGAATGTAAAAGTTAAAAGTGCAAACAATAGAAAGTGTAAGATAGAAAAGTTAAATATGAAAAAGTAAAAGTAAAAGAACTACCGACCAGAAACAATGGAGCAGATACGGCGGTTCTCCCACGAGTCCGAATCTGACCCAACCTATTCAGGTTGGGGCCGCAGGTGGGAATCATACGGGCGAGCAGTGAGAGATGAAGAAACAGGAACTGGTATGCAAGATTTCCAAAAGCAACTCCAGCGCTTTCCTAAAGAAGGAGCAGGGACCGAGGCATTATCGGAACAAGGAGAAGCAGAGCCAGAATGGAAGGTGAACGGAGAGCAAGAGTATGTTGGGGACATAGGGAGGTCTAACAAGGAGCGAGAACGGGCAGGTAAGGCTGACGAGAGGGAGTCCAACACCGCAAGTTGGCTCTCCAACTGGCAGAAATTTGGGAGACCCAGGAACAGAGACAGACGACTTTGGTGAAAGACTGATGAGGCCCACCTGGGAAGAGGGAAGCGAGTCATCAGAACCCGTAGTACATACATGATTGCGGCTAGGAGGAGGAGGGGTCACCGACCTGGGATAGAGGGATGAAGTAGAACCTCGGGCAGGGTCTGCAAGGGAACCACTCATAGTGGCAGAGGTAGACTGCGGAGAGAGAACCAGATCCGAGCAACGATGGCGGCGGCAAGAAACCGGAGAACCTGCGGAGGTCTCAGCCCTACGTTTAATACACCTCCGATCAGCAGGAAGATCCCCACAAATAGGCAGCCCCGCAGACGCCCTCGAAGGAGAGAATGCGGCGCGGGGGCGTTTTGACCAAGGAAGGTCGAGGAGAAACGCATAGAGACTGCTGAGACCGACGCTGTAGAAAGCGGAACTGAGCCGAAGTGAGCGAAGAAGGAACTGGGGGAAGAGAAGAGGCAGAAGAGGTTTCCGAAAACGGTCGGGTCGCGAACGAGAAGCATGAAGAATGTCAGCGAATGTGACATGTTCCCGAACAAAACGAGCACGGATCTGAGCTCGACCTCAGAAAAAGTGTTGCGCCCCTTGGTCTAAAGAGTAACAACTTCAAATTCGAACTTATAAATAAAACATGAAGCAGGATGGTTACCACCACAGTTAATACAAGGAGGGGTGTTACAACGAGGGACACCATGGAAATCCTGGCCACAATAAACGCAAACACGAGTAAACCGGTGACAACGGTAACCAGTATGCCCGAATGTTTGGCAATTAAAACAACGGGTAGGTGGAGGAACACAAGGCTGTACATCAAAACGGAGCCAATCATACCAGACGTGTACTGGAGGCGACACCTGGCCAAAGGTCAAGCGTAGGCGCGGGGTGGGCTGAATACAGCCATTAACATGCTTTGTGAAACGATATACAGAAGACACCTTCCACTCCACAAAACAGGGGCGGAGATCTTCCTCCGAGACGTCTAAGAGTTGAGGGGGGCATAAATAGTGCCTTGGCAAGAGTTCATCCTCGAACCGAGGATGCATGACACAGGACAATCGCCCAAGATGGAGATCGTAGCCAGAGCACCATTCTGTTCAGGAGATCGAGATTTGATGAGTAAAGATCCATCACACAACTCCGAAATATCCTCCCGAGAGACCTGGACGGAGGCCGCAAGACTGCGAAAGACCCCAACACGTTGGGGAAACCAAAAAATTAGAGGTGGTTGGTTTAATAACAAAAAAGGACGATAGGGGAAGTCGAGAAGGACGGAAATGTTGAGGCCACGGAAAAGGGGCTTCCAAGACCGACGGCCTCGGCGGTGTTCATGAGGTGGAGAAAGGGTACTCCAAGGAGAAGAACCCCGAGGAAACCCCTGAGAGAGAGAAGAAGCATAAGGTTCCAAAGTGGCAACAGTGGACATACGAGGGCGAGAATCAACCATCTTAGTGGAAGATACCGACAGAGAGATCGAAGGGGAAGTAGTCTGGACAGGACCATTCCCCGACGAAAGAACAAGGGGTAAAGGGGGAGAGAGAGGAGTACCCAAAACCGTAGTCTGAGATTTAGGTGCACAAGTCGTCAGCCGAGATGATGAAACCATAGCAAAAAAAGGGAAATTCACCCCCCCGCGCGCATTCAGCCACTACCGACTCCAACAACGGAAAGGAATCGTGGGTACACTCGGTCCCACCGCCAATAGATGTCACGCAGGAGAGATACACCCATACCCGGTTCCGTGCCTAAAAACTGGCCACTCTCACCCAACGCACAGTAAAAAATGGCAGGGACAAGGCTTGAATTTGGTTTAAGGGCAACAAGGGTGAAGGACAACCACCTCCCTCACCCAAGGTTCATGGAAAGAGTCCAGTCAAGGTCCAAAACAAATCCAAATCTGAAAAAAAAGAAGGAATGAGGAAGAGGGGAGAGAAGGAGAAAAAGAAAAACATAAGCAGGAGGTCAGTCGGGTCCCCAAACGGGTTCAATGGTCCAGAGAGGCAGAGAGCCCTTACATCAGAAGAAGATGCATTCCCACATTTGCCATAAAGAGACGAGCCCCACAAAGCAAAGTGTATATATATGTGTGTATATATATATATATATATATATATATATATATATATATATATATATATATATATATATATATATACAGGGTGGGCCGAAAGTCTGGATCCATAGGAAAATATTTATTTTAATACATAAATTACAACAAATGGTAAATACTTAAAATGAATATCAACTTTAACTCGTAAATGCGTATCCGTGATACTGTACAGTAGTTCGTACTCCAGTATAAATACTCAAATACTTTTTTTATTTCAGCCCAGAAATAGCTTCGAATCTAACAACAGAAGACCGGGTAGAACTTGTGCTCATGTACGCAAGACAGGGCGCTACACACAGAGAAGTTGCTACCGAATTCAATAGAAATCATCCTGATAAGCATCCAGTAACACATGCGACTGTTGGCAAGTTGTTTAAACGTTTCAAAGAAACAGGAAGTGTACATGATCGACGGCGTTCTGGTCGTCCAAAAACTGCAACTGATGAAAATACCTCTGCAATGGTATGTGAAACTTTAACGAATAGTCCAGTAAAGTCAACAAGAAGATTATCAAATGAAACACGCATCTCGAGAACTTCAATTCGAAGAATTATTAAAAATCATAAATTCCATCCCTAAGTGTCTCGATGTCAGAGGCCGCCAATTTGAGCATTTGTTATAATTTGTTGTTTATACTGGAGTACGAACCACTGTACAGTATCACGGATACGCATTTACGAGTTAAAGTTGATATTCATTTTAAGTATTTACCATTTGTTATAATTTATGTATCAAAATAAATATTTTCCTATGGATCCAGACTTTCGGCCCACCCTGTATATACTGAGTAGCAGAAAAATCGGCCCACTTGGAATATTGCAAAAAGCAAAAAAGTGGGCAAGCTTCTGTTTATAAAAGTTTTAAAATTCGAAAATATAGTCTATAAGGCAACCAAATAACGAGACAAAACGTCAGCTGCGAACACACTAGCTGTAACCAATTTTCGACTTCTTTTAAGAATTCGACAGTCTGATATTCAGTTGCTCTTCGACTGCTAGTGCCACTTTTTCTTCCACTAGTGGGAGTAGGCATTTGCGTTTAGTAACAGGTAAACTTCTAATTCTTTTGAGTTTCAGAATTGGACATTTACAATGGATTTGAGTGCCATGAACGTCGCAAGAATCGTCGCCCTAATTGAAGATGGTCGGAGCCAGCGTTACATCGCCAATGCATTAGAAATTCCAAGAACAACGGTTCGACGTGTCTACCAACGTTTTGTGGAGACAGGAGATTACACCCGAAAACCAAGATCTGGAAAATCGCGCTGCACATCTGCCCGTGACGATCGTTTCATCGTCTTGAGTGGTTTGCGAGATCGTCGCTTGACTACCACAAACGTCCGCAATGAGCTGGAAGTCTCGAGACGTCAGTGTATCGGAGCGAACCGTTCGGAGGAGACTTATGCAAAGTGACTTACATGCTAGACGTCCAGCAATGGGACCGGAATTACTCCCACACCACCGCAATGCTCGTCATGCTTTCGCTCGTGAGCATGTCAATTGGACTACGGTCCAATGGGGACGAGTATTGTTCACGGACGAATCAAGATTTAATCTTCGAGCATTCGATGGACGGGAAAGACTGTGGAGAAGAACAGGAGAAAGATTCGCTCCGTGCGCTTTTACGGACAGGGTTGCTTTTGGAGGAGGCTCAGTCATGGTCTGGGGTGGTATCACTTCAAACTCGCGCACAGAGCTCGTCGTTGTTGGTGGTGGGTCATTGACGTCCGCAAGATACTTGGAAGAGATCTTGCTGGAGCATGTGATCCCTGTTGCTCCTTTCATTGGCGAAGACTTTCCTCTACAGCACGATAACGCTAGAACCCATGCGACAAGAACCGTTAGCGATTTCCTTGACGAAGATGGAATCCGTCGAATCGAGTGGCCTTTCCGAAGTCCGGACCTGAACCCCATAGAACATATCTGGGACACGATGGGACGGCGTCTTAGGGCTCGTCTAGTAGCCCCTAACACTCTACAGGAGCTACAACAAGCTTTAACTGAAGAGTGGGAGGGAATCCCACAGGATGTGATCGCCGATCTCATTCATGGGATGAATCGACGAATGGCTGCAGTCATTCAAGCTAAGGGAGGCAACATCTCTTATTAACCTTGGATCACAAGTTGGGTTTTTTTTTTTTTGTTGTTTTATTACTTTTTTTTTACAATTTTTTTGTTTTTGTCGAAATCTTTGTTTTTTTGAGTTACAATTTTTGTGCAGTATTTTTTGATAATAAATTGTATTAAGTAGGTGTTTGAAGATTTTTTAATGTCTTCATAAACTAAATTTTCGAATTTTAAAACTTTTATAAACAGAAATTTGCCCACTTTTTTGCTTTTCGCGATATTTCAAGTGGGCCGATTTTTCTGCCGCTCAGTATATATATATATATATATATATACAGTACTGGCCAAATTATTAGGAATTTTTTAAAAATTTCATTTTTGGTATAAAATGTTAAATTAAACCAATTTTAAACGTTGAAAAGTTATTTATTTCTACACAAGAATACATGGTCATTATTTAGCAATAGTTTAGTACTTAGTTGACCCCCCTTAGCTGCCTTAAGGGCTGCGACACGCTTCGGCATGCCATGAATCAATTTTTTGCATAATTCCTTAATACGTGTAGAGTGAAACCAGACTTGAATAAGTCGCTCTATGAGTTGGTGTTTTGTTGTTATCGGCGTTTCATGGATTACGTCCTTTAAAATACACCATAAACTTTCGATTGGGTTCATGTCTGGAGAATTTCCAGCCCATGGGAGCAACCGAACACTATTTTCATGACACCATTTTTTAACCGACTTTGTCGTGTGGCATGGAGCTGAGTCTTGTTGAAAAATCCAACGTCTATTACCATACCATTCCCTTATTTGAGGCAGTAGACGTCTTCTTAGTACTTCTATATACTTGACTTGGTTCATATTCCCCTCAACAATGTTCAAACGACTAGTTCCATGCACAGAAATTGCTCCCCAAACCATGATCTTTTGTGGAAATTTCACCGTTTTCATCAGACACTCAGGCAAAAATTCTTCTCCAGGCCTCCTTCTTACACTTTGAACACGATCGTCAAGCACGGCAATCGTTGACTCATCGGAGAACACCACCTGCAATCAAAGAAAGCCCTGTGAAAGAGTCAGTGCATAGCGTATGAAGTACAGCTAAAACGAAGTACAGTATGACTTGCTGCTTTACAGATATTTTTACTGCAGTTTTATCACGTACTGTAAATACACTTCTATGCATACTGTATTTACTGTATTAACATTCTATTTAATGTTAAATATTATTCTTACCTGTTCCCAATCCTCACTAGTCCAGTTAATGTGTTCCTTTGCCCATGCAAAACGTGCCTTCTTCATAGCCTCAGTGAGCCTGGGCTTCTTCCTTGGGCGGTAGGCTTTGAAGCCGGCAGTTAGAAGCCTCCTGTTGACTGTTCTACGACTAATATTGATGCCATCAGCCGCTAGACTACTGGAAATGTTTTTGCAAGTAGCTCTTCTATTTCTAAGAGACAAAATTGCAATCTGTCTATCAGTTCTTGGAGTCGTTACCCTTTTTCTGCCGCATCTTCCAACCCTTTTGGGGCCTACATTTTCTCCAAATACCATTTTTTTCTTAATACGAAGTACTGACTGTGGTGAAACATGGAGTTTGGCAGCGATTTCCTTTTGTTTAAATGTAGAAGTAGTTAATAAAACCTGTATTTGCCCAATTTTCCGTGGACTCAAGTCATTCTTTCGCACCATTTTCAAATTCACTTAAAAACTGTAACAAATAATTGCCGAAATTGGGTAAATACACTATTTAAATTAAACGGTAGTTACAATGACACGTAAAAGAAAGAGAAACACACCCGCATCGCACGACAACCAAACGACAACTGACGAACAAACACGCTTCGTTCGACTAAAGAATTATGCAAAAAATTGATTCATGGCATGCCGAAGCGTGTCGCAGCCATTATGGCAGCTAAGGTGGGTCAAACTAAGTACTAAACTATTGCTAAATAATGACCATGTATTCTTGTGTAGAAATAAATAACTTTTCAACGTTTAAAATTGGTTTAATTTAACATTTTATACCAAAAAATGAAATTTTAAAAAAATTCCTAATAATTTGGCCAGTACTGTATATATATATATATATATAGAGAGAGAGAGAGAGAGAGAGAGAGAGAGTATACTGTAGCTTGCTTTACTGCTTAATCTCTCTCTCTCACACACACCACGAAACATACAAAGACCAAATACAGTATTATACATATTCTATAAAAATGAACTTTTCGAACGCTGCTGGGATCAAACGCGGGTTATTTTTCATGCGAGTCCAATAATAATGAGACAGGAGGGTCAGAAACTAGCACAGAGCTCAGGCCAACTAATGCGGACCATTGCTTTAATCCACGTATTATTAATGCTACCAATATAATTGGGGTTCGAATCTTCGACTTTAGTTATAAAGAAATGGCGTTACCCACTGAATTACGGACGTTGGCATGCTTTACGATGAGGCCGTGAAGTATACATTAAAAAACTTCTCTTTTTAACCGCGTGTTCGAGACAGATTTCGATATCGTCTCTCGCGCGAGCAAACTATTATTATTTTACCAAGTTTAGGATATTTTCTTTGTTCAAAATTGGGATTCTTTGGACAGATGCTGCTCATGATATATGAAATGGCGTGTTACTCACACATAAATCTCGGTTTTCTGTTTCCAAGTTAAATCACAAAAAGTAACTAACCAATTTCATTTACGTATGGGATGACTCTCTATCTAAATTCAGACAATGAATACAGTATATTACTTAAGGATATATTTGCTTAACTTTACTTAACTTCTTCATTAGAAGTTGCGGACACTTCCACTGAGCTACTACAAAATAAATGTTAACAACAAACGTCATGTTTTTCCCAGATAGATTTGAATTAAATGTTGCCCAGTGGCTCCAGTGCAGGGGGTTAACAACTTAAAACTACCCGTGGACGCGGAAACATTATCCGTTTTCCTCGGCTGATGAAATATCGCCAGTGTACTGTTGACTTTATCCTGTCTGCTTAATAGCACAGCCAGCAACTTCCAATCAAAAGGTCCCGAGTTCGAATCGTAGTGCAAGATAAATTTTGCGCATTAAAAAAAAAATAAAATGCGCAGTTACTCTAAAAGAGTTTAAAGAAAGGAAATGTGATCATGCTTCGGAAAAATTTAGACCCCAAAAAACTTAACCCCGAGTGCAAAAAAAGCCAAAGTTCAAAATAAGTATTTTTGAGAACTGATAAAAGGGATTTTATTCTTTGTACAAAAACGAGTATTTTTTTCTTTTCCAAATTTAACAACAAAGATGGAATAAATGACAGATAATATATATTAGCCATCAAAGGTATCAAAACGGGGTTTAACAAAAAAGTGAGATACACACTTTGGTCATTATAACATGAAGACAAACTGCTCAGCTGACATTGGCTGAGAAAGAGGTTGATAATGTAACCTAACAATTTACATGATGACATTCGTCTCTTTTCCATTGAATTAATTCCAGTGTCTAAGCACACCTTAAGACACATATACCTAACATTTAGTGAAATCTGACATTGGCCCTTATTGCAATCAGGTCTTGAAATGTCCTTCTGGAAAAGTACAGAATTCGGCTGAGAAATTTTCACACAAAAGTTTCACTTTTACGTTTCACTGCACCAAATAATAAAATCTAATGGTTTTTCCTTTTCTGAAGGTATCGATACTCCGTTCGACGGAAGCATTCATGACACCAGGGATATCGCTGCTGCTACTAGACCATGTTTCAATTATCAAAACAGAAACGGCTTTTGGGTTATCAACAATGAAAATTGTCGCACACTACTACCCTTCATCTGCCAGAAGGAATGAGGAGAGAGATGATTGCAATATGTTCATTTATTATCAATGATTTTCAGAAATTAAATAACCTCGAAATTTCGAAGTTAAGTTTTTAAGTTCAACAACAATAATTTGATTTATTATTGTTCTATTTATAATATTCAATGAACATACTGTATGTCAAAAACTTTATATAAATTGTATGTTAATAGATGAAGAGTCAGTCAGAAGAAAGGTTTTGCAACTTTCATGCAGTACCGCTCCGTTTTATTCAGGGTATGGGCAGATAACAGCATCATTGCTGTGGCTCATTACCACTGGAAGCAATAAAACTCCGCGTCATCATAATAATTCAGTGTGTAGTCAAAATCGTTATCATTTCCGCGCTTATCTCACGAGATTGCATCGCATACACTACTGTAATGGCCCTACAAGTTCGGGTGCGGGATTCTTCAGTTTACGGGTACATTTATATCCCATGAGGCTCGATCTACACAAAATGGACTAAAAACTCGGACTCTCAATAAGTTCAACCCTTCTTTTTTGATTCCTTCAGTTTATTTGTGTGGAAAATTAATCTAGTTTTTATAAAAAGGTTTCTGACCTCATCCAATTCGAAGCAGAATTATAATTTAATAAACCGAACTAAATTCAACACCACGCAACGTAACCTAACCGGACACTATTCTTAGAAACTGTTTCGGGATATAAAAGATAACCTTTATAAATTTTTTTAGGCAAACATTTAAACATTTTTCAACTTAATTTTATTTACTAAAACCTTTCATGGTTTTACTAAACCGAGAAAATTATTTTTTATTACTTGTCGCCATCTTCGTCTATTTATACGTATACATACGTTCACGCACACGTGTGCGTATCTCCGAATAAGCGAGGTATAGACTTTTTAAAAATCTGTATATCTAAACTGCTAATTAACTTAACCTTAGTGCCATTGAACTGAGAAGGGTCTAATAAGTAGTGATGCACCGGAGGCCAGAACCTCCGGCTTAAGTGTTTTTTCCTCCGGACGGAGGCTGGAGGTTCTGGTCAATTGATTTATTTCAGTATTTATGTGTGTGTGTGTGTGTGGTCCATCGTCTCATCTGTTTAGGGTTTATATATTATAGTCCTGCTATTTTAAATTATTAAGTCTTTAATAACTTAAACGTTATAAAAGTCGACTTTCTACGCTTTGTGTGTGCTAATTTCTCTAAAAATTCCCATTCAACTAATTGTTAGAAATCTGAGAACTGAAATAGTCGGATAAGTGCAGAAATGAGGTTTTATAGTCCTCGTTTGAAGTTACGATTGTCGTGCCACCCGAGTACTGGTAACAGGGCGAGTTTGTCAGAGATCGGTGGAAGTCATTTATGTAAAGAAAGAAGAGGATCGGTACCAGGATACTCCCTTGGGACACTCCGTGGGAAGTATTTCTTCTCCGAGAAGTATGAGAATCATGTCAAGGGAATGCCCTAAGGAATTGTGTGAAAGGCGTTTGCTTGAACAAGTATAATCATAACTGAAGTTTTTGTAGTTGAGAATTCCGTGGTTCGCAAACTTTTTCAGTCACGCTCCGCTTCGATAAGCAAACAAATGACTGATGATGTGGTACACACAGTTTCATGGACTATAATTCAACTTAAATCTGTATCGAAAATTTAGGTTATACAAAAAAGAAAAATTAAGATGGTTATAATTTCTTTTAAATTACTTTTAACACTAATTATCTTCATGAATTTAAACTTTCATTATCATAAGATCAAAGTAATTTTTACGCAAGTTTTTTGATTTGGTAAAACATAAAATAAATAATTAACACTTAATAAACAACTTTTATAAATGTTCATTGTTAATTTATTTACTTTCATTTATGTCATTCAACCCCGCTTTTGTGATTGGTTAATTATAAATTGTTTCGCATTTCTCCTTTGGGGCGCGCCCCCAAGTTCGCGCATCACTGGTTCAGATAATTATTACAATGTTCTTCTAATATTGCGGTTATCAAGGCATTAGTAGTGAATTTTCGTAGGAAGGAGAATTGTTGTTTGTGTATTAATTTGTATCTTAATACACATTTTTTAAATGATAATATAGTTCCTTTTCACGTAATTCACTGATGGTTGGTATAGAGCACGGGAGACGAGTCTGTATTTTGGAAAGGAACACTTATCGATTGACTTAAAAATACGTAAGATTCTTCCCTTCTTAAGGCAGTCTGGGAAGACACCACTTTGAATGGATTAGTTAATGAAACTTTACGAGGCGGGACGCAATTAAATTCACGCATTTCTTATATACACTGTTTGAGATTGATGTAGCGCACATATTTAGGTGTTTTATGGCTGTTTTAACATCGTATGTCGATGTAGACGACAGGAAAGTAGTGTGCATGATAGGGAAGGCTCCGAGTATGAGAGCGAGTGGGATTTAGAAGCAAGATAAAAATTTATTTAAATTACAGCCATTTGTCGTGTTTGCAATGAGTGAGTTTGCTATTAATTATTAACTTTTGGATATACTGAAGGTTTCCTAGTTATTAATCGTTTTGATGCTGTGGTTTCTCCACTGTTTGGAGTTACGTTTATATTCTTCGAATTTACGTTCGTATTAATTAGTTTTTCTTTGAGTATTAATGAACTAAGCTTGTTTCAATAGCGAGTGTATATTTCTTTAGGAAGTGAACCTTCCTTAACATTTTTTTTTTAGTTTTACGTTTAATGATGATTTTGGTGCTACTGTAGTATGCGGTCTACCTATGATTCGGCGGTCTACCTTTTAATTATAGCTTCTTATCTTCTTATTATTTTATTATTAGGTTAATTGTACGCCCTTGACGATTGGTTAGGTTAAGTCGTGATATTTTCGTTAAAACTAACGAAAATATCACGACTTAACCTAACCAATCATCAAGGGCATACTGTAGTATGCGGTAGTAGTATGTTTAACTTCTTTAATAATTCCTTAACTGTGTAAATTAAATTATAATTCCTTTCAATTCATTTTCAATTCCTTTTAAATATTTTGAACGGTAGACCGCATACTACAGTAGAAACTTAACGGTAGACCGCATACTACAGTAGAAACTTAACGGTAGACCGCATACTACAGTAGCAGCATGATTTTTAACTCGGGATCAATCATGGATTGTTTAATTTAACAGCACAAATAATTTTGTTTATTGAGACGAGATTCACTGAATGTATCCCATCGTGTTTCCTGAAACCTTTCAAATTTTGTATTTATATTTTGTGATCGGTGAAATTCAGGTTTGTGGAGCAAAACTGTTTTAAAATCACGCTAATAATGTAATGTATTTAATATTGTGTATTTTAAAGTGTTATTTATCTTTGTTTTAATTGCGATACAACTTGGAGGGATAATCACTCGTATTTGTTAGAAACATCCCAGTATCGCTTATGTTTTTGGGTCTATATACTTTAACGTGTGGTCGATGAATGATAATTATGATAATCATTATGCTTAAAAATCTAATTTTGAAAAGTACCGTGTATTTACATCAGTATCTTGTATTCCTCATTCACTTCCTTTCATCCTCTCCTCTTCTTTGGAACTCCTTAACTATATCATATCTATCACGCTCATGTCTTCAAAGTATACTGTTAATTGGACTCGCATTTTATCTCAGAGTACAAAAACATGATTTTTAATCTTTACTTCATTCGTTCCACAGAAGGGACTTCAGACCCTCTTTATCCATCATAAATTTGTATAGTTTCGTACTCGTATGAACCTGGCATTAAAATATGGTCAGTAAGTGTTTCAACTTGCCCTCAACGGACTTTATTTATTAAAATTTAAACTTTTTATGACGAACCATTAAACGTGGATTGTAAACGAAAATGTTTGGTAGTTAAGTAATTAAGATATAAGCATTACAAAATTATGTGATAATACAGTCTTTTATTTCATATAGCCTTACTGCGTTTAATATCTTTCGTTTCTCTCTCTCCTCTTGATCTTTTGAGAGAGAGAGAGAGAGAGAGAGAGAGAGAGAGAGAGAGAGAGAGAGAGAGAGAGAGAGAATCAAAAGGCCTTGCGGCCCATACCCAGGAGGTACCAATGGCAACGGGTGCCAGGGAAATATACTGTCACCCTCAAATAGTGTGCAAGATTCGGTCTAACTTTTTCTAGAACTGATCCACAGAAGAACTGTTCACAACTTCTGAAGGTAACCTGTTCCACGTGTCACAGATCTTATACGTAAAGTAATGTCCACACACACTAGTGCTAAACCGTTTCAAATCCAACTTCCAACCATTGTTGCGAGTTGGGTTATCATTTAAACTAAACGTGCTTCTAAAATCTACATCGTTGAACCCGCGTAAGAGCTTGAAAACCTCGATCAGTTGACCGCGCAGCCTCCGAGTTTCTAGCGTAAACAAATTCAGGGCGCGTAAGCGTCGATTGCAGCCCATATGCCTAACGGAAGGGATTAACTTTGTGGCCCTTCCCTGCACTCGTTCCAGCCTCTCAATATCTTTCCTGAGGGTGGCGTGGGCGACCAGAACTGCACAGTGCACAGCATACTCCAGGTGCGGCCGAACCAGGGAATTGTACAGAGAGAGCACAATCTCCTTGTTCCGAAATCGAAATTGCCTCCTCATAACCCAACAGCTTCTGGGCTTTCTTTTCCACCTCTACGCACTGTTTCGTAAACTTAAAGTCGCTGCTAATTTGCACACTCAAGTCCTTTTCCAAATCAGTCGCCTCCATATTACTCCCCAACATGGAGTACTTCGACTTGGATTGGCGTAGCCAATGTGCATAACCTTGCATTTACCAAAGTTAAACGGCATAAATTTGCCATTTTTCGGACCACTCTCCTATCCTACCTAGGTCCGCACGCAGTTGCTCGATCGCTTCGGGCGTCCCAACATTGGCCCCAAGCTTCGTGTCATCAGCGAGTTTGGCGATCCGACTGACGATGCCAGCGTCGATATCATTTATGTAAATGATAAACAGTGGCCCCCAAAACGGAACCCTGAGGAACCCCGCTAGTGACCGAGGCCCAACCCGAACTAGCCCCTTTAATTACAACCCTCTTCCGCCTATTCTTCAGCCAGTTTTTAATCCACCTATAACTTTCCCACCGATACACAGCGCGCGCCCTTTGGCCATTAGACGGCTGTAAGGTACCTTATCAAAGGCTTTCTCAAAGTCGAGATAAAGTATATCAATCGCCCTACTCTTATACTCACTCCACATGACGTGGAAAGACTAGAGCAGGTTGGTGAGACACGACCAAGGCCGTCTAAACCCATGTTGGGAGTCCCCAAGCAGCTTGTACGAATCCAAATGGTCAACGATCCTATCCACTATTATCCCCTCTAATAATTTACCTACAACCGAAGTGAGACTAATGGGGCGATAGTTCCCTGGACTTTCGTGATCCCCTTTCTTAAAGATAGGGGTCACATTGGCTTCCCTCCAGTCACCAGGCAGCTGGCCCGTCTCCAACGATTCGTTGAAGACTGTAGCCAGGTGGTGAGCCACCTGGTCGCGCACTTCCCGCAACACTCTGGGAGGAACTGGTCTGGCCCAAGAGCCTTAAACAGTTTGTTATTCTATCGGCAACGACTGTCACGGTACACCGAACACTATCCAAGCCAGCACCTTCGTGCCTGACGACTGGCTCGGGGATGACGCGGGTGTCCTCCCAGGTGAACACTCCCGCAAAGTACTCATTCAGCACATTAGCGATGTCCGCGTCGGAGGTCCGCAGCGCGCCGCTGGGTCCTTTAACGGGCCTATCATGCTTGTAATGGGCTTTCTACTATTAACATAAATGAAGAACTCGTTAGGGTTCCTCTTGCACAGGTTTGCCACCCGGAGTTCTTCGTTACGTTTAGCTAGCCTAACCTTCGCCTTCACTTCCCTGCACAGGCGGACATACACCTCAGTGTTCTCATGGGAACGACTGGCCTTCGCCCTCCTATACGCAGCTTTCCTATTTCGGATAGCCGAAGCGATGTCCCGACTGAACCACTGAGGCTGCGTTGAAGCAGGGATGACCGGTTTTGAGGGTATGGCAGCAAACTGCAGCACCATAAACTGGTCCCGGAATGCACTCCACACTCCCTCAACATCGCCGCCGACCTCTAACCCAATCTCACCTACGCTATCCCGGAGGCCAACAAAGTCCGCCCGCCGAGAGAGACAGACAGAAAAAAGAGAGAGAAAAAGAAAAAAAAGAAAGAAAAAAAGAAAGAAAAAAAAAAAAGAGATACTCAAAGACCTTTCGGTCCACTCGGGGAGGTTGCTGTTATTACATTAATTATTTTTTTTACTATTCTAGCATTAGTAGAAAACTGGATTGTAAAACATAAAGCTCTCCCCCCACCCTCCGTTTTCTTCCCACCACAGATGGATACGGAAAAAGGTTGAAGAAAATACCTTGACCCCAGAAAAAAGGCTGAGGAAATTTCATAGGAAAGAGGAGAATATATAAACTAGCCCTACAATTATGTTATGCACACAGAAATCATACACTAGAGAGCATGGTTGTATAAACCGGTGCTTCTCAACCTTTTCCAACATCATTCATCCTAAACTTTTTTTTCTAAAAACTCGCTCACTCCACATCGAATACAGTGGAAAAAGTAATCTTTTAAATTTTCACTCCTCATTATTATGGTTTATTTTTACTTATCACACTACACACTACAATATGAAAATTATTTACTGTGGAACAAGAAAATATTCAAGGTTTTTAATATCTAATATTCAACAATTGCTTCAACAGAAAATGTACGTGTACCCTGATTCTGATCTCATTTACCCGGTTGAGAAGCATTGATATAAACTAACTTAATAATATACTTATGCTAATCGTATCATCACAAAAACCGCAAACAGACACGTTACATTTGAAATAAAATAGTTTTATTGTAAGAGGACGAAGACTGTTTAACCAACTTCCAAAGGAACTAAGGAACACGAGTCGTGTTGCGGCGGACATCTTCGAAAGAAGATTAGACGCCTGGCTCAGAATAATCCTAGATGAGCCGGGCATACCTGGCTATGTGAGGTGGAGAGTACAAGAAACTAACTCTACTTCACCAGGCCAACTCGAGAGGAGGGGTAACAAGCGTGACCTTCTGAAATGAGGAATCATCGCACGGAACATTTGCAAGGTTGAAAGGTGTGTGTGTGTATGTGTTTAGTGGACCTAGTTTTAGCCGTTTAAGGTGTTAATGATTTAATTGTATTCTAGTGATTAATTGATGCAATGACTGATTGTTTATTAATGATAGGCTGGGTTAATAATTTATGATGTAAAGTATCACCAATTGAAAGTGGCTAAGGCGTCGGTCTACTATAATAATACCGAGTAATTCGAAATGGCTTCGAGGTCACCAGGCTCGGATTACACCCGAGCCAAATTAATGTTAAGGTTATATAAGACACCTTATAGTTTTGTAGTTTATTATAAAAATAAATACGTTAATTGTCACAGTGATTGTGACTTAACAATTCTATAACGACATTTGTATTAGGGACGAGTCTGACTGAGGATTAGTAAATAAAGGGCTTAAACAGATCAATTATTAAGAAATACGCTCGTTTATGTGAGGCTTAATGGTATACAAAAATGGGACAACCTGAAATATGAAACTTAGTGATTACAAAAATAATGCACGTACGTAATAATAAATAGGTTATGTAATACACTGATTAAGGAAGCTACAGATTATGCATGAATGATCATTGAAAGAGGCCTATTAATGACACAGAATGCGCGTACGTTTTGGTACACTGAATAGAATAAGTGATTATTTGATAGCCTTTACGTACGCTTATGACATAGAAACTTTGCTAATAAGATGAATGATTAATAGCTTAATTGACACGTAATACATTCATTGATGATACGTAAATGGCATGCAACATGGGACATTGAATGAGTACTATTAATGACACAGCATGCGCGTACGTTTTGGTACACTGAATAGAATATGTGACACTGATTAAGTAGGCTAAATGATTGCATGGATGCACATAGAATAATTGATGCGGCCTAATAATAATGGATTGAAAAGCTTGACACTGGTTACACAAATATCACTTGAAATGAGTAATAAGCCTCCTGCGTTTTAACGAGAGTCAATTTATGGTGTTATGAAACACTGCGTTTATAGCCTAATCTTCTGCGGTTCACTGGGTAGGCTTTACGTTATTGTTATTAAGCAAAGAGACAAGGCTTACCAGTAAAATGATACTTGTTGACGCGTTGCTCTGAGGGGGGCCTCTCGACTGATAGGCTCGAGGTGTTGGCCTTCCTATTGGAGTGAGTCGAGTGCGCGATGGTCGCCCGGTTGATTAAGCCTTTTGCGAAGGAGAAGATGCCTGCGGTAGGTTTTGTCGAACGTAGGCCCGAGTGTTGTTACTTTTCGAGGTGCAGGATGGCCTATAAATGATCTTGCAGGTGTAGGTTCTAAGCGATGCTGACCTTCCCATTGAAGTTGTGTGACGGGCGCCGGTCGCCTCAAGTGTTGATTCGCTTGAGGTAGAATTGAGGTGATGCTTGAGAGAGAAACTGGCAGAAGACGAAACGGTGCTGAGTTTCGAAGAAGTGCTTCTGCAGGCTGACGGCGGTAGGCCTTAAGTGATGATAGATCGAAGGCCTTGAAGGAAACAGCAGGCCGCTCCTCCGGCGGGAAACCGGAGGGCGGTTGACGGACGAGTGTTGCTCGTAAAGGTGGAGATCGAGTGTGTGAGAGCGAGTGAGAGTGGAAACTCGCTTTTATACGTAATTCCTGTGACGTAGGACTTCGCGCCAAATCTTAAAACGCCTTGCCCGCGCGCGTCCTTTTGTTGTTAAGGGCTCGCTTTTGGCGGCCTTTGGAAGAAAAACAAACGCTTCATTGTTTTCTGATTCCTTGCCCACGTGTGCCTTCGGAAACTGTTTGATGAAGGAGCGGAAAGAAGAATTTGTCTGTCTACTTGTTGGTCTATTTCTGGTCGATCCGCTACATGTGTATGCGGCTACAAGTTAGAATGATCGGATCTTTTCCGTTTGACTGCCGCCATTGAAACATAAGAGGTGAGTGCCCCCAGCCTTCTTTACTTAGCCTTATTAGGCTAACTAACGAAAATATCACGACCTAACCTAACCAATCGTTAGGTCAACTGTACGACCTTGACGATTGGTTAGGTTAGGTCGTGATATTTTTGTTAGTTAGCCTTATAAAGCTAACTAAAGAAGGCTGGAGGCCCTGATCTTCAGGTGATCCCCTTATTTTTCTGAGTACACGATTAAAACTTAAAAATTAAGCATGGATCTTGAAAGTAATTAAAATTGTTTATAAGAAACAAAATTTGAAGGGGAAATTAAGAAAAGCTTTTTTATAAAGTAACTTATTTTGTATCATCAAGACATTTCAGTTAAAGTACAAAAAGTTTAATTATGTTTCAATGGCGGCAGTCAAACGGAAAAGATCCGAATGATCCCCTGAGAAATTTTTTCCGCTCCTCCAGTAAAGCTCCATTCCATACGCGCATATATATATATATATATATATATATATATATATATATATATACTGGAGGAGTGGAAAAAACTTGCTCTAAAAATTTTCAGGGTGCCCTGATTTCCGCATGAGCACTATGTGTAGCATAAAATAACACAAAGGTTAGAGTATGAGCAACATACGTATATTAAAGCCTTTTTTATATAAAAAACATTTCAATTTACAAAAAGGGAAAATTTTGCTACAACATTTCTAAATGACAAGCAAAACTACGGCATTGCAGTTGATATATATATATATATATATTATATATATATATAAATTATATATATATTTTTTTTTTTTTTTTTTTTTCCCCAAATGTCCGTATGTTTCATGACCTTCGATGCCGGGGGTCTTGAAAGAGGTTTATAGTTTCATGGGAAAAAATTTAAAGAATTTTTAAAATTATGTAACATTGAACTGAAGGAAATTTGCCCTCGTGATTTTTCTTTCGTTTGTGTATCATCTGAACAGGAAGCATATATTTAATTTAGTAATTAAGCTTATCACTTTATTCTCGAATGGGACACCTTGTGAACCATAGCAATAATAAAGTTCCGATAAAACACAACGTAAATAGAATACATTACTATAGATATACGCATTTGTACAATAATTTAAAAACATGGATAATAATAATCCCACACTAGAAATTATTCATAACAATAAACACTATTTTAACCTCTTTCTAAAATCTAAATTAAGAATGTTACCTTACGTAAAGATGAAAGTTTCCCACATGATGACTTCCAACAAATATCACATACAAAACAAAGACACCAGATCGAGTACGTTACTGAAAAGAGGCGTACAACAAACTCCAAATAAATATCAAAACCTTAGCTTCGTAACTAAATCTAACAGCCGTATAAATAACCTCTTATGTCATAATGTTGTCGTAATATTTATCGTAAAAAGTTGGAAAATCTTTTCCTAATAACCTATCAAAAGAACAGGTACGAAGTTGCCATCTATAACTGTTACAGATATCAAATAATTTAGCTCCACTAACTTTCACTTCTTCAAAGTTCAATAATATAAACTACAAATTATTAATTTTATTCTAAACGCTCTATCGTTTATGTGAACCAAAATAATTTTAAACAAAATAATTTTAAACAAAGTAAGTTAACATATCTGTACTTGACAGTATTTATACAAAATCACAAAATTACCAAAATAAATTCCAACCAGACCACCAAGATCATGAAAAACATTAAGAATTCGAAAGCTACTGGACCAGACAACATATCTAACATACACCTTAAACACTTGGGTCCACAAGGAATACTAGCTCTCACAAATATCAGCACATATTCATACCAACATTGTATTATTCCTGACATATGGAAACAAGGTAAAATTATTACACTACTCAAACCAAACAAAAATCCAACAGAACCAGCTTCCGACAGACCCATTACTTTACTATGCACACCTTCCAAAGTAACAGAAAGACTAATCTTACAAATCACCAACCCACACATTTCACTATCGCCTACTCAACATGGATTCAGACCTCACCACTCAACCACGACATTACTCACTAACCTCACGCAGCACATCATGGATAGCATCAACTCCAGACGACCAGCTCAACGTACACTATTAACAACAATAGACATTAGTAAAGCATCTGATGCTATCCCACGCTTCCCTCTCATAAACAAAATACTCAACACAAACATACACAATAACACCAAAAGGTGGCTGAGCAACTATCTTTCAGGAAGATACTCACATGTCACATTTAATGGCAAGTCATCCAAAAACAAGCTTTTTCCGAAAGGAGTTTATTCAGTTTAATTAATACAGGCAATTCACTGTGCTTAAATACCTGAAGGAATCGGCCTATCTTTTTTGGTTATTAGTTTTTCACTCAGAACGTGAAGAAAGATTAAACACGTCTTCCTTGCCTCAGCAATGCTTGTCACTAGACAGCTCCGAGATGAGCTAATACCTTTTTCTTAAATTCACTTACTTTGCAGTCTCCAGACGTTTAATTTTTGTATTTTCATTATTTCTTCTCTTGAAGTAATTTTCATGAATCAGCGATGGAAAATTTGATACGAAAAAATACGTTTTCCTTGTTATGTAAGCCCAATGCCTACATATTGGGTTCTATGTATGGCAATTTTTTCCATTCCCAATAGGCTTTGTCGCCGATCCCGAGGCAACTTTGTTGTTATTTAATACAATATATTAATAATTTGTATTTAATTATGAAATAAAGGTACCATATACGATACCATATTGTGGGCGTCTATAAGCCTGAGTTTGAATTAGGCTTTGTTATGAACTGTAATGTAAAGTTGTTGTTGGTTAGCCGATCAGCCCACCCTGATCGAGCAAGCCGGTGGCACGCAGGCTCTCTGGACCAGAGGTTCAGCGCACTAGTGATGTTGTGTTGCGTTCTATGTTGTGCTAGAGCGGTACAGTCTGTCATAATGTGTTCAATTGTTTGTGGTGTGTCCTGGCACAGGTGGCAGGTGTCGTCTGTGGAGTTGTCTAGTCTGTGTTTATTTGTCTGTAAGTTGGGGTGATGTCCACATCGGAATCGTGCTAAGTTAATTCGATCCGATCTGCTCAGGCTGGTCTCTGACCTGTCAATGGGCGGCGGCTTCGCACCTAGGACCGCATTCGGACCGAGTCGTGTCAGTGCTTTGTGGGTTAGGTGTGTGTGTGTGTGTGTGTATGATTTCTGTACTGTGTGATGTCTGTGGGACGTAGTATGGAATGGAGTATTTAGTTATAATGTCTCTCTGGTGTTACCTTAATGGTGCGAGGTGTTGGTGCATGATTGTACATGTAGTGGCAAGGGTGTTGTGCTGCCATGAATTGCGTTCCCCTCATATCTAAATGTTTCCTAATTTTCAGTATTTTTGTTTCTGTGCGCGGGTGTTCTATTGGTGTTGTTTGAGTACATCCTGTAATGATAGAAAGTGCGTTGTTTTGTATTGTCTGTAAGGTGTTTATGCATGTGTTTGAGATAATGGGTGCCCAGCATGGGCTAGCATTGTCCATAACTGAGCGAACTATATATCATAGTTTGCATATGAGTGATGATGTTTCCTGCTGGTGTCCAAAGTTTGTGCCTGTAAGTACCCTAAGAGTGTTAAGTCTTGACATACATTTGTTTTTAATGTCCTGAATGTGGTTTGCAAAAGATAATGTAAAGTGTATGACAGGCATGTATAGATTTTCCATAGACACGATTTTCCTACGTTTCGTGAACGTAGCTTAAAACTGATTTTTAATTATTTTTTGAAAGTTTAGCATAATTAAAGAATTATATACTGTATATAACTGAAAAATAAATATTCCTATGATTCCGGAATTGTGTTTCAAAATTCCAGAATCACAGGAATATTTATTTTTCAATTATATTATTATTATTATTATTATTATAATAATATAAAGGGTGGCGCAAAAGTTGCGCATCATGGGAATTTTCAGTGTTGACTATAATGTATTATTTTTTTCTTTTAAGTAGGGGATGGCTGTGAAATTAATAATAGACGAGAGGGTGAGCTTGGTTTTAATGTATGGAATACCAGGTACAACAAATCGATGAATCGGTACAGAATTTAAATTCTGTACCGATTCATCGATTTGTAGTACCTGGTATTCCATGCATTAAAACCAAGCTCACCCTCCCGTCTGTTGTTAATTTTGTAGTTATCCCCTACCTGAAAGAAAAAAAATAATATAATAAACACTGAAAATTCCTATGATGCGCCAAATACAATGATATATTTATTAAGACAAGTGAAGCACGAGGGATCAGGGACAAGCAAAAATGTTGCCGTCTCTTGTGAGTGTATTTATGCACACATTACGTTCGTTTACAAACATTATCAACGAACCCATTTCCCTTTCTCAGTGGAGTGAGCACGACGCTTGAGCCCGGGAGTGAAAACACTCAAATCAGTTACACACGCAAAGCTACATAGGGATCACCACCACGAATAAGGTACCACCCTAACCTCGAGGGATCCAACATTACCTTTTAAAACAAGATTGGGGGTATACCTCTGGGGGTACGTCGAGTGAGACCACCGTTCCCATTTCTCTTTTTTTTTTCTCATTAATTCCCGCGCTTATTTACATCAACCCTACGTTTATTCACGCATTTACTAATTACATCCCTCCATCTTTGACACGGTTTTTCTTTCTTCTCACACCTTGGCATTCGCTATGATACGCTTTTCACCTCGTTCATTCTCTCCACATGGGCATATCAACGCAGCATATTCTCCCGTTCTCATCTCCAATCATGTTTTTTCAATCCACACCTTTCCCAAACATCCTCATTTCTCACATGGTCAATCCGTTTTACACCAATCATGCTTCTTAAATTATTCATCTCAACTACTCTCACTTATGACAGCTAACTATCATACCAAACGAGTGTCTCACACCTATACATCAGCGATGGCACCAATAAACCATGATAACCTCTTGCTGCATAGCATATACATTCGAGCACTTTTTTCCTAACAAGGCTTTTACCGCGTCCCTGAGTTGTTTACTCTGCTTCACTCTACTTCCAATGTACTCGTACCTTTTTTGTCAATCAAACACTCCAGATATTTAAATCCTTTCCCAACCTCTAAATTTTCCCCATTCACCAAAATATTGAATGCCAACTCTCCTCTATTAACGACAAAAATTTTACTTTTATTTACACTCGCTTTCAGTAATTTCCCTTCACATACGTCAACAAAACTTGTCACTCTTCTCCTAAATTCATTCTCTGATTCACCTTGAAACAATGTTATCAGAATAAATCAGATGCGATGGCCATCACTCATTCTCTTCCAAATTCAGGTTTACTCCTCTCTCTCGCATTTTTGCGAGGAGGAGGGTCTGTCTCCCAGGGGTCAGGGTTGACAGAGTTAGAGACGAAGTGAATAGGATTGACGTTCCCTCCCGTCACTCGATGTTGGTGACGATGGTAGGGGGCAACGACTCGTATAGGCCCGATACGAGAGTGCCTGACCTTTTGGAGAGTGTTAGAGGGTTAATTAGGTCCCTAAAGGCGAGGTCAGATTGGTCTTTAGTTCTAGGTGTTACCCCTAGGCACGGTTTGGGTCTTAGGATTACGTCCAAAATGATATTTTTTAATACTAAATTAGAAGAGATTTGTGCTGAGGAAAATGTACCCTTCGTAAAGCTGTGATCAGAATTCAGTGATCCTAGCCTTTTTATAAAAGATGGGGTGCATTTTAATGAAATAGGTAATGCTAGGATAGGTAGGTTAATTGACGAAAACGTACGAAAACTGTATAGGTCGAAGCCTTCTTTAAACGTTGTGGGTCCGGGGAACGCGGGCCCGATGTGAAAAATAGTTTAAAACGCCGGCCCGTGGTAAAAAAATAACTTAAACGTCTTTTATTGTAACGCGCGTAGTATTAAAAATAAATTAAACGAATTTAAGGCGATAATTTATTTTGGTAACTAGGATATAGTTGCTATCACTGAAACGTGGTTAAATATCGTGGCTCGGGACTTGTTGGGGGAATTTGATATACCGGGTTTTAAACTCTTTACTAATGATAGGTTACATAGGATTGGTGGCGGCGTTTTTGTTGTACATTTGTAATTCCCTTAGGGCTATCGAGGTTAAGATAGATTTTCCGGCAGCAATTAATGCGATATGCGTTGAAGTTAGGGCGCGTAGTATTAGTTTTAATTTTGTTTTTGTTTATAGACCTCCCGTTCAACCCCTCGATACCGATACTAGATTTTACTCACTTCTTGGTAACTTTATTGACAATCGGAATAGTATAATTGTCGGAGACTTTAACTGCCCTAATGTTAATTACGAGACTTTTACTGGTAATGAGGAGGGTTTGAGATTGATTGAGTTCATGGAAGATAATTTTTTACGACAGATGGTTACCGAACCAATGCGCGGTGACAATATTTTAGATTTGGTGATGACGAACGGCAAAAATATAGTCGAAGGTTTAGAAGTAGGCGAGAGTTTAGGATGTAGTGATCATCAAATTCTTAGGTTTAAGTTATTGATAGAAAACACTAAGGATAGTAACGTAACAGAAGTCCCTGATTTTCGTAAGGCCAATTTTGATAGTTTTGCGGATAGGATGAGAGTAGTGGACTGGGATTACTTATTTATGGGTAATGACACAAATTTGCATTGGGAGGCGTTTAAAGAAAGTTTTATGAATATTGAAAGGGAGTTTATTCCTCGTAGGCGCAAGCGCGCTAGAAATCATAGTAGGCCAAAGTGGTGGACTAAGGAAATAGGCGAGTTCATAAACGAGCGTAACAGAGCGTATAGACTTAATAAGCGCAATGGCACGGCAGCTAACTTTAATAGATATATCGAGCTTAGACGTCAGGTTAAAAGATCAGTTAGGAATGCTAAGCGTAATTTAGAGATACTTATTGTAGTGACCGGTAGATAAGGCTATGGTTCACATACTATATACAGATACAGTACAATAACCAGTATTAAGTTACACAACGAAATAATTATAGACACCAAGTATAGAACAACAGTTCCAGACAATGGTAACGGTTCAGAATAGGGACGCCACCTCAATTTTTGTTTTTTCCACCAAAACATGCTAAAACCATTGGTGTCCTGTTGTTTAGGATGAATGTGACCATCGCCATTACAGTAAATTATTGCTTGAAGTGATTTCACCCCCCCCCCCCCCAACCCATCCTACAATCTGGGGGACCACCGTGGGAACCGGGGGTTTTGGGTGGGGGAACACAGCACAAGCAATAATTTACTGTAATAGCGATGGTCATAGTTATCCTAAACAACAGGAAACCAATGGTTTTAGCATGTTTTGGAGGAAAAAACACGGTAATTATTTACATTACCGGATGTATTTATTCCGAACATTTTTCACACATCAAATAGTACTGGAGGATGCATAAAAATGTGCAAATAAATAATTAACCTAACCTAAGTTAACGAGGGGGCGCAGCCCCCCTCGAACCCCCTTATCATGATTTTAGGCTTACCTTACTGTGGTGGATAAAGGTCAGCGGCGGCCAGCAGAAATTCATGAAACCGCTGAGGAACTCGAGGGAATCTCCTGACAAATAATGCCATAGCAATCTTTCCCGGACCACCTAGTTTTTCTGCGTTCTTTTCGCAGTAATGAATTACCACTTCCCGAGCAAAACTGAACCAGTCAATAACGGTGGTTTTCGACACGTGCACCTGGTCAACAATGTCAGCGTAGGTTGCATTATTCAGCACAAACCAGTACATTAAATGTAGGATGGTAGCCGGTTGTAAATGCGCGTGGTCAAAAAACGTACCGGCGAAAGCAGACTTCTTAAACCTACGTCTCTTGACAGTCTTATTTCCACGAATAATGACGCGTCTATCACAGCGGAAATTATTATCAGCCGCAATGTTCACCACACTATCGCAGGACGAACAGACAGAGGTAACTTTTATTAATTTGTGGTCCGCAAGTAATTTAATTAGTTTCGTCCGATCCTCCAACACGGCCGCGAGCTCTACTAGCGTCACCGCACAGCCGTCACAGACCGAAGCCATTTTCAAACTGAAGTGAATGAACGATAGTAGGATTGCCAACTCAAAATTTCCTAGATTCATACCCAAAAAGCACTAAAAAGCACTGAAGTAGCTATATATATTTTTTCGTAATTTTCTAACTTCGTTTTTTTTTACTATGCGACACATGCAATCAACGTATTTTAATGAGAGAAACAACTTTGTCTCTATGGTATTTTTCGAAATTTTGCTTAAGTGGCGCCCATATTCTGAACCATTACCCAGACAATATTCTAGATAGCCAGTAATAGTCGTTTGTCTAGCAGTTGTCAGTTGTTAGTCTATTAGTTAGTCAATAGCTATATCAGTATATCTAGATAGGCTAGTAGTTCACAATAGTACAACGACAATCAACACTACATCCATAATCGCAATGCTAATCATCATCCCAAAACATCATCGCTGCATATCCGCCCTAATCCGTCAAAACCAGTGCTGCCAAATCAAATGAAAAGGTTTATTGGCAGACTATAGTCCATATGACAAATATTATTAATACAATGACAGTTCACATACTAAGGATAAAAATATATACAATTGATTAGAAATAATACAGTAATATATATATAAAGGGTGATCCAGAGAAATGGGACCCAAAAGAAACCCCTATAACTCTTAAAGTATAAGTCCTTTTATAAAATCATACGCATCATTCGAAAGAGGATAGTTACAAGTTTGTACAGGATTGTATAGGTTTTGACAATACAAGACAAGATAAGATACAAAACAAAATAAAAGTGTTAGTTAAAACTAACCCTTCAAGATGACTGCATGGACTGTGGAACAGCTGCGTTTCATAACTGAGCAATATTATGAGCATGGAAGAAGTGTAGTTTCAGCTCAAAGATCTTTCAAGACAAATTTTCAGATGTCAAAATCACCTTCTAAGAAAGTAATCCGTCGGTGTGTCAGAAATTTTTCCCTAACTGGCAGCATTGGAAAAAGAAAACCAACTGGAAGAGTGCGCACAGCAAGGATAGACGAGATCATTAACAGAACTCATGAAATTGTACAGGATAATCCTAACATAAGCATCAGACGTGCTTCTCAGCTGTTAGGAGTTGGATATGGAACAACACACCGTATATTCAAGCAAAATTTAATGCTCTTTCTATATAAAATTCAAACAGTGCAACAACTAAACGATGGAGATTTCGCACGAAGACGACAATTCTGTCAATGGATCCAACAGAAGGTAAATGACACCACCAATTTTCTAGCAACTTTGATTATGTCAGACGAAGCCCATTTTCACTTAAATGGAACTGTAAACAAACAAAATTGTCGTTTCTGGGCAACAGAAAATCCATTGAATATTACCGAAGTCCCGTTGCATAGTCAGCGTGTAACTGTTTGGTGTGGTCTTACTGCATCTCAGATCATAGGGCCGTACTTTTTCGAGGATTCCACCGGAAACACGGTCACTGTAAATGGTGATCGCTACGAAAAAATGTTGACCGATTTCCTTATTCCTAAATTAAGAGATCTTTGTCTAGAAAACCACTGGCTGCAACAAGACGGAGCTACCTGCCATACCACGAGGAACTGCATGGCAGTTTTGCGTCAAACATTTCCAGGCGAGTTAATCTCAAGATTTGGAGACGTTGAATGGCCCGCAAGGTCTCCGGATTTTTCTCCCTTAGATTATTATCTCTGGGGATATTTAAAGAGTAGGGTCTACAGAAATAACCCAACGACCTTGCAAGAATTGAAGGCCGCCATCACAAATGAATTACCACTTCCCGAGCAAAAGTGATGCAGAACTTACAAGCGAGAACACTGGAATGCTTGGCAACTAATGGAGCACATTTGAAAGGAGTCATTTTTAAAAAATAAATATTTCATAATAAACTTGTAACTCTACTCTTTCGAATGATATATAGTTTTTATGAAAGGAATTAAATATTAAGAATATTTGGCTTTTTTTAATGGGTCCCATTTATCTGGATCACCCAGATAAATGGGTGCAGAACGCTCCTCTATACTTACGTCGTTTCTATACATTAATATACTGCGTGGTCATTGCAGTTAAATGTACATATTCACGATTTGCGAGGGTGCCCTCTTAGGGCATTGGTTTCTGCCCTATGTAGGAGAATTACGACTTCTGACTGATCGAGGCCTGTGGTGTAGTGGATAGCATATCTGACCGGCAATTGGAAGATCCTGGGTTCGATTCGATTCCCGGGCGGGTACCTCATTTTTCATTTGTTCGTTATTTCTCTTCCTCGTGTGCAGAACGCTCCTCTATACTTACGTCGTTTCTATATATATATATATATATATATATATATATATATATATACAGGGTGTATACAGGGTGCAGCATAAGTCGCTTCACCGAGAATAACGAAATCACCCTGTAAAGAATCATATTTATTATCCATTAGAGAAATTGTTCCAAGTGCCCTACATCATGTTCAATACACACGTTGCATCTTTGAGCCTGAACAACGGGCAGAAACCTCGGGATTTCGATAACATGAAGACTTTGATACGCCAAGAGTTCGAGACGTTGAATAATAACAAAGAACTGTGTCGCGCTCTTTGGTGTTCAGTGGTTCAAGGCTGCAACGTGCATTGAACATGATGGAGGACTCTTTGAACAACTTCCCCAATAAATAATAAATATTATTCTTCACAAGGTGACTTCACTATTCTGGCAAAGCGACCTATGCCGCACCCTGTGTATATTATATATATATATATATATATATATATATATATATTATATATATATAAGTTATATATATTATATATATAACTGAGATTGACTACAACTGATATCAAGATACTGAAATGTATGGAAACTATATGACGCGTTCGGTGGAGAAGGGGCGAACGCCACAAAATTCGAAAAATGAGTTTTTTGTCGTATAATTATCCTTTAAAACCTTTGCTTTACCTATGCAAAAAATTAGATGTTAGTCTGCACTCTTTCACGGTAAAATTTAGGTTTTAATGTATCTCAGAGAAATTCACTCCGCATCATTGCTTCACATTGAACACATCTATCTACTTTCTGGTCACTCGACAATGCCCTGTGATGCTCAATTTGGCCAAATTGAACAAAATATAAAAAATAATTACAGCAATATTATTTACACCAAAAAAGATTATGTTACGGCCATAACTACAGCCGTTTCGCAGCGCTTCCTAGTTGTAGAAATGAAACAGGCTGATTTTCTCGATTTTGACGTCCTAAAAACGTGCATTATCATTAGGAAATCAACAACTACTAAATTTACAGATGCAAGAAAGTTAATATTTGACTTTCAACACAAAGAAGGCTACGTAATCTCTACTGCATACCGCACAACCCCAGATAATAGCCATCCCGTCAGACTGCAGAAAGGGAAAAAATCCTACAGTGTCAGTTTATTCAATCTAGCCCAGCAGACACTGCAACCAAAGTATTCCCAATTGCTGCCAATAACTAAGGAAAAAATAAAAGATCTCAAAGAATTATCAGAACTAATGCCTGCAACTGCAGTGAACTATTATACAAGATTGTTAAAGGAACTGGAAGAAACCGAAACAGTTCAAGCAGGTAAAACAACATTCGACGAAGAGGACCAAATAATGGATTACACCAGTTAACATCAGAAGCTATCAATAAATAATATTGTAAAATTTCTTGGCGTTTTATTATATCGACATATTACACAACAATATTTTACTCAAATATGTGTTCAAATTCATACAACATTTCAATAAACCGGAAAAATACAAAGGTTTAAAGTTTACAAACTTTAACTGCATTTTGTGGCATAATTCGAAAATGTTGCGTTCGCCCCTTCTCCACCGAACGCGTCATATTAGAGGCCATACCAACAAGATCAATATTAGTTTTTATTATTAAGGTGTTTTTTTGGTGTGTCGCTCTGCAGACTTTTAGTCACACCAATTCACCACACTCCTCCCCTACAAGTTCAAACGTTCCGGGGCTTTTTTAACCCTGGTAGAACGACGAACTCCAAGTGCAGTAGATTCCTCTGGCTCAGCCACAGTGACAGAGAGGATTGTGTTTCCATTTCAGTTGGAATAGTAGTGGTACTCTCTGGAGTAGTAGAAATAGGTGTACGCTCTAGAGTAGGAGGAATAGTAGGGGTAGCGGAAGGCATAGAATGAGGTAGAATCTGATCCTGATGTCGATTCTAAATTCGACCATCTTCAGTCACACATCTGTAGGAAACAGGACCAGTCTGCCTTCTAACTATAGTCGGTACCCACATGGGACCCTGAGAGTAATTGCGAATCATGACCTTATTTTGAGGTTGCAGCTCTAGCGTCCTAGGAGTCTTAGATTCAAAGGCACGTTTTTGCCGCTCTTGCCGACTATAACCTCTTTGACAAATAGAATCATGAGGACGCACAAGATCAAAAATACAGCGAATACGACGGCCAAACATCAACTCGGACGGTGCAACACCCGTAGTAGAATCGGGTGTCAACCTGTATTTCATGAGAAAGCGATCCAAAGCAACCTGAATTCCCTCCCCCTTTGCATGAAGCAAAGCAGACTTAACAGAACGGACCATGTTCTCAGCCAAGCCATTTGAAGATGGGTGGTAGGGAGCAGTACGAACATGACGAATACCATTGGAAGACAAAAACGTAGAAAAATCAGAACTAGTAAAACTTGGGCCATTATCAGAAACCAAAACATCTGGAAGGCCAAATCTGGCAAAAATAGAACGCAACAGACGAATAGTAGAGAATGAGGACATAGATGTAGTAGGAAGAACCTCCACCCATTTAGAATGAGCATCGACAATGACTAGAAGATAGTGGTGATCGATGGGACCCGCATAATGAATATGAATTCTGTGCCATGGATAGGAAGGCCATTCCCAGGGATGTAGAAAACCCTTTTTAGGAGTATCACGTAACCCCAAACACCGAGAGCATGAATTCACAAGCGAAAGGATGTTAGTATCCAGTCCGGGCCACCAAAAATAACTTCGGGCCAGTTCCTTCGTACGAGTAACACCCATATGATCGGAATGAAGTTCTTTAAGCAAAAGAGACTTGCCCAGGTCTGGGATAAGAACCCGAGACCCCCAAAGGACACATCCATCCTGAATAGACAACTCTGTGCGTCTTTGGTGGAAAGGTCGGTAAGAACTGTCCATCTTCATAGGCCAACCACTAGAGACCATCTAATAAACATGAGACAAAATAGGATCAGATTTAGTCCACTGAGCAATAATCATAGCTGTAACTGGTGTTGTCCCTAGAAATTCAACTAAGTGAACCCATTCAGCTAGAATTGGGACACATTCAATGGAAGCATCTAAAGGTAACCGGCTTAAAGCATCAGCATTACCCAAATGCTTACCTGACCGGTGCACTAGATTGAAAGAATAGGCTTGTAGCATGAGAGTCCAACGTTGTATTCGTCCTGCAGCCAAGATAGGAATTTGTTTATTAGGAGCAAACAACCCTAACAATGGTTTATGATCAGTCACTAAGGTAAACTGCTGACCCCACAAGTAAAAATTAAACTTTTTTACTGCGAAGATTAGGGCTAATGCTTCAAGTTCTACCTGTGAATAATTCCTTTCTGCTGTATTTAGAGTGTGGGAAACAAAAGAAATAGGTCTTTCTTCCCCGTTAATATTATGAGCAAGTGCTGCTCCAATGCCATATGAGCTGCTATCAGCAGTTACAACTATAGGTAGTTTAGGATCAAAATGCACTAAAACATGAGAATTGAGTTAGAGCTCCTTTGACTGTTGAAAACTCGACTGTTCCTCTTTACCCCAACTCCATTTAGTGTCTTTCCTGAGTAATTTATTTAGTGGTTCCAATGTAGTAGCAGCATTTGGTAGAAATTTCCTGTAGAAATTAAGCAAGCCTAGATATGCTTGAAGCTGAGTGACATTAGTAAGTGCAGGAGCCTTACAAATAGCATCAACTTTATCCTTAGTAGGATGCAGACCTAATGAATCAATCTTAATCCCAAATACTGAATTTCATTAGTTATCCAGATACATTTTTCCTTATTTAGAGTTAAACCAGCAGCTGCTAACTTTTTCAAAACTGTCCTCAGACTAGACGTATGTTCTGCTTCTGTTTTTCCAGCTATAAGGATGTCATCCAGGTAACATACCACATCTGAAATTCCATCTAATATGTGACTAATAGTTCTTTGGAAAATGCCAGGAGCTGATGAAATACCATAACACAATCTATTATAACGAAATAGACCCTTGTGAGTATTTATAGTTGATATCCTTAGATTTTTCGTCAAGCTCCAGCTGTGCATAGGCTTGTGACATATACAGCTTAGAGAAGTGTTTATTACCAGCTAACTTACTAAAAATATCAGCAGGATTAGGAATAGGATATTTATCTATTAGAATAGCCTTATCAGCAGTTACTTTGTAGTCCCCACAAATACGAACACTCTTATTAGGTTTTAACACAGGGACAATAGGTACTGCCCATAATGAGTGCGATATAGGTTCAATAACCTTTTCCTTTGTGAGCCTGTCTAGCTCTAATTTTACCTTTTCTCTTAGAACATAAGGCAATGGCCTAGCTTTTCAAAATTTAGGGCTGACTTCATTATCCAATTCAATAGACACTTTATGATCTTTGAGCATGCCAAGAGTAGGCCCAAATAATTTTGGAAATTCCTTTAAAAGAATTGAGATATTATTAGGTATTATAGAACAATTTATTGATTGATGATCAACTATAATGTTATGAATAGGCAAGTTTAGAGCATGAATCCAATATCTACCTAGAAGAGTAGGACCTGGTTCATCAATCACTAAAAGTGTTAACTGTTTGTGATACTTTGTATCATTTATTGTAACTTGAACTTTAGCCTCTCCTACTATTGGCATCTCAACATTTCCATATTTTCTCAAGAGTAGCCTTAGAATGATATAGTGGTATGGAGTTTTGGAATTTTTCTATAAAATAATCTTTAGAAATTATAGTTCTAGCTGCACCTGTATCCAGTTCCATTGGAAGTTTGACTTTATTTATAGTAGCATCTATAATATAAGGACTAGCATTTGTAGTGCCATCTTGACTGAAAATATATTCAGAGCCTATCTGTGACTGCTTTAGACTGTTGGCTGATAAAGGAGGTTTATGCATTTTAGAAAAACAAACCTTTGCTATATGTCCAATAGGGCGGCTCGTTTTTACACTTTTTTCGATATTTGATTGGGGGTAGTGCGGAAAAGTTGCGATTTGGAGAGCAAATAAAGTGTGGAAAATTTTTTTGATCTACGTCAATACCTTCCGGTGGCGGCGAGTCCTTAAAAATCGAAAAATAGGCCTAAACACACAAAATTTTTATATAATTTTATATAATGTTCATTGTTCAATGACTGCTATTAATTTATTCAAGCCTATAATAGTGTTCTCAGGGTTGTTTGCACAGAAATATACCGGAATTAACATTTGTATAACATCTTGTTAAAACTTGCTTTAAATCAATATTTTGGATATTTTAACGGCTAAGACGCCACCGGAAGTTATTAACAGATTGTGCTGAAATTTTTATTGTTTATTTTGTATGTCTTTAAAACCATTTTCCAATCTACCCCGTTAGGCCTATTTTTCGATTTTTAAGGACTCGCCGCCACCGGAAGGTATTGACGTAGATCAAAAAAATTTTACACACTTTATTTTCTCTCCAAATCGCAACTTTTCCGCACTACCCCCAATCAAATATCGAAAAAAGTGTAAAAACGAGCCGCCCTAATGTCCAACCTTGTTACATTTATAACATACTGCCTCCTTGAAAGGGCAGTCTACCTTCCAATGCTGTTTGCCTCAGCCAGTACAAGGTTTTTTAGGTTTAGCACTTTGCTTAGGCCAATTTTTTGAACTATCTGCTTTTAGAAAGTTTCTTTGGCTAACCTTTGGGTTATCCTTAACCTTAGTTCCTGTAGACCTACTATTTAGGTTAATATTAGATTTAGGCCTGATCAAATTCACATCACCAAATGCCTTTGCATCCTTAGCAGCAGCTTCCGTAGTTGTGGCTAGTACTACTGCAACATCAAAAGTTAGGTTTTTAATTGTCAGTAGTTCTCGCTGAGTGGCTGTTATTTTATTTATTTGTCGGGTTCGAAATCCCAGCTGAGCCGTGAACGGCCAAATTCTAAAGGGCAAGTTCTACCTAAAGCCCAAGTTAAGCTAAATTAAACTTTACGGATTTGAGATCCTATTAGGTCCTACCTCAGGGTAACCTCAGGGTTGCTGACTCGATGCGGGCCTACCTTAGACCTTAAATTACATGAACTTAAAAGGTAAACAAAAGGGTACTATTTGTGGTCTTCTTTATGAACCTTGCAACAACAACGCAACCTGGACTATTGTACGATGCAACAATCATGTATCTAAACAACCAAACTGAATTGCAAGAGAGCTCTCTATCAAACCACACCTTTACGTACGACCTTCCACAACGAGTAGAAAGGACGCGCAGCGTCCCAAAATGATGCCAACAATGTGACCAAACAACGATGCCACAAGAGCTCAAAAATGCTAGTTCTAAATTAATTTAATTTTTCACTAACCTTACAATTATGAGATGGATATATATACACACCTTAACTTAATATATATACAAGCAATGCTGCATCAATCAGCTTAGTCATCGTATCGCCTTGGGACAACAATGGTTCTTCCTCTTCTAGATTTTCTAACACTCCCCACCGAAGAGGCATTGTTGTCATTACCTTCTGCAAGGTTAGCCAAGCCTTCTTCATGAGGCTGTAACTCAAATGTTTCATCTTGACTATCTGTGTTTTTGCTGATTTCTAAAGCATAGAGTTTTTGTATAGGTCTCTTTAACTTTCCTCCTGAAGTCTTTACCAGTGCAGACCTAACTAAATTGTCTTTGCCAACAAACAACTCTTCAATTATGCCAAGCTTCCAGCATTGCCTTGGTCTTTCATCCCCAATCATTACCACTTCTCCCACCTTGATACAATTTGCATTGGAGCCCTTTACCTTGCCTGATGGGTAATAATTGAGTTCTGGCAAGTATTCCATCTGCCACCTCTTCCATAACTGATCTTGTAGCTCTTCAAGGTACCTGAACCGTCTGGTTAACTCTCCTTGAGTGCTCTGGATGGGCTGCAAGTCTTCTAGCACACTGGGGTTTGATGTTAATCGTTTACCACAAAGAAAATGATTTGGTGTCAATGGCTCTGCATCCTGCCTACTGTTGTAAACAAAAGTGATAGGCCTACTGTTCACCATTGCTTCTACTTCACATAAAACAGTAGAGAATTCTTCTTTGCTCAAATGAGCATTAGCTAAAAGTTTCTTTAATGGACACTTTACACTTCTCACTAGCCTTTCCCAAAATCCTCCCCACCATGGTGCTCTCTCAACAATAAACTCCCACTGTACCCCTTGGTGTGAAAAGTAGGATTGGAATCCTTCCTCTTTTAGCAAGGACCAAATTTCTTGGAGTTCCTTTGCAGCCTTTTTGAAGGTTTTTGCATTATCCGATATGATTTTATTTGGGAAACCCCTTCTGTTCACAAACCTTTTAAAGGCCAAAAGAAATACATCACTACTTAAGTTGCTTACCAACTCCAAATGGATTGCTCTGGTGGTAGCACAGGTGAAAAGACATATATAACCTTTGTTAGACTCCCCTCGCTCATACACATAGACTGGCCCTGCAAAGTCTACTCCCACTACATCAAATGGGGCAGTATAGACACACCGTTCTCTTGGAAGTGGAGCCACCTTTTCATAATAAGGCTTTGCACTCCCGCTTGCAAACCACACATTTATGCAAGACCTTTTTCACTACTTGTCTAATTTTGAGAATCCAAAATTGTTGTCTAATCTCTATTATCACTTCTCTAACTCCAGCATGTAACAGCTTATGATGAGTATCCAGGATCAAAAGGTCCACAAAGTGCCCCCCAGAAGGTAGCAAAATTGGATGTCTTTTCTCCTCTGGAAGCCCAGAAAACTGTAGTCTACCTCCTACTCTCAATAAATCCTGATCCAAAAACACATCCAAACCCTTGAGCGCAGAATGTGTTGGTAGAACCTGTAATGGATGGCTGGTGAGCAATTCTCTCTCTTCACCACCAAATTTTTTCTTCTGCATATATACCACCCAGTATTTCCTGGCTTGCTGAATCTCATTACTGTTCAGAATTCCTTCCCTTCTTGTTTCTCCCTTAATGTTGTTGGTAAATCTATATACCCATGCTGTCACTCTTAACAATCTTTTCAGACTGCTAATGTCCTCAAGCCTCAATATGGGGTCCAGCTGCATAACTTGACAACTGTTCACAGCGCATTTTCTCACCTCACTCACCCATGCTTCTTCAGCCTGGCATTCTCCTACAATAGGCTGATTAGAAGGCCAGTTTTCACTTCCAAGTTTTAGCCACTCTGGCCCATTCCACCACAAACTTGATTGTGAAAGATCTTTCACCGAAATTCCTCGTGTTGGTAAATCAGCGGGGTTTTGGATGCCTGGACAATGCTTCCATTGCTTGGGATCTGTGTGCGCTTGAATTTCCTCCACCCTATTGGCAACAAATGGTTTCCATTTCCTTGCCTGACTTCTTAACCAGTGCCAAACTATAGTGGAGTCTGTCCAATAATAGCTTGGAATTTCATAGAGGGCCAAAGACTTTCGCACTGTAATTGCAAGCCGACTAGCAATAACGGCACCCATCAATTCCAACCTTGGAACAGAAAGCCTTTTCAAAGGTGCTACTCTACTCTTTGCAGCAACCAACCTGCAACTTACTTCCTCTTGCAATGCGCCTCTTATATAAATACAAGTTGCATAGGCTTCCTCACTTGCATCACAAAAGATGTGCAGCTCCAAATTGTCTGGACTATTGTTCAACTCTCCAAAGTACCATCTTGGGATTTCAATGTCTCCAAGATGTGCCAATTCTTTGAACCAATATTTCCACCTTACCACCATATGATCAGGTAACTCTTGGTCCCAACCAAGTCCAATTTCCCAGAGGCTCTGAAACCAAATTTTTGACTTTATCACAAATGGAGCCAGGAATCCAAGAGGATCAAAGACCTTCGAAGCCAAACTAAGAGCTGTCCGTTTTGTCCACCTTGTCTCATTCTCAGCCAGCTCTACTAAAGATTTCCCATTGAAGGTAAACAAATCATCATCTTGCTGCCAAACGATGCCTAGCACCTTTGCGTCTATTGCCCACAACTCCTTAATACCAGAATCCTCAATACTTTCTGCTGCATCAGGTACTACAGAGGAATGACTCATAAACTCTTGTAATTGCGAATGATTGGTCTGCCATTTTCTGAGCTCCATGCCAGCCTCCCTCATTATAGCTCTAGCCTCCATGAATATCTGTTTAGCCATTTCTGTATTATCCACGGAACATAGCAAATCATCAACATAAAAATTTTTCCTTATGTGTTCAATAGTGTTAGGATAGACTTCAGAATATTTCTTAAAATGGTACTGCATAGTAGCTGCCAACAGAAATGGACTAGAGCTGAGGCCAAACAACACTGACTTCATTCTATATGCTTGAACCTTAGGTTCATTTTCCAACAAGTCTTTCGTATCCACCCACAGATACCTTACTGCATCTCTGTCCTCTGGTTTTAACTTTATCCGCAAAAAAGCTTGCTTCACATCTGCAGTCAATGCTACTCTACCAAACCTGAATCTCAGTAACAAGGAAAATAAATCTGCATTTAAATTTGGCCCAGCATCCAAACAGTCATTCAAGGACACACCACCTTTGTCCTTGGCTGAGCCATCAAAAACTACCCTCAGTTTGGTGGTAGTTTTGTCTCGCCGTACCACTGCATGGTGTGGCAGATAATGTGCCTCCTGGCTCACCAGCTCACCTTGCACCCTTTCAGCATAGCCCTCCCTTACATAACTTAGGATGGCCTCATCGTATTCAATTAACAACTCCTCATTTTTTCTTAGCCTGTACAATGAAGTCTCCAACCTCCGATTAGCTAGCTGAAGGTTTGAACCGGGTTTGCAAGAATCCTTCCATGGTAGGCCAACTTCATAGCAACCATCTCTAAACCCAATCCCTTTTTCAAAGTGCTCTAAAACATCATTGTTCACTGTACTTGCCTGGTTGTCCTTTATACCAATAGATTCAAGTTCCCAAAATGCTTTCAAATGCCTTTCCAGACCATGGCTGTTCTCCTCAATCTTAACAAAGAGAGCCTTAACTTCCATTTCATTGCAATAACTACCATGTAGCATCCAGCCTAGCTTACTTTCAATAGCTACTGGGCCTTGAGATGTACGGACAATATTACCAGTGATGAAGTCCCAATAATAGTCAGCTCCAATCAAAAGACTAATATCTTCTGTTCCCTCAAACTTATTATTGCCCAAATTAATTCCTTTAACTTGCAATTCTTGGACACATGCCATATCTAAACAAGTAGTGACTGGAGCACAAAGTTCCTCAATCTCTACAGCTTGGACCTTGATAGTGGGACTTTGCGGTAACAACCCTTTAACCAGAACTTCTACCTTCTTAAATTTGGTTCGGTTTTGAACGGAACCCCCAAACCCAGAAATTCTTAAATTTTCCCTCTTAAGTTCTTTAAACTTCAATTTTCTGGAAATTCTGGTCTTAATAAAACTACACTGGCTACCACTATCAAACAACACTCTTACAGTAGCTTCTCCCTCATTCCCAATTAATAAGGCTGCAGTTGTTTGCAATAATCCCCCTTTACTTTTACTCCCTTGCATAGCAGTGGCATGTGCCACTGATGTCTCTACTTCTGGGGTAGGCCTACTAAGAGTGTTTTCACACAATAATGGCTGATGCCTACCATGACATTTTTTGCACAAAATTTTAAACTTACAAAACCTTGCTCTATGACCTTTCAAAAAACATTTAAAACATGCTGTGGACTTAGTTACCCTGTCCTTTCTCTCCTCAAAGGGTAAGGCCTCAGCCACCTCACATTTATATGACTTGTGGTTGCCTTCGCAAAATATACATTCCTTGATTCCCTTTAATTTATTCTCAGAGGAGGCATGTAGAGCTGACACTGTACCTGGGCTATTCCTTTTTGTGGAAACTTTGGTGCTGTGCCTGCCTTTGTCCTCTTGTTTACCATCCCACTGTGCAAACTCAACTCCCTCTCGTCTTGCTAATTCTGTGCCTAAAAGACTTAACATCTGCTGAAGGGGGATGTACACATGTTCTGCAGAGTGTCCCCTACTTAATTCAAGCAAAATTGAGCTAGGCAATTTAGACTCCAGTGTAGGAACCAACATTATACCATACTTTTCCATTCCTACACCCAAGTTGTCCAGAGACCTAGTTCTAATTTCAAATTCATCATATAACTGCCGTAACTCCTTGACACTATTAGGATTATTAACAGGAGGTATAGCTAAAAGTGCACGGAGGTGGCTTTTAATTAAGATCTCTGGCTTACCAAACCGTTTCTTTATATCCCAAGCCACATTATAATTAGCCTCTGTTAATGCTAATCCTGCTATAGTCTTTGCTGCCTCCCCTTCCAAGAGGGACCGCAAATAATTAAACTTCTCCACGGCACTTAACACTTGACTAGAATGAACTGCTGATTGAAAACTGTCTGCCCATCCTTGCCATTCCTGAATACTCCCAGAAAATGTTTTGAGTACAAGCCTCGGTAATTGAACTACAGATCTGTTAACCTTAACTTCACAAGTTCATTTGTTGAGTGTTGTGTTTCATTATTAGACCTGGTCTCTAACTGTACTGAGCTGCTAAACTCTTTTGCTCGGAGGCCTACGTTAGTCATATCATCAATAATCTCTTCAAAGTAAATTATGTTATTTTCTATTTCATCCTCTTCTATAAGAGCCTCAATTTTAACATTTACCTCACTTAGAGCAACCTTTTTAGTTTCTAATATGGCAAGCTTCGCAGTCACTAAGCGTAAATCCTCTTGCTCTATGGCAGAATCTATAGTGGCAATGACCTTTGTAATTAGACCTTTGTAGGCACTTCTCCTTTTTATAAATTTGTTCAATTCAGATGCACTCATCTTCAATGTAAACAACCCTTGGGCTCAATACGAAATGAGCTGAATTGGCAGAAATACTTAACCAAACTGATCAAACGCAAATTTTACTTTCAAATAAACTGAATTGCTGAGTGGGGTACTAACCAAACCAGAAAAATATAGGCCAAAAAACGACCGACGACTGGCCAAGTTTCGCAATTGGGCGACCAAACTTTACCCTGGGACCTTAATTCAATAATAACCCAAATTAACCAAACCGGAAAAAAAGTAGGCCAAAAAACGACAGACGACTGGCCAAGTTTCGCAATTGGGCGACCAACTTTACCCTGGGACCTTAATTCAATAATAACCCAAAATTAACCAAACCGGAAAAAAAGTAGGCCAAAAAACGACAGACGACTGGCCAAGTTTCGCAATTGGGCGACCAACTTTACCCTGGGACCTTAATTCAATAATAACCCAAAATTAACCAAACCGGAAAAAAAGTAGGCCAAAAAACGACAGACGACTGGCCAAGTTTCGCAATTGGGCGACCAAACTTTTTACCCTGGGACCTTAACTCAATAATACTCAACCCGTCTAGGCCTAACTTGGGATACAATTTGCACAATCAGAACTTTGCCGAAAAATGGTCACTGACTCAGTCTTGGGGTAGAAATCCGGTTCTGAAGGACCATGTTATTTATTTATTTGTCGGGTTCGAAATCCCAGCTGAGCCGTGAACGGCCAAATTCTAAAGGGCAAGTTCTACCTAAAGCCCAAGTTAAGCTAAATTAAACTTTACGGATTTGAGATCCTATTAGGTCCTACCTCAGGGTAACCTCAGGGTTGCTGACTCGATGCGGGCCTACCTTAGACCTTAAATTACATGAACTTAAAAGGTAAACAAAAGGGTACTATTTGTGGTCTTCTTTATGAACCTTGCAACAACAACGCAACCTGGACTATTGTACGATGCAACAATCATGTATCTAAACAACCAAACTGAATTGCAAGAGAGCTCTCTATCAAACCACACCTTTACGTACGACCTTCCACAAACGAGTAGAAAGGACGCGCAGCGTCCCAAAATGATGCCAACAATGTGACCAAACAACGATGCCACAAGAGCTCAAAAATGCTAGTTCTAAATTAATTTAATTTTTCACTAACCTTACAATTATGAGATGGATATATATACACACCTTAACTTAATATATATACAAGCAATGCTGCATCAATCAGCTTAGTCATCGTATCGCCTTGGGACAACAATGGTTCTTCCTCTTCTAGATTTTCTAACAGTGGCCTCCTCTCTCAAACCCATGACAAATCTATCCCGTAGCATTTCTGTTAGGTTAGGGCTAAACTCACAAGTACTAGCCAGTTTCCTTAGGCTAGCTACAAAGTCAGCAATTGATTCACCTACAGCCTGATTTCGAGAACAGAACTGAAATCTCTCAAAAATCACTACCACTTGAGACTTATAGTGATCTTTTAGAACTGTAACTAAATCTGTATAGCTACACTCTGCTGTACTCTCAGGAGCTACCAGATCTTTAACTAGACTATAAGTTTTAGGGCCTATTAGAGTTAAAAAAAGATGGTACCCTTTTATCATCTGGTATAGAATTCGCTGCAAAAAACAACTCCACTCTATCCGTGTACATGTCAAAATCTTCCTCGCCCTCCGAATAGGGGTCTATTTGACCAATAACAGGCATAATCAAAATAGCCTAAACACAAACTAGGCTCAATACAAGAACCCTTGAACTGTAGGTTAGCAATTTGCATTTCACTAGCCCCTTCCCCCAAGTGTTATTTTATTTATTTGTTGGGTTCAAAATCCCAGCTGAGCCGTGAACGGCCAAATTCTAAAGGGCCAGTGCTACCTACAGCCCAAGTTAAGCTAAAATTAAAACTTACGGATTTGAGATCCTATTAGGTCCTACCTCAGGGTTGCTGACTCGATGCGGGCCTACCTTAGACCTTTGTTACATGAATTTAATATAAACAAAAGGGGTACTATTTATGGTCTTCTTTCTCAACCTTGCAACAACAACGCAACCTGGACTATTGCACGATGCAACAATCTTGTATCTAAACAACCAAACTGAATTGCAAGAGAGCTCTCTAACAGACCACACCCTGTACGTACGACATCCCACAAACGAGTAGAAAAGACGCGCAGCGCCCCAAAATGATGCCACCAGCGTCCCAAACACTGATGCCACAAGAGCCCAAAATGCTAGCTTTAAATTAAGTGAATTTTTCACTAACCTTACAATTATGAGATGGATATATATACACCTTAACTTAATATATACAAGCAATGCTGCATCAATCAGCTTAGTCATCATATCGCCTTGGGACAACAATGGTTCTTCCTCTTCTAGATTTTCTAACACCAAGCGGAAAAAAGACAAAAATGCAACCAAAAAACAAAAAAAAGAAAACCCTCGTCGCCAATGTAGTGACCGGTAGATAAGGCTCTGGTTCACACTGTCACACACTATATACAGATACAGTACAATAACCAGTATTAAGTTACACAACGAAATAATTATAGACTCACCTCAAGTATAGGACAACAGTTCCAGACAATATTCTAGATAGCCAGTAATAGTCGTTTGTCTAGCAGTTGTCAGTCTATTAGTTAGTCAATAGCTATATCAGTATATCTAGATAGGCTAGTAGTTCACAATAGTACAACGACAATCAACACTACATCCATAATCGCAATGCTAATCATCATCCCAAAACATCATCGCTGCATATCCGCCATAATCTGTCAAAACTAGTGCTGCTAGATCAATATTAGTTTTTATTATTAAGGTGTTTTTTTGGTGTGTCGATCTGCAGACTTTTAGTCACACCAATCCACCACACTTATAGCTGCGAATAGTAAACATAATCCAAAAAAGTTTTTTGAATACGTTAATAATCGTAAGCCGATAAAAGATAACATAGGCCCTCTAATGGATGTTAACAGTGCTTTGACTTCTGACGCTCAGGCGATGGCGGGTATTTTCAATAACTTTCTTGCGACAGTTTTTACTATAGAAGACGTAAATAATGTCCCCGTGGACGATATCGGTCCATTTAGTAGCGAGACTATTTTGGATGAAATAACTGTTTACGAGGGTGAGATTGTACATTATACCGACAGACTAAAAGTTAGCAAGGCTTCACGCCCTGACGCTTTTTACCTCGGACATTTGAAAGATTTGAAAGACGTTATCGTAGGCCCCTTAACGAAGATTTTTAATCAGTCACTCGAAACGGGGATTATTCCTGAAGACTTCAAATTAGCTAACATCACGGCCATTTTTAAAAAAGGCGACCGCGCAGTAGCTAGCAATTATACGCCCATTAGCTTAACGTCAATTGTCGGTAAAACTTTTGGAATCCGTAGTTAGGGATCATATCATCGATCACTTAGAAAGTAGAGATTTGATTAATAGTAGTCAGCATGGGTTTCGACGCCATAGATCTTAACTAATTTGTTAGAATTTTATAACGAAATAGTGCGCGAATACGATAGGCATAGAGCGGCTGACGTTATTTATTTAGATTTTAAAAAGGAGTCTGATACAGTTCCGCACAGATTAATTGCGAAGGTTAAAGCGCACGGTATACGCGGTCAGGTAGCTAACTGGTTAGAAGAATGGCTTCGTGCTAGGAGACAGAGGGTCGTTGTTAATGGTAGCGAATCGGGGTGGTTGGATGTAGGTAGCGGTGTCGCACAAGGTTCAGTGTTACGCCATTGCTATTTGTAATTTACATTAACGACATAGATGTAGGATTGACTAGTAACGTGTCAAAATTCGCGGACTATACTAAAATAGGCGGTAAGGTTGTTAACTAGGACGATAGAAATAGGCTCAAGACGATGTAAGTAGGATTATGGAGTGGACAGATAACTGACAGATGCAATTTAACGTAGACAAATGTAAAGTTTTGCATATAGGTTCTCGTAACAATAATTACACGTACACGATGGATGAGAGAGTTAGCGAGCGTTGACGAGGAAGTAGATTTAGGCGTACGCGTATCTAAGGATTTAAAAGTTAGGAACCAGTGCCTGGAGTCTTGCGCAAAAGCTAATAGGATGTTAGGCTTCATAGCGCGTAATTTCGAATTTAAATCGAAGGAAGTTATATTGCCCCTTTACAAGTCCCTAGTCAGGCCTCATTTAGAATATGCCGTTCAGGTTTGGTGCCCGTATTTGCGCGAGGATATTGATAGGTTAGAAAGGGTTCAGCATCGTGCCACGAAACTAATTCCGTTATTGCGCAACAAGCCTTATGAATATAGGATTAAAAGAGTTGGACTTGCATTCACTCGATACTAGGAGATTAAGGGGGGAGCTTATTGAAGTTTTCAAAATCGTTAATAACATCGATAACGTAAATTTTGACATACTGTTCACTTTCGATAATAGCAATACTCGTAATAACGGATTTAAGTCGCATGGCAGACGTTTCATTACTAATATCGCTAAAAACTTCTTTACGTTTAAAGTAATTGATAAATGGAATAATCTTCCAGCGTCAGTCGTTAACTCTACCAGCGTTAATATCTTTAAGAACGTTTAGATAGGCATTTTAAAAATATTAACGTTTAAAATAAAAAAACAATCAGTAACAACAGCTCTGGGGGGCGGGGGTCGAGGATTGAGTCTGTTGACGATTAATGCCAGCTTTTGACATGCCAGCGTGTGATGCCAGCAATAAAATTAAAAAAAAAAAAATTAGACTAACACGAACGTAGATGTAGCTCGTAGTAAACTAACCCACTTTTTGTTATACTCTACCTACTTCTTTTTTTTTTTAAATCCTCTCCTTACTTGCATGTCTGTAACTTTCTTTACTTGCATGTCTGTAGTTTACATGGTATGACAGTGAGTTAACACTGTGTTTGCATGGTTTGTAAGCGTTCTTATTTAACTTCTTTTCATCTTTTACTCTCTCCTATTCTCTTCGACTATTTTTCCCGACTTGTCGGCAGTGGCCGGCGGATGATGATGGGGAATCTTTCTTTCTCTTTTTCTGAATGAATGTTAACCCACGAATGATAGGTTTTGCTACGTACTTAACCCCTTATTCTTCTCTTTTAACTCCCTCCTCTTTCCTTTCTCTCGGGCTGACCTTAGAGTGGATCTTAGGGTCTTTGTTAGCCTTAGCTTCTGTAGATCTGTAGATCTCGTGCATTACCCGAACCATATACACATTAAACAGCTATGACGAAATTACATAACCTTGCGAAATATTGCGAAATATCCGGTATCCGGCAGGATATGGGTCATATCCGGCCGGATATAGGCCAAGACATTAGAAAATTAACACCTGTATGAAGATAGGCCATAATATGATAACACATTACAAATAATATTTTATATACAAAAAAAATGGAAAGCCCACCAGGGCCCACCCCTACACTAGTCCAGCAATACTTTTTATATAAAATCAACACAATACTGATGACAAAAATAAAAAAAAACATCTGTCCATCCTTAACGATTACAGTTCTATTAATATAATCAGAGCTTTTTATAAAAACGTCTAGGCGTTAAATCTTTTAAAAAGAGTAAAATATGGCGAACTGCACTTGCTTTCCAGTCTTTTTTCTCCTTTTTTTTTTTTCCTTTATTTTCAAAACAATACAAAACATTACAAGCTTGACAAATGTAAAACAATACATCGAATACAATATAAAATGCTTGGAATGAAATCAATGAATAGAGGACAGTATTGTGTAGGTCAGATGCCGCCATTCAGCCCGAAGGTCTTCAGAATAAAAAAACTCAACAACAGTGATTTAGAACTTTTTTCCATTGTGGTGCAGAAACAAGAGCATTTCTCCTCTTTTAGGCAATATTCGAGATCGCCTTGCTTCCTAGATTTTTCCATATTCAGAAAACATTCTCTCTGAAAATACAGACTTAAAAAGGATGCGGGTGCGCAGAGAAGCTTTGAAACAATAGTTTTAAGCAGAGGAAATCGGTCCTCCTGCTTCCAAATTTAAACTGGAGAGAGTTTCCCATCTACAAGAGGTTCAGATGCATATCGGTCTAACTCCCCTGCAATCAGTAGAACATGAGCAGTCTTTTTTTTTTACCTTTCTTCTCTTGTAACTTACTTCCCCAGATTGCTCTCCTTTTGTGATCTCCATAAAACACTCTTCAAGAATGTCCTTTTCGTCTTACCTCTTTCGCATAGGAGAACTGGAATTTGAGCTTCTTTCGCTTCCACTTTCATTACCTTCACTTTCATTAGAATCATTACCACCTTCGTCATTTTCAATACCTATGACTTCTTCAATCAGCCAGGATTTAGCCTACTCTTTGAAAGAAAGATAACTTATATCGCGGATCTATTGCAGTCGCAGTCACATAAGCCCTGTTTTTCATTATGTTCAAAGACTTCCCATCATTACTCTCCGACAAGAAACGCGCTCGAAGAGAAGTCAGGAGTTCTCTCTTTGTCGTTTGAACACCTTGGTCATCATGGACAATCTCTGAAAGAAATCTTTGTAAAATACAGATGCTTGGGATTACGGAAGACAAAGTTGATTTTTCCGAACTCATTTCCTGAGTTAGTTGGAAGAATGGTTTTAATATTTTAAGGAAATTTCGTATCAGTGTCCATCGAAGGATGTGATGGTAGGTAATTCACTACGATCAGCCAAATACATTTCCACTGGAATTTTTAATTTATATAATCTTTCTAGCATCAAATATGCACTGTTCCAACGTGTTGGGACATCTTGAACCATTAGGAGAGGCTCAAGATTTTGCTGCACTTGAATGTGTTTGAAGTTGTTACAGGCCAAAGGAGAATGATTAGAGTGAGTTGCAAGGCAGCGACTTTTTGCAAGGATATCAATTACACTCCTCTGAATCATAATTGAGTCACTAATAACCAGTCGGAGTAAATGAATGCTGCAGTGTATTGAAGGTATTTCAGCCAGGTCACCACCAAGAACCATATAAATTCCTCTTATTTGCATCAAGATCCCAACTATCCCACGTAGAGCGAAACTTTTTAGATATATTCTTGCCAGTATGCGACCCTGAGAAATGAGAGGCATGTAGTACAGCATCGTATCTTTCAAAATCTTTACCTATCCAGTGACCCGATAATGATATAAAACTTTCTTGAGAGGTTGTGCATGTCCATATATCTGAAGAAAAGTTGACATGCTTTACTTCCAGCTTCTGAGCAATTTTAGACTTGAACTCACTATAAAGACGAGGAATTATAGTATCAGAGAAGTACCTTCTGCTCGGTAAGAGATATCTGGGTTGGAGGTAGGCCATTAGATCAATAAAACCATCACCTTCAACTAAAGTAAATGGCTGGTTGTCCAAAGCCATCATCATGCCAATTTTACGGTGAATCATCACAGACCTGGAGTCATTGATGTCCCACATTTTTTTAGATGAAAAGCTTTCCTCTATTGAGATCTGCTTACTCATTTGGTCCATTTTCTTTTCTTTCCGAGTACTACCATTAAAAGTTGATGGTCTAGCTCGTATTCTATCTATGGCTATTTCCTTTGATTCAGTCGCAGCTATTCTTTTTTTGTAATTTTCGTTTTTGGCTTCAGCATACTCTTTTGGGTGATTAATCTTCAAATGATTATGAAGAGGTGTTGTGCTGAAAGACTTTTGGCCACCTTTCTCCGTCCCACGTTTGATAATCTTTTGGCAAATATTACACTTTGCAGTGATATCGCTAGGATCATTTATTGTATACAGTGACCACACAAAACTTGTCATGATTAATACTTCATAGTTTAATGCAACACAAGAACCTGAGAGAGAACAAAACAAACATCTGAATACCCGGTGCACCCCTACTTGTTACTTAGTTTCTCTGTCAGCTGTCTCACTGCAAACATTTGATCAAAGCATCCTCTTCCTTCTCCAAATCAACCATGTTCACCCCAACCATACAAATCCATATTTTTTTTTTAGCTCTATCACCACTCTTCTGTATGCTTTTCTAGCTATAATTAGAGACTTTTACTCCTATAATTTTACATTCACTCTTTTCAATTTTATTTTTATACAGTACAATTGCTGCTTTTGTCCACTTAAACTGGAACGCACATCTTACACAGCCATTGAAGTACCAACCTATCTCCACATTTAATCCTTTCACCTCGTATCTCATCAATCCCTGCCGACTTTCTTCCTTCAGGGGTGCATGCTGCTCGTCTTTTACATACCGTAGAAAGTAGCAGAGAGAGAGGGGGGGAAAAAAAAACCAGTAGTTGAAGTGACATTATAAAAACAATTCCCACTATGTCAAACCACGTTATTAAAATTACAACGCAGTATGACCACATCGAACGAAATAACATGTGATGAAGTGTGTAAATTTCACAACTTTAACTTCGACTCGAATGCCACAAATTAGGAAAGTATAAAATCAACGATGATAATAGATTGTAGCCATGCTTTGCTGTCCCCTGTCGACCCGTCAAATCTCTGAAACGTAGTTCTGAATTTATTTATTTGTCACTCATTCACCAATGTTATTGAATTCAATCACTTGTTTTTATTGAATTTTGTCTCCCTCTTGTTTCTCCGTCTCTAAAATCGTTCAATTTTCTTTCCTCAGTAACTACGGTAGAGTGTAGCCCTTTGTCTACCATCACGTTTACGATTTCCAACCGACAGTTGCAACCCAATTCATATAAAACTACCATAAAATTTTGTTGGCACAATAACCACTAGCGAAATAAAACTTCAGAAAAAGCAATTTATTGAGGAACTGCGAACCATTGGGGGGTCGAACCAACGTCGCTCTTATTCACCGCGACATCCTGAACTCTGAAACTTGGTGGTCACTGTACTAAAAACATTTACTTGCTTTATAAAGGAGAGAGGGTATGATAGAATGAGATCAAATACTGCTACGGTTTCACCGCGTTTGAGGAGTCTTTTCAGAGTCTAGGTCTAGGATATTTCCACGAGTTAAGGCAGTGGTTTTCGATACCTCGCAATGAGGGTTCGACCACCACTGGTTCCCAGTTTTCAAGTAAATTACCTTCCCTGATTTCTCATACTAACCATATCTTTCTTTTCCCAACTACGTTATGAATTCCATTTTCTACCTTTTTTTACTCAATCTAAATGTTTTAATTTTTCTGCACTCGTGGAATACCATGACAACCGCAAACTGTGACAAAATGTGATTTCATTCTATTATTCATATGCATATTTCCCGATGTGTTCTGTTTTTCTGTCTAACCTTTTCACTGCTACTAATTTCTTCACACGTGATTCGACATTTTATAAATTAATTCGCATCCTTTTACTGATGCAGCAGAGAATCAAATGGATATAAACCGAATGAGTGAAACAGGGTTCACAAAATTTAGATTATACATTTCCTTTTAAAAGTCGGAGCCCGGTCTTCTTCTAGGGTACTTTAATTTTAAGTTATAAAATAAATAAATAATAATATTACCATTGACTGAATATTTATATAAAAGATTACTAGCCATTCCAATATGTTAATACGTCCACTATCTCGGATTACATGCTACTTTTCTAACAAAATGCAACCTCCAAAAATCGAGCTTCCCGTAACCAATCAAGCATTATTTCAACAAAATTAAATCAAGGAATATAAAGGAGCTACCAAAAAATTATTTACCTTTACTTTCATTAAATGTACGAAAAACTAAACCAGAAAATATCAAACCAACTAAAATACGAGGTTCAAGAAAAAATATTTATATTATTTTTATTGAATGAAAAACTGTAATCCATTCAGGTGATCACTCTAATGAAACCTAGCGAGTGAATCTACGTATAATACAAGTGCTACATGCTACGGCAATATTAGAACAAAGATACTGTACTAATTTCATCTAACAAGGATTTGAAATTATAATTAAAACGATTTCTAAGAAAATATTTCAAACAATATTCGGAAAAGTTTTAAATATTACAGAATCTCGCGTGCAATTAACAGTTTTTTTCATGCCAAACTACTGGTCATTTACGATAGAGACACAAAATACAATGATTTCTAAATTGTAGCGCTAATCTATGGTAAGGCACAGCAATAGTCAAGCTTCAAAAGCCATGTTTCAGATAAAGAATGCAACTTTAAAAGAAAATCGCGTATCTGCTCTTCTTCATATTTTAAAACGAGTAAAGTCTGATTTTATTTACATAATTTAAATTCATGCGAGGAAAAGTCAAATTTATTTTTCGCTTCCAACGCAGTTTCGTGCAATCGAACACTTTCATAATATCCTTTTTACGACACCTTTATTTCGCAATATGTAATTAATACTAATTATTTACAGTAAGTCTTAAAGTCCCGTAAAACTCGTGTGAATGAGTTGGAACTTCGTGCACTCGGATTTTCATACAGTCTCGTTACAAACTGAATAAGAACTACGTATCTCTGGTTTACCCAAGGTTAAACAAAAATTATGAACTTCAATACGGGTCTGTACCTAAAGTATTTCATTTCTTTGAAATGGCACAAATTGAGAAAATATCTCGTATTTCGTAGAAAATTGAAACCATCAAAGCAAATGGATCCAACTTTTTAACTGGTCTGAGGAGACCGTCGAAAAATTTCTCTCGATTAATAAAGACTGATCGAGGTTGTTTAGCCTCCTTCGTACCCAATGTATTAAGGGTATAGAACTAAACTAATAAAAATGTAATGATTTCGTTTAATTTCCTTCGCAACATCAAGCTCATATTGAGAGAGGGGACCTACAGCTTTACGCGGGATCCGAACCAGGGGTTGCTACATTGTCTATTAATTATTAGTTTAGTGGGCTACATTCAGACTGTCTGAACCACTTGTATTTGCTGTTTCGAAGCTGTATTTACTTATTTCGAATCGCAGTTACAGCAAATCATTCAATAAGCTTAACCATCAACTCGCAAAGTTTAAAGAAAGATGTTCCATCCAAAATTATGGGTTGGGTTTATTTACCATAACTAAATGGGCATCATTTATACCTACTTCTGCACAAACTTGCTACCTAAAATTAATTTGGCATTATTTATTATTATTATTACTTATTTACCAAATGTAACTTGGCATCATTAAAATGCTACTGCACAAACTTAATAATAAAATAATTTAATAAATTTCAAGAGCTAATAAATCTTGAATGTTATGCACACAAATAGACTGCATTTTACCTATCCATATTAACCTAAACTAAATTATTTTTTTCTCAAAGAATTAAAGTGCGTCTTTCATCTTTGAACCAAGAAAACTCTCAGCAATGAAATTGATGAAAGAAAAAAAAGCTTCTACATTTGAATAATTATTCCTGCGATGCTGATGTCATATACAAGTTTTATCACAAATGGATATAAAATAAATTTTATCACAATTGATTATAAAAATGGTGTCCTATAGCTAAATTTTTAACTATTCGTACAAAACCTTAAATACTGGTATTCTTTTCCTTAAATATGCTTATTTTGTCATACAGTACAAAAAATAAAATCACTGATCCAAAAGAGAGGAACTTTTAAAATGTACTTTTGACATGCACCCACTCCCAACTCCCAACTCCAAACTTAGGCTTGCGAAAACCTCCACTACTTATGGTATTCTAGTAGCCTAACGCTATACATACACACACACACATATATATATTATATATTTATATATATATATATATATATATATATATATATATATATATATATATATATATACTAAAACGAGGCTACAAGCTTCCAATAATAAAAAAATTAAGTCTATAATACAGTAAGCTCGGTAAAAATTTAGTGATGGCTTCTATCTCTCTTCCTAAAGCATCCGTGACTCTTATTCACTGGGTGCACAATCCCATCGATGGTGAACTTCCGGAGTAAAATTTACAATGATGACGTGGGTCGCTTGAAATTTCTCTCTCTTTGGAGGAATTGGGCAAAGCCGGTAAGTTACCTCATCTCCTTTTTGGGGTACGTATTCCCCTTCGATGCTGTTGCAAAAGAATCAAAGTTCAGGGTTACAGTTACTAGAAACTAGATGCTACATAAAATTGTGATTATTGAGGGATGCTACCTAAAAAATTTCAAAATTAAAAAATTCAAACTTTTACACAAAACTAAAAATGAAATTAAAAATAAAAACAGGATATAAAAAGTCGGGGGGAAAACCCTTTGCAAAAAAAACTTAAATAACTATGTCAAGACAGCAAATTAGTTTGCATTTAAAAAGCATGTTGTACTACAATAATGCAAGACAATGCCACATTGCAGTTTGATAGCAACAGATTTATAGATATTAGTTGCCTTCCTTTGCTTAAAGACAAACTAGCCAAGCATTAGCAAGAATTTTCTGTTAAGCTGAACTATCACCAGTATCACAAACATCAAGAAACCGATTTTATCTTCAAAAACACTAAGCCAATGTTTTGGAGGAAATGGCAAAAATTCAGAGAGGATCCATCTAATTTGGGGAAATTATGAGATTTTTTTATTTATTTCAAATAAATAAATAAATAGCAAGATATTTAAATATTAAATGATGTGCACCCACAAGTTAAAATGAAAAGCAATTCCAAGGCCTCCTTCAAGTATTTACACAACAAACTTTAATATATATATATATATATATATATAATATATATATTATATATATATATATATATATATATACATATATATATATATATTATGCAGTAAAATCACAGAATAACACGTGATCTTATTAATAAGCAAACAACCCAGAAAACAAGGAAAAAAGTTAAAAACACGAAATCCGAGCGCTTTCGTGATATATTCACATCTTCAAGGACAGAAAGAAATGATGTGAATATATCACGGAAAGCGCTCGGATTTTGTTTCTTTTTCCTTTTTCCCTGTGGTTGTTTGCTATATATAGATATATATATATATATATATATATATATATATATATATATATAACGTAAAAACGACGCTTGTATAGGAGATATTCCGCGCAAGACGAGAGAGAGAAAACGGAACAAATGAAAAATGAAGTAACCACCTGGGAATCGAACCCGGGATCTTCCGATTGCCCGTCAGACGCGATACCATTACACCATGGACTTCACTCTTCCAAATGCCGTAATCTTCTTACATACTCGCAGAAACAATGCCCCAAGGGGGGCACCTCCCGCATGCCGTAACATTAATACATTCAACTGCAAAGAACACGCAGTATAAATACGTAAAGAACGACGCTTGTATAGGAGAATTCCGCGCAAGCACGAGAGAGAGAAAACGGAACAAATGAAAAAATTGGAAGTAACCACCTGGGAATCGAACCCGGGATCTTCCGATTGCCGGTCAGACGCGATACCATTACACCATGGACTTCACTCTTCCAAATGCCGTAATTCTTCTACATACTCGCAGAAACCAATGCCCAAGGGGGCACCTCCCGCATGCCGTAACATATATACATTCAACTGCAAAGAACACGCAGTATAAATAACGTAAGAACGACGCTTGTTATAGGAGATATTCCGCGCAAGACGAGAGAGAGAAAACGGAACAAATGAAAAAATGAAGTAACCACCTGGGAATCGAACCCGGGATCTTCCGATTGCCGGTCAGACGCGATACCATTACACCATGGACTTCACTCTTCCAAATGCCGTAATTCTTCTACATACTCGCAGAAACCAATGCCCCAAGGGGGCACCTCCCGCATGCCGTAACATTATATACATTCAACTGCAAAGAACACGCAGTATAAATAACGTAAAGAACGACGCTTGTATAGGAGATATTCCGCGCAAGACGAGAGAGAGAAAACGGAACAAATGAAAAATGAAGTAACCACCTGGGTGGTTATTCATTTTTCATTTGTTCCGTTTTCTCTCTCTCGTCTTGCGCGAATATCTCCTATACAAGCGTCGTTCTTTACGTTATTTATACTGCGTGTTCTTTGCAGTTGAAATGTATATATATATATATATATATATATGGCGAGATTTTGCTCCCATATGAGTATTAGCCATAGGACAGGGAAAGTTTTATCGCAAAAGGAACAGTCTGCCATTAGAAATCATTCTCTTAAGTGTAAGGTTGACATTTCCGTTAATAACTTTAAAATTCTTAAATCATTAAAATGCCCGTCCTCCCTCCGTATTTACGAATCTTTGTGCATTCAATTTTTGAACTCCAGTTTAAATATTGATTCTAGCTTTAAATTAGTTTTAGTTTTTGACATTCATATATTTTTGTCATGCATTAATTTTAGCTTTTATTTATTAGGCCTTGAAATGGGTTAGAGTTGCCCGAAACGTCGGCTGCAGCCAAATAATTACTTTTGCTCTACATCTTCGTTTTTATCCAAATATATATATATATATATATATATATATATATATATATATATACAGGGTGTACATAAAGTCAGGATCATTTTTGTGAAGCACTTGGAAATTATATGGAATTCAATCATAAAATGATAAAGTGTAACATTTATTAAATAATTAAGAGTAGGATCGACGTGACGCCATCAGTATCCCTGCACAGCTCAAATCGTTCCGCAGCATTTCTAAACACATTCTGGAGCATTGCGGGGTTATGTTATCTGCAGCAGTTCGTATACGTAAGTTTTCAAGACTCGTAATCTTCGTCTGATAGACGTGCGATTTGATAAAGCCCCATGCAAAGAAATCTAAAGCGGTTAAATCTGGTGATCTCGCTGGCCAAGGTCTGTTGCTTCCGCGTCCGATCCAGCGATTTGGAAAACGTCCATTTAGGTAATCCTGAACAATTTTGGCATAGTGACAAGGAGCACCATCATGTTGATAGACGACGGTACTAACAATCCTATCCCCAATCAGCTGGGGTTCAAGGAATTGCTGCAACATGTCCAGATAAATAAGCCAAGTAACTGTAGCTTCAGCAAAGAAAAAAGGACCATAAACCTTAGATTTTGTTAAACCCATCCAGACATTAACTTTAGGCGAGTCTCTTTCCCAATTTTGGACGAAATCATTCGGTCTTTCATCTGCCCAAATTCGACAGTTATGACGATTTACTTTTCCACACGTATGGAAAGTGGCTTCATTACTAAAGAGAATGTTGTCCATTAAATTATCACTCCAGATTTGTTCTACGAGATCAGCACACACAGCACTTCGAGGGAAATCTTCCTCATGTAAATCATGTAAAACCTGCAAATGATAGCTTTTCTTCTGCAAAACTTTCAGAATTTTGTGCACAGATGACGTCGGGAGGCCGAGTCTGTGTGATGCAGCACGAACGGACGTACGTGGCTCCTCAGTGATAATTCCGCGTACTGCATTCACGGTAAGATCTGACATACGGTCGTCCTGATCTTGCTTCATCATTTACAGATCCGTTCGTTTAAATTTGTTCACCAATTTTCGTATTGTCTTGTATTTGGCCCCGATTATGAAATCTTCTAAAATTCTCTATGATTCATTGTATTTCTTTCCCTCGATTCGCCAAATTACTATTGACGCGCTCTTCTGTATTAATTCTAAGGGCTTCTGAAAAGAAAAATAGAAAAATAATTATTTCACAAAAATAGATCCTGACTTTATGTACACCCTGTATATATATACATTTCAACTGCAAAGAACACGCAGTATAAATAACGTAAAGAACGACGCTTGTATAGGAGAACATTCCGCGCAAGATGAGAAGAGAGAACGAACAAATTAAAAAATGAGGTAACCACCAGGGAATCGAACCCGGGATCTTCCGATTGCCGGTCAGATATGATAACCACTACACCATGGTCCTCACTCAATCAGAAGTCGTAATTCCTCTACATACGCGCAGAAACCAATGCCTTGAAGGGGGCACCTCCCGCATGCCGTATCTATATATACATTTCAACTGCAAAGAACACGCAGTATAAATAACGTAAAGAACGATGCTTGTATAGGAGAACATTCCGCCGCAAGATGAGAAGAGAGAACGAACCCGGGTTCGATTCCCGGGGTTTACCTCATTTTTTCATTTGTTCGTTCTCTCTTCTCATCTTGCGCGGAATGTTCTCCTATACAAGCGTCGTTCTTTACGTTATATATATATATATATATATATATATATATATATATATATATATATATACACACACACAGGGTGTTTCATAACATGTGGGACGCACTTTCAGGAAGGATTCAGGACCTGAAAACAATGAAAAAAGTTTATATAAACAAATCTCCAAAATCGCTTTGTTTCCGAGTTCCAGCCCGTTTTGTGCTCCAGCAATTCTTTCCGCAAACTGTTTACAAACACTGCTTGCCGACAATGTTTATGTGTGTACGAGACTTATTTCATGTATGGCCTTGCCGACTGTAATGTTTCGTACACTCTATGACATGTTTCAATATCGTTGAGTGTAGAGCCATCAGTCAGAGGTGCATCGCGGTGTTTCACTTCGTATTCATAACTTCTTACCGTGAATAAGTGGTCCAGTGAAAGAAAACCTTAAAAGTTTTTGTGCTATTCTGTGATAATGTGCATTTGAAGTGAGAATGGAGGCTTATTCAAACAGAGAAATGGCAGACATGCATCTCATGTATGGAATTGCCGAGTGTAATGCGGCCGCAGCAAGATGTCTGTATGCGGAAAGGTTTCCGAATCGCAGTCTGCCAGATAAGACCTTTCAGAGAATAGACAAGCGTCTTCGTGATACAGGCTCATTCAACAAGCGAGTTTCAGATGTGGTAGACCAATCAGCGCCAGAACTGTTGAGTTGGAGGAGCGGGTTCTGAATCGCGTGGAGGAACATCCTGGTGTCAGCACCCTAAGGATAGCAGCAGCAGCAGCAGCAGCAGCAGAGGGTGTAAGATACACAACTGTGTGGAGAATTTTACGGGAACAACAGCTTTACCCATATCACATTCAGAGAGTACAAGGCCTTACTGAAGCTGATTCCCCCCAAGAGGCTTTTTGTGCTTTGTTCCTTCAACAGTGTGCTCGCGATCCTCTTTTTCTATCCTCTGTGTTGTTTTCTGATGAGGCTGCCTTCACAAGAAATGGCGTGATCAATTTTCACAACACTCATCACTGGGCCAAAAGAATCCGCATGCCATCATCCAGTCAAGGCACCAACAACTTCGTATCAATGTATGGGCAGGACTAATCGGTTCTTTTGTTTTGCCTGGAAGATTAACAGAAGAATCCTATTCCAATTTTTTAAGGAATGATTTAAGCGATTTACTAGATGAAGTTCTTCTTAATGTCCGACGTCGTATGTAGTTTGTGCATGACGGCATTCCGCCTCATTTCAGTCGAGTAGCCAAAGACTATTTGGATGACCATTTCCCTAATAAATGGATAGGCCGTGGAAGACCCATTGCGTGGCCTGCTCGCTCCCCGGACCTGAATCCATTCTATTTTTACCTGTGGAGTCATCTGAAATCCATCGTTTACGTGACACCCATTGACAACGTTGAAATGCTTCGCCAACGTGTAAACAAGGATGCCAGAAAATCCGAGCAATACCTGGAATGTTTGAACGCGTCAGGCAGTCTATGACGAAGCGTGTTCAGGCACATATTCAAGCGCAAGACGGTCATTTTGAGGGCTTCCTTTAAAGGTAAGGCGGATACTTCCTGGGACACACAACGGGCTCTAACTCAGAAACAAAGCGATTTCGGGCATACGTTTATATAAACTTTTTTCATTGCTTTCAGGTCCTGAATCCATCCTGAAAGTGCGTCTCACATGTTATGGAAACACAGTGTGCGCGCGCGCGTATATATATACCGGGTGTACATAAAGTCAGGATCTATTTTTGTGAAGCACTTGGAAATTATATGGAATTCAATCATAAAATGATGAAGTGGTAACATTTATTAAATAATTAAGAGTAGGATTCGACGTGACGCCCATCAGTATCCCTGCACAGCTCAAATCGTTCCGCAGCATTTCTAAACACATTCTGGAGCATTTGCGGGGTTATGTTATCTGCAGCAGGTCGTATACGTGTACGTAAGTTTTCAAGACTCGTAATCTTCGTCTGATAGACGTGCGATTTGATAAAGCCCCATGCAAAGAAATCTAAAGGGGTTAAATCTGGTGATCTCGCTGGCCAAGGTCTGTTGCTTCCGCGTCCGATCCAGCGATTTGGAAAACGTCCATTTAGATAATCCTGAACAATTTTGGCATAGTTACAAGGAGCACCATCATGTTGATAGACGACGGTACTAACAATCCTATCCCCGTCGTCTATCAATATGATGGTGCTCCATGTCACTATGCCAAAATTGTTCAGGATTATCGAAATGGACGTTTTCCAAATCGCTGGATCGGACGCTGAAGCAACAGACCTTGGCCAGCGAGATCACCAGATTTAACCCCTTTAGATTTCTTTGCATGGGGCTTTATCAAATCGCACGTCTATCAGACGAAGATTACGAGTCTTGAAAACTTACGTACACGTATACGAACTGCTGCAGATAACATAACCCCGCAAATGCTCCAGAATGTGTTTAGAAATGCTGCGGAACGATTTGAGCTGTGCAGGGATACTGATGGGCGTCACGTCGAATCCTACTCTTAATTATTTAATAAATGTTACCACTTTATCATTTTATGATTGAATTGCATATAATTTCCAAGTGCTTCACAAAAATAGATCCTGACTTTATGTACACCCTGTATAAGGTCATCCCATAATTAATATCGTTTTTTACGATAGATTCTTTAAACTAGTCCTACTCGGTTTAAGCATAAATTTTCCGAAGGTTATATCTAAGAGGAGACCTATCGTGTTTCGCTACATACTTTACAGACCTTGACCAGTGAAGACGTGTGTTTTGCTTTATGTGAACCCCTCATAAACATGGCGGTATCAGAAGAGCATATCAGGCATATAATGCTTTACGAGTTCAAAAAAGGGAATAGTGCTCCTGAAGCAACGCGAAACATTCAGGAAGTTTATGGCAACGATATTCTGCATGTGAGGAAATGTCAAAGATGGTTTTAAAAGTTTAGGAATGGTGACTGCTGTTTGACAGATGCAGCACGCTCTGGACTCCCTGCTGAGTTTGACGATGACCTGCTGTTAGCCGCACTTGAAGAAGACTGTTCAACAACTGACGAAGAATTGGCCCAGAAACTCAATTCATCCCCGTCCACCATCCATCGACATTTGCAACAACTCGTGAAAGTGCCTAAGTTAGGAAAATGGATGCCACATGAATTGTCGGTCGACAATCTGAGGGTACGGGTAAACATTAGCACAGCTCTTCATTCCCGTGAACTCCAAGATCCGTTTTTGCACAGTTTAGTGACTGGTGATGAAAAGTGGATACTGTACCAGAATGTTAAGCGCTGTCGACAGCGGGTTTGTGCCGGAGAACCAACGACACCACAGCCAAAACCAAATCTTCACCCTCGGAAGGTGTTGCTTAGTGTTTGGTGGGATAAAGGTGGTGTAATACACTGAAACCTAATCACACAACCAAACAATCACCGCTCAAGTCTACTGTCAATAACTGGATCGATTGAACACTGCACTAAAAGAAGAGACCTTCTTTGGTTAATCGGAAAGGAATCGTGTTCCACCACGACAACGCACGTCCTCATACCGCTCGGATCACTTCTGCAAAAATTGAGGAGCTTGGGTGGGAAAAACTTCCACATCCTCCAGACCTTGCGCCTTCAGATTATCATCTCTTCAGGAGTCTGCAAAACTATCTTGACGAGAAACAGTATACTTGTTTAGATGACCTGCACACCAGTCTTTGTACGTTTTTTGCCTCAAAACCGCCTGAATTTTATAAACATGGCATTGAAAAGCTTTTTCGGACGTTGGCAGTGTCATTGATTCCGATGGAAAATATATACTAGATTAAAGTTTCAGTAGTTTTTTTTTTTTGTCCTTCAAATTTCGATCTAAAAAACGACATTACTTATGGGATGACCTGATTATATATAATATATTATATATATATATATATATATATATATATATATATATATATATATATATATATACACAGGGTGAGTCAAAAGTAGCGCCCGATTTCTGTTTTTTCGACTGTCAGATTGTGCATCGATCACGAGGGAGGGCACTTTGAAAATTGCAAGTAAAACAGCTTGGTACAGTTCCGTAATAATTTTCCCCCGAATAAATGGTTAGATAAACATGTCATTCATTTATTTCTACCTTCTTGTACACTGTAATACAAATGGCAAACAAACAATCAACTGACAGAAATCGGGCGCTACTTCTGACTCACCCTGTATATATATTAGTGGTGGACCAGATATCCGCATCCGCAGATATCCGCATCATTTTTAACATCGGCACTTGACTGCGGATGTTATGCGGATATTACCTCTAATAAATTATGCAATTTACAATTAAATTAGCTTATAAAGTAGCTTTTAGGCCCAGTCATGCACATTTCATGTAAAGTACTAATTAATTATTAATGAACAAACAAATATATAAACCTCAAAATATAAATAGCTGGTAACACAGAAAATTGAATGAAACTTGTTTCATTGAATTTTCTGCGGCTGAAATTCTTGAGAAATTTATTATTTTTATCATAATGAAAACATTAATATTAATTTTAATTCTTATGCATTGCCTGCCATAATAGTAATATCACAAAATTTGAAAAATTATGTCATATATTCATAATTCTATATTATATTGATAACTAAAGATCCGCATCCGCTAAAGATCCGCATCCGCTAAAGATCCGCATCCGTTAAAGATCCGCATCCGTTAAAGATCCGCATCCGTTAAAGATCCGCATCCGTTAAAGATCCGCATCCGTTAAAGATCCGCATCCGTTAAAGATCCGCATCCGTTAAAGATCCGCATCCGTTAAAGATCCGCATCCGTTAAAGATCCGCATCGGTAGATGTTGAAAAACTGACATCATATATATATATATATTCTTCAGGAAGATGTAAACTTTTATTTCTTAACACCAAAGAAATGTTTTTATTGAATTGAATAACCTTATTAATAAAATAAATACACTGGTTTTACAATGACATGAATAATTGTGAAGTTCGACTATTTATTTTATTTAAATTGGCCCTTCAGCTTCAGGCTTTACTGGGCTCTTATTAAAAATAAACAGCTAATTGTTATCAATTAGTAATAAGTAAATAAGTATTATTAATAGTTAAAACGGGTATTAATCTTAAATTATCACTATTGACATGACAAATGCAAGGTCACCTTTGAAGGCACTATACCAATACCTTACAAAGAAACCAATATTATACACGAGAGATAAGAACTGAACAATCCCAAGAAATGTATTTTTAATACAGTACTAGATTACACACGAGAAATAAAGATATAAAAATTTACAAATTTACATCTTCCTGAAGAGTGGTTTCCTTCTCCATACTTCGTCGCGACAGTGCTTTATTTAAATCATATATATATATATATATATATATATATATATATATATATATATATATATATATATATATACTGTATATATACATACATACATACACACAGAGGTTGGACAGAATAATGGAAACACTCGCATTTTCGGTGCTGTATTTTCTGATATCAATGATGGCGTTATGTACTTTATTAAATTAATATGTAACCAAATAATATTGAGAACATCTTCTATTTTAATATGTTCATATTGGTTTTTCATCTTTTAAACTGAATAAAAATATAGCGCTTGGAAAAGATGTTACTGCCTGTGAAAGGTGCATCATAGTATGAGCCCATTTGGTTGGTGCTTTAGTAATAAGTTACATAATTGCTCCTGTATCTCGAGAAACAGTCCTCAAGGTTATGAATACATGTAAAAATAATAATAAAAAAGAACATCAACTAAGGAATATAGTGTGTAAAGCAACACTGACAGAATGCAACAGAAGAACCTTATATGATAATTATGAGCTGTGAAGAATCAATCAATCAAAGACTGTTGCATCAAAAGTTTTTTGTTCAAAATTTAACAATAGTCCGCAAAGACCAGTGTCAGTAATAACTATGTTATGGGAACTGTAGTAAAGCCTATTTTAACACCAACAGTACCACGTTCTAATGAATTTGGAGTTAGGGAGAAAAATGGGAACAATTCTGTCTGTGCTTACAGTAGGTGGTGTATTTCTTTTTTAATTTCTTTCCATGTATTCATAACTATGGGACTGCTTCTCGAAGTGCAGGGACAATCACGCGACTTTTAATATCGAGAGACCAACCAAACGGGCTCTTACTATCAGGCCCCTTTCAGTCGGTAACATTTTTTCCAAGCGCCATATTTTTATTTATTCTAAAATAGAAAATCTTCTCGATATTATATGCAGTTACATATTAATTTAATGTAGTACATAATGCCATTAATGATACCAGAAAATATAGCATCGAAAATGCGCGCGTTTCCATTATATACATATATTTATGTACATACATTTACATACATACATTTTACATACATATCAGGTCATTCCATAAGTAATATCGTTTTTTACGATAGATTAAGTTTAAACTAGTCCTACTCGGTTTAAACAAATTTTCCGAAGGTTTCATCTAAGAGGAGATCTATCGTGTTTCGCTACATACTTTACAGACCTTGACCAGTGAAGACGTGTTTTTTGTTTTATGTGAACCCCTCATAAACATGGCGGTATCAGAAGAGTATATCAGGCATATAATGCTTTACGAGTTCAAAAAAGGGAATAGTGCTACTGAAGCAACGCGAAACATTCAGGACTGCCGTTTGACAGATGCAGCACGCTCTGGACGCCCTGCTGAGTTTAATGATGACCTGCTGTTAGCCGCACTTGAAGAAGACTGTTCAACAACTGTCGAAGAATTGGCCCAGAAACTCAATTCATCCCCATCCACTATCCATCGACATTTGCAACAACTCGGGAAAGTGCCTAAGTTAGGAAAATGGGTGCCACATGAATTGTCGGTCGACAATCTGAGGGTGCGGGTAAACATTAGCACAGCTCTTCATTCCCGTGAACTCCAAGATCCGTTTTAGCACCGTTTAGTGACCGATGAAAAGTGGATACTGTACCAGAATGTTAAGCGCCGTCGACAGCGGGTTTGTGCCGGAGAACCAGCGCCACCACAGCCAAAACCAAATCTTCACCCTCGGAAGGTGTTGCTTAGTGTTTGGTGGGATAAAGGTGGTGTAACACACTTTGAAACCTTACCACACAACCAAACAATCACCGCTCAAGTCTACTGTCAACAACTGGATCGATTGAACACTGCACTAAAAGAAGAGAGACCACCTTTGGTTAATCGGAAAGGAATCGTGTTCCACCACGACAACGCACGTCCTCATACCGCTCGGATCTCTTTTGCAAAAATTGAGGAGCTTGGGTGGGAAAAACTTCCACATCCTCCAGACCTTGCGCCTTCAGAAGTCTGCAAAACTATCTTGACGAGAAACAGTATACTTGTTTAGATGACCTGCACACCAGTCTTTGTACGTTTTTTGCCTCAAAACCGCCTGAATTTTATAAACATGGCATTGAAAAGCTTGTAGGACATTGGCAGAGTGTCATTGATTCCGATGGAAAATATATACTAGATTAAAAAGTTTGTCGAGTTCTTTTTTTCCTTCAAATTCCGATCTAAAAAACGACATTACTTATGGGATGACCTGATAGTTCAGAAAAAAATAGAAAAAAATTGTAGCATCATACAAATTTATAAGGAAAAAAGTACGGGGCTCCAATAAACCTTAGCCCCCCCTCCCCCCGCCCATGGCCTAAACTATTAAAGGTACAGTAAAACTAAACATACCTTACAAAAGAGAATTTAATTCTGCATTTAATGAGAAACAATTAAAACTTGGTGTTCCCGCCATTGGCTTCTAAGACAGTCTGAATTCGCTTTGGGTAGCTTGCCAAAAGTGACGTAAATAGATCTTGATCGTTACGCAAATTTGCTAAAACAGTATCAATGTGTTGCGTCATTGTATCCTTAGAAAATCGATTTGCTGCAGGTTCTTGAAACAAGAGACATTCAACCTTGTCCTTTATAACTGATCCAATGTGTTCACAGACGTTCAGGTCAGGAGAATTTCCTGGCCATTCTTCATTTCCAAATAAATCGATCTCATGGTCCCGCAACAACTGTTGAGTGGCTAATGCCTTAAAGCAGGGGGCCTTATCGTGCAGAAGTGTGACCTGATCGACATCCATAACTAACATTGTTTGGGTTTCTTAGAAAAGGAATGACATGTTGGGATAGAATAATATCACGAAAATACTGTCCATCCCAACTCTGACCATTTGGCTTCAGCACCCACATGAGCTTCTTTGCAGTGAACAAAACGAACACACCAACACAGTCTGGACTTTTTAATAATTCGCGATAATGTTCATTGTCATCGATTTCATCTCGTGTTGTGGCCCACACTCCATCATTTTGGTAGTTAGGCCGACGTGTTACGTAAACAAAAAATTCATCGGAGACAAGCTAAATGCATGAAATCATCCACATCCCAATCTTCAAGATAATGGGCAAACCACATTCTGTCATCGATGTTAAGTCGAGTTTTTCTTGGCTTTGGAAGTTCATGCCAAGGCTTTAAACCTTGCCTATGACTGTACAGTCGAATGATCTCACCACTAACGATCTTTCCTCTCAACACTTCGATCTCTCTAGAAAGTTTAGCACAGCTGTTTTTCCGCTTACGCGTGCCGCTTTCAATGATGTCCTTTGTTTCCTGAGTGTGTGGCAAATTTGGGCACCCAGATTTGGTTGTATCCATTTCGCATTCATCCAAAGTTTTATTCCAATTTCTTTTGACAAAGTCCTCACTTCTTCGCAACTTTTTGGCAACCCATGAACGTGTTATAAAGGTGTCTCCAGCATCACGAGCTTCCCGAAATGTTATTGCTCGTATGCGATCTATCACACGTTGCCTCTCCGAATCACCAATTAATTGAGAAGCCATTATATTATCACTATCAGCTAGAGTAATTTTAATACCTGCAATAAATAAAGAATTTTATATATTTTTATAGTCACTAAGAACTATTTCCATATAAGTAAACATGTAAGCTGCAAATGGGGGGGGGGGGGGGGCTAAGATTTTTTGGAACCCCTTACAGTGCTGAAACTCTGGTAGCTTTTCCTTATAAATGTGTATGCTCCTACAATTTTTTATTTTTTTTTTTTTTTTTTTTTTTTTCATGACCTATATATAGTCTCAAGCTTATTTATTTCAGTGTTCCTGAGGATGTCATTAGATGAAAGCGCTTGAGCACCATTCTGCGTTTCCTTTTTCTTTCGTTGTTATTTTTATCACACACACACACAGACAATAAAATATATATATATAATATATATATATATAATATATATTCTTTAAAAGAAATTAGTTTACAAAAATTATCAAAAACTTGACAAGTAGTGGATTGACGAAAAATGGTATTTTAACAAGATATGGTCCATTTTCCAAGTTCCCAAACTGTCAATTTTAGAATGGTAACTCCAAAAATTGGGTGGAAAGCAGGTAAAATAATTATAGAAGTAGCAGTGGTATAGAGCAGTGGTTCCCAACCGGTTTTGGCTTATGGCCCCCCTTAGGAACCTTATTTTTTCCCGTGGCCCCCATAAGCATTATTTTCAGTAGGTAATATGCAGATTTAACTCTATTTTACAAAATAACATTTTCCTGTGGCCCCCTTCAAATGTGACATGGCCCCCGGTTGGGAAACACTGGTCACTATAGAGGACATGCGTGGGTTCCATCATATTAGATAATTTCAAACACACTAACTTAACATGATACTGTTGTCACTTTTACAACTATTTTTCCTCTTCTCCAGACAATTTGGAGAAGTTACCATTCTACAGTTACCAGTTTGGGAACTTTTAAATGACTCGTAGCTTGTTAAAATACCCTTTTTCCTTAATCGCAATGAGTTATTTTTTTATAATCCTTATTTCCTTCATTCCCTGGTGAGGTGCAGTTAAATACACTAACGGCCTTGGAATTGCTTTTCACTTTATATATATACAGGGTGGCGCAAAAGTCAGGAACCATAGGCACATTTAAATAATTTGTTTTAACATGGGTTTTGTTCTTTTCAGATTTGTTGTTGAACCTAATGGCACAGAAATTGACAATAGATGAACGGGTGGAGATAGTTTTAATGCGTGCGAGGCGTGGTAACACACACCGATCAGTTGCTACTGCTTTTAATGACAAACACCCTGAGAGGCCGCCAGTTGTTCAGGCATCAGTTGGAAAACTGTTCACTCGCTTTAAAGAAACGGGAAGTGTTCATGATCGGCCGCGTAGTGGCCGGTCAAAAAGTTCAATCGATGGAGCAACATCACTAACGGTACTCAATCACCTCGAAAACATCCCACTAAGTCCTTAAGAAAGTTACCCCAGGAAACAGGTGTCTCCAGAAGATCCATTCAACGAATTCTTACAACAAATCGTTTCCACCCCTACAAAGTCCTCCATCTCGTTCAGGAACTGCACGATGACGATACAGACCTTCGTGTGTAGAGTTCTGCCAGTGGTTTCTACAACATCGACAGCTTCAACGAAGGATCATGTTCAGCGACAAAGCGATATTTCACCTCAGCAGTCGTGTCAATTGGCATAATGCACGCTATTAGGCCAATGAGAACCCCCACTAGATGGAGGAAGGACATGCGCAATTCGATCCACGAATTATGGTGTGGGCTGCGCTTTGGGGGGATTGGTTAATTGGTCCGTACTTTTTCGACGGCATGCTGCAAACATTTCTAATGCCCATACTGAACATTCCATTGGCAGAACGGGCGGAGATGTGGTTTCAGCAGAATGGTGCACCACCACACTTCGCAACCATCGTCCGGAGCTCTTTAGATGAAACATTCCCAAGCAAGTGGATCGGACGGCGAGGGCCCGTCGAATGGCCACCTAGGTCTCCAGACCTCACGCCTCTTGACTTTTTCTTGTGGAACCATCTCAAGTCGGTAGTCTATGCTGATTGACCCAGAACCATACGTTCTCTAAAGGATAAAATCACATCTGAGTGTGCCAAAATCAGTACCAATGTGTTAAGGAATGTTCAAACATCACACATTCAACGCATCAGAAAGTGTCTCCAAGTGAAAGGACACCAATTCGATTATTTATTTTAATTTAATAAAATGTACCTATGGTTCCTGACTTTTGCGCCACCCTGTATAGTAACCCCCATTTGTGAAGTTTCAGATTAACGCAGTCCAAAAAAATATTTTTTTTATAAATAAAAGAGTACTGGTACTTAATAAGCCAGCTCGAAGAGACCCCTAGTGGGGAGTTTTTTTTTTTTATTTATTACAAATTTTTACAGACTATTTTATTTATTCATTTAATATATTTTTTGCAGATAATAATTATTGCATTTTATTTAATTTTTGGGGTGTCTTGGGATTGGGGGAGTAGGGTGTACCATTTTTGGGTCATTTTCAAAAAGTCAAGGTCCAGGAGTCTAATGTTGTGCCAAATGATGTCCTAAACACGAATTTAACAAGCATTTTCTAATCCAACAAATTTTGAATCCCCCCCACCCCCCTTGAAATTTTGCCCATCCCCTTTTCCTAAAAACCCCATATATCTAAAAAACTATCAACTTTATCGAAAAATGTTATAGAATAAAAATAATTTAGAATCAAACGTTCTATTAGAAAAGTTCATTAAGATAGAAATTTACGTAATTTTGAAAATTTTCATTTTCTTTTGTCCAAGAGCACCTTATTGTATTAATATAAAATAAGGTGCTTAAGTTACATTGTTTATGAGTATATTGTGAGTATAATCCAAATTTAAAAATCCTTTTTTACATTGAATTTTAATAAACAAGCAGTTTTTACTCTTATTGTTTCTTTTCAGACTGCTTTATTTGAAAAATAAATAAAAAATGAGTCAAACAGCTACAAAACAGCATGACTTTATTCTTGGTCGCTTGCAGGCTGATATTATGAGTTCATCTAAAATTGTTTTACCATCCAATAAAGATGTTCTAAGCCATTTTATTTATTTACGGAGAATGCAGTATAAGGGTCCAAAAGTTACAAAAGATTCTACTGTTAATGAAGTTCTACAGAAGCTACTAATAATATGGCAAAAAGCATGCATTCCTACTATAGATATTAGTAAAAACCCTAAAGGCAGGAAGATGCTGTTAAATCTAGAAGAAATGCATAATAATTTAATCAAGCACAAAAAAAGAGCAAGCTTTGAAAATGAACTCTCTAATTTCATGAAAATTATGGATTCCCTTTTTGACATCTCTTCTCAAAATGCTGTTGAATTAATCCAAAAAGACCGCATGAGAACTGAGCCTCAGAAAGCATATGATATTTCATTCTTAGAAGATCAAAGAACAAATGAGAAACATGTTTAGGTTTGCTAGATGCAGATTATGCATCAAAAGTACAGCGCAAGTACATTAGATTAGAGAAAGAGAAGAAACGCAAAGAGAAACATAAATTAGTGAAGCAAGTGAGTGCTACAGCCAGAACATCAGAGACCCTTCTTTCTAGCACAACCAGTTCTGAGACAGACAGCTATGAAGAGTTTCTGACAGAACCTACAGCAGGACCTTCAAATGCTTCCAGCCCCAAAAATATTCTTGCCTCGCCATTGGTTTCATCCACTGCAGACAGACTTAATCTCTCTATTGGACAACAGACTGTTTTTGCTGCTGCAGTAGCCATTAGGTGTGGCAAGGATATTGAAAAACTCTCTCTCTCCAGGACCACATCTGCAAGAGCCGCTCGAAAGACAAGAAAACGAAAATATGAAACTTGCATCAAGGATTTTACTCCTCCTGATCACTGCCTAGTACATTGGGATAGCAAGCTGCTTACTAAATCATGTTCAGAACAAGAAGACCGCCTTGCAATACTTGTTACTGGATACCCAAATGTAGAAAAACTTTTATCAGTTTCTATAATAGATGATTCCACTGGATTGTCTCAAGCCACTTCTGTATTTCAAAGTATTGAAAAATGGAACTTGAAGCAAAATGTCTTTGGAATATCATTTGATACCACTGCATCCAATTCAGGATGGATGAAAGGTTCCTGTAAGTTACTTGAAGAACTTTTGCAAAAGAAATTGATTTGGTTAGCATGCCGCCATCATGTGGCTGAAAGAGTTTTGTGTGCTGTGTATGAAACCATTTTTGGCCCAAGTAAATCTCCTGAGTTTGAGTTATTCAAAGAATTTCGCGAGTCTAAATGGAAAAAAATTAATACGAAATCTACATACAATGTTCTTGATGTTAAATCAAGGTATCAAAGAGGCCTAAAGGAAGAATATGTAGAATTTATGACCCAATGTTTAAGAAAATCTGACTGCTTTCCACGTGATGACTATAAGGAAGTTGCTGAAACAACTTTAATGCTTTTAGGAGAGGTTTCCAGAGAAAACAGTCATTGGCGGAAACCTGGTGCAATGCACCGTGCCAGGTGGATGGCAATGATTTTGTATACAAATAAAATATATGCTTTTGCCCACCAAGCATCATATGATGAATCATTGATTAAGAAATTAAAGAGAATGTGTCTATTTAATGCATTAATTTATGGAAAATACTGGCTTTTATGTTCTAATTCACTAGATAGTCCAGCTAATGATCTGAAGTTTTATCATGATTTGGTGAATTACAAGAAGGAAGATAGGGAAGTTGCAAATGCTGCTTTGAAATCTTTTGCCAATCATTACTGGTATTTGACGGAGGAAGTGGTCCCTTTGAGTTTCTTTGGATCGCTAAGTAATGATGAAAAAGATAAGATCGCAAAATCCTTAAACAAATATCCAGTTCCAGAAAATTATGTATGTGGGCAACCTGTTTTCCCCATTTTAAAGGAAGACACAAAGCTTCATCAGCTAGTAGGTCCAATTTCATGGCATTTATTTCAATGCTGTGGGTCAAAACCAGACTCATGGATAAAGAAACCAGCATCAACATGGGAAGAGGTCGATGACTACAACAAACTAAAAAACATTCTTTCATCTATTAGAGTAGTCAATGATACTGCTGAAAGAGGAATCAAGCTGGTTCAAGACTTTCATGACAAATGTCAAAATGAAGAATAATTTCAAGGTCTTTTGCAAATTGTGGAAGAGAATAGAAGACTAATTCCTGATCCTAGTAAAGAGACTCTTAAAAGAATGAAACTCAGTAAAGAATAGTTCATTAACCGATAGATTAGGTATTTTTATTTGCAGAGATTGTTTTAATTTAGAAGAGGCTGATTTTTTTTTATTATTAAATATACCATAAATTGTCTTTTCTTATTTTTATGTTTAAAAAGCTCTTATATCAATGATTTCTAATTAGGAAACTTGTTTCTTTTTATTTTTTTGAGGAAAGTGTTGAATAAAGGAAAAAAAAAACGATGGGACCTCACAACTATAGATAAAGTGTTAATTTTTAGCTTTATTTTATATATATATAGTTTTGAGGTTGTCCTCACTTTGTATAGGCTAGTTATAATAAAAACTAATTATGATTTGCATTATAACTAGCAAATACAAAGCCCATCGCCGCGAAGCTGCATTGGGGTGATGCTTCAAAGGTGGCGGTAACACCTTATTTAAGAAGAAGGCACTGCAAGCAAAAATTTTTTTTAATTTAAATTTTTAAAAAATAAATGAAAATTTTCAAAATTAAGTAAATTTCTATTTTGATGAACGTTTCTAATAGAACTTTTGATTCTAAATCATTTTTATTCTATAACATTTTTCGATAAAGTTGATAGTGTTTGAGATATATGGGGTTTTTAGGAAAAGGGGATGCGCAAAATTTCAAGGGGGGGTGGGGGGGATTCAAAATTTGTCGGATTAGAAAATGCCTGTAAAATTCGTGTTTAGGACATCATTTGGCACAACATTAGACTCCTGGACCTTGACTTTTTGAAAATGACCCAAAAATGGTACACCCTATTGGGGGAGCCTCTACTTAGCACAATGAATTATATGTTATAGTTTCCCCAATTTATGTGGAATTCATTTTACACAGAAGGTTCAAGAATGAATCTACTGTGTAAATTGAGGGGATTACTGTACTGTATATAAAATTTCACTTTGATGATCAGCTCAATGAAGTTAAGTAACATTGGGTCTTGATAGTTAGATGGGAGACTGTCCTCTGCATTCAGATTATGTAGCAATGAGATGGTGATTAAAACCACAATTTTTGTTTGAGTTTGTGTAATTTGGAAGAATTCGCCCCAAGAGCTCCCAAATTCCTCAGTAGACCCTGGGAGGTGTCAGTAATCCCATTGGGCCTGAGCTTTCTTAGAAAGCCAGGCCTTCAGTTATGAAAAATGTTTTTCTTTTTTAATCAATTATATTAGGGGCATTCCAGGACAAATCACCCAAAAATTTTAAAATGTCACCACTCCGACCCAGATTTTAATGAAAATTAACATATGGGGTTCTTCCAGGTGCTGATTTCACTGGTTCAAATAAAAAAGTTCTATGACCCATAGTTTTTGAGATATGGGCCCCCAAAATCTTGGGGACCCCACTTTATCACCTAACTTTAATGGGCAATAACTCCCAAACATCTTACCATAGACCTATAAAACTATACATTTTTAGAATCAGCATGAAGAGATCTATTAAATGATACCACATTCAAATGTGTAGAACAATAATGAAAATTCCCCCCTTTTTATTTTTGACCCCCACCCCCCCAGACAGTGAAATCCCCCCAAAATTTTTCATTTATTAAACTTCCATTAATTATTAAAAGATACAAACAATAAAAAATATGGGTATCAAGTTGCAAGATATTTTAAAAATTATTGAAAAAATATGTACATTGAAATTTTGACATTTTTACACAGACTAAAATAGAGAACTACAAATGATATATTTACATCCTATGTATAACTCATATTCACGCACTCTCTCTCAAATGTTTGTTAATTATGCTTATTTTTATTACAGATGTGCTTATTTTGAGTCAAATCATATCTTATTTTTGAGATTTACAATTGTGTATTTTTAATGAAAAATGGTTAGATACTGTGATGATCCTTTACAAAAACATAACAAAAAGATACACAACGATATAAGAACCATCAGCCAATCACTATGATCGATGTAAATGGAAACTACAAAGGAATACTGTACTATGTAGCAACTGTAGAAAATTATTGACCAGAGACCAGATTTGCTATCAACATCACTTGAAGAGTCTGATCACAATCAGTCTTCTGAGAATGTTATTTCAGAAAGCAATGAATATGAGCCAAGTATATCAAGTAATGCCAAAGAAGAGGTTTCTCAAGTTCTAGAAAGTCTTGCTGTGATTCCAGTGAAGAAGCATAAGTATTTAATGATAGGTACTTTTTATATTTATAATTTTTTTATTTATATTATTTATTTATAGGTAATGCATTTACTTTCAAGACAGTTTTTCAGCAGTTGCTGAAAAACTTAATGAAATTAATATGTTGACATATTAAACTTATGAAATTAATATGTTGACATATTAATTATTATTGTCCACATATATCAAATGGAATCAAATATTTATTAATTCAAAAATTTCAGATGGTTTGGGTTCCTCAAGAAAAGAAGCAAAAGCTATTCAAACAATAGAAAAAGCACATCATTCTTTAAAATGAAAGCTAGAAACAAGTTTAGAAATTGAGATCCCAAGCCCATCAAAAGCTACAAAGTTGGATCATGAAACTCAAAGGTATGAATTTTAAAATGATACGCTATTATTAAGTAGGAATATACCTAAACTAAAACTGAAGCATAAAAACAAAATGTAGGTATTCACCTTTGATAGTAGAAACTAGAAGCACAACTCCCTAAAGATTGGAGATCAATGGGCCCATTAAATCATTTGGAATTCATTTGGTCAAAATAATTTTTGGTTTAATTTGACTCTCTCAAAGAATGCTCATTTTGTTACACTTGAAATCAATATTATAATCCAAAAAATTTAATATGCACATGTAATGTTTTGTTTATAGCTATTATACATTCATGAATTTGTTTCAGGTCAATGATTCATCTCATGAATGAACTGGTTGAAGCTTTCCATTCTACTGACAGCAATGAGAGGAAACTCAAAATATTGACATTATCTCCATTTACCATATCAAAAACTATAAATCTATTTCAGACAACTGAATATGAGGGGGTCGCGTGTCTTAAGATACCTAAGCGCCACCACAGGCAAAAACGTGTTTTTGATGGATATCACTATTTTCACCCTTCCTCTATCGCATGGTTTGGGTTATAATGACCTTACGACACTAGAAGTATGGTTGAAAACCTTATGAAGCAAACTACTTTTTTCACCTCTATCACCAGCCAAAAGCTCACCCAAAGTTCAGCATAAGAAAATCAAAAAATTTTAAAAAATATATATATAAAATATGAAAATCTATTCCAAAAACTCATCATCATCTTCATTAGCATACTTAGAACTCTAATTTAGCCAAAAATGAACGTTCTAGCTCAATTAATAAGATACTTTTGCCAGAATATTGCTGAACTTTGGAGGCAATTTCTGACAAATTTTAATTTTGCCGCTTAGGTACCTTAAGACGCGGGACCCCTCATATTTCATTAAGAAAAGCAGAAATATAAAACAAAGACTTGGAATTATTCCTGAAATTGAACCCATGTCAAAAGGAAAAGTAATAACTAAAGGTACTAAAGATTCTGTTCAGAAATTTTTCAAATCAGATGAAATTAGTCAGTTGTGCCCAGGTACAAAAGACTGCCTGAGTATCAGAAGTGAAAGTGGGTATAAAGAACCTGTGCAGAAAAGACTGGTGTTAATGAATCTGAAAGAAGCTTTTAGTCTCTATAAAAATAATCCAGATAGTCCCCAAATTGGCTTCTCTAGTTTTGCCAGCCTTCACCCCAGACTGTGTTTTAGCTGGAGCTGTTGGTACCCATTCTGTGTGTGTACCATATGTACATACCACCAGAATGCCAAAATACAATTCTCAGCTTTGGGTGTCAAAGGGTTGGAATACACAACTCTTATGGAGAAAGCAGTGTGTGATGTCAACAACAGGAATTGCATGATGCAAATATGTAATCTCTGTCCAAAAGAACAAGGTATTAAGAATTTTTTGCTCACTTTTCAAAGTGTTAACAATTCTGAATATGAGGAAATAAAATATAAACAATGAATTACTACAGATCGATGCAATATGGTTGAAAAAACAGAATCTGTAGATGATTTTATAAATTCATTAAGCACAAAAATTGTCAAATTGACACGTCATCACTTTATTTATAGCAAAGAATCAGAGTGCATTTCTAAAAAACATGAAGAATAATTTAAATAGCCATACAGCTGTAGTTCTTGGTGACTTTTCAGGAAACTACTCATTTGTAGTACAAGATGCAGCCCAAGGTTTTCATTGGGAAAATACCCAATGCACAGTGCATCCCTTTGTGTTATATTATAAGGAACCAGAAAGTAATGAAACAAAACATTCAAGTTATTGTTTTTTATCTCCAAATACAAAACATAACACTACAATGGTTTACACTTTTTTTAAATACACTCATACCTATTATTAGAAAATCCCACCTTCATATCAAAAAATTACATTATTTTACTGATGGATGTGCAGGACAATATAAAAATCGCTTCAACTTTGTTAACATTTGTAAGCATGAAGAAGATTTTGGGCTGGAATGTGAGTGGCATTTCTTTGCCATAAGCCATGGTAAGAGCGCTTGTGATGGGATTGGGAGTACAGTGAAAAGATCTGTAGCCAGAGCGAGATCCGAGTATGCAGAGAACATTCGCAAATCAAATATTAACACCAGAAGACATGTTTGAATTTTGTTCAAACAATATAAGTGACAGTATAAATTTTTTTTTAATAAATTCTGAAGAAACTGAAGCTATGGAAAAATTTTTAAGTGACATATGAAAAAAATATACAGCTAACAGGAACACAAAAATTCCAGATTTGTACCTATTAATGCAAATAAACATTTGAATTATCTTCTGAAGTTGGTGAGGTGAGGATTATAAGCAAAGCTTTTCTGGGTGAAGGTAATGTTGAAGTTAATCTGAAAATAGGAGAGTATATAGTTTGTACTTACAATGATCAGAAATGGTTGGGATTTGTACATTCCTATAATGAGGAATTTGATGACTTTGAGGTTAGCTTCTTGCACCCATCAGGATATAGTATTTACTATTACTTTCCACAAATTAGAGATACATGCCACATATCAAGAGAGAAAACTTTGAGTTTATTAAACACACCAACTTTGAAGCTAGGAATAATGCGTATTCAATGTTTTCCCAGAAAATGAGTTGAAAAAACTTGTGTAATTATGAATCAACTTGATGTAATATGTGTGTTCAATTTGTATTTTTGCTGTTTATTTTCATTCATGTGAATATATCATTTGTAGTTCTCTATTTTAGTCTGCAGGCGTAAAAATGTCAAAATTTCACAATGTACATATTTTTCCAATAATTTTTAAAATATCTTGCAATTTGATACCCACATTTTTTATTGTTTGTATCTTTTAACAATTAATGAAAGTTTAATAAATGAAGATTTTTTTTTTTATTTCACTGCCTAGGTGGGATGGGGGTCAAAAAGAAAAAAAAAAGGGGGGGGGGATTTTCATTATTGTTCTACACATTTGGTTGTGGTATCATTTAATAGATCTCTTCATGCTGATTCTAAAAATGTATAGTTTTATAGGTCTACGGTAAGATGTTCAGGAGTTATTGCCCATTAAAGTTAGGTGGTAAAGTGGGGCCCCCCAAGATTTTTGGGGCCATATCTCAAAAACTATGGGTCATAGAACTTTTTTATTTTGACCAGTGAAATCAGCACCCGGAAGAACCCCATATGTCAATTTTCATCAAAATCTGAGTCAGAGTGGTGACATGCATTGGGTGATCTCTCAATATAGAAAATGATCTGAATTCTGAGGCAATTATATGCAGCTGCATTACATATCCAAACTGAGGTAAAAGAAAGCATCTCATTTCTCCTTGACAGTTCAGTAGGCGATCCTATGGTTTTATATTTACTATTGGTGTTTTGTATTGTTGAACTTTTAAGGTCACATCTAACTTGTTCTGAATCACTTAAAATTACTATGTAAATATCAATCTTTTGAATGCCTGATTTCCTTTATAAAGACCTTATTGAAAACCTAATTTCAGTTATCAATATGTATCACAAAGGACTCTGAACATACTCAGGCTATCAACTAAATTGTATTTTTAACTGCCTTATGAACAAAATATTAATGCAAACACAAATCCAAAATTTCAGAATCTTAATTATCAGGATCACCTGAAGATCAGGGCCCCCAGCCTTCTTTAGTTAGCCTATAAGGCTAACTAACGAAAATATCATGACCTAACCTAATCAATCGTTAGGTCAACTGTACCCCTTGATGATTGGTTAGATTAGGCTGTGATATTTTCATTAGTTCGACTTATAAAGCTAACTAAAGGCAGCTGGGGGCCCCTGATCTTCAGGTGATCCAATTATCATTGTTGTTAACTTCTCTCCCCTATCTGGCATCATTGCACTCATGGATTCCTGTGGGTCCACTGATGCCAGTGTGAGAATTTGTTGTTAGCTGGGACACTTGCTCTTGAATTTCACAACCAGTGCAGAATATTTAACTTAATATTGATGAAATTGCTGTAAAGGAATGTAGTGTAACAAAATTTCTTGGTGTAATGCTAGATAACAATTTGCAATGGAGTGATCATGTAAATTATATCTCAAAAATGATTTCAAGGTGTGTTGCTACAATGTTTAAACTTAGAAATGCAGTTCCACAACAGGTTTTAAATATTAACTCTATCATACTCTTGTTCTTCCTTATATAATGTACTGCACCCTTGTTTGTGGAAACTCTGCTAACAACGCTTTAAACAGTATCTTTGTCATCCAAAAATGAGCAATAAGGTTATCTCATGCTTATTTCCTTCATCATTCCAGTACACTATTTAAGGAGCTAAAATTGCTGAAGCTCAATTATGTAATGAAATTGACACATTTTACTTTTTTATTTACAAGTGTAAGAACACAATCATTAACTTGCAATGGGTAAATAAATATTTTTTAACTCAAGAAATCCATTACATATCAGACTAGAAATAGATCAAAGCATTATTCCTCAATGTAGATTCTTTATCTCAAAAAATTACCCATTTTCAGTGGTTTAAAACTATGGAATGATTTAAATGCTGATATAAAAAAAGTTTTAAATGAATTTACATTTACAATAAAGTTGAAATCTTGATTAATAATGAAATACTAATAAAAATCTAGGATTAATTACACACAACTCTTTTTTATTAATTTCTCATGTGTAATCTAGGATTAAAAGTACATCCTATGACTGTTCATCTCCTACCACTTGTCTAATATTGATTTCTTTGTATGGTATTGGTATCATACCTTCAATAATGCCTTCATTTATTTTATATCAATAATGATAATTTAAGATTAATACATACGCCAATTAATAATTCTTATTGATGATTTATGTATTATTAATTAGTTAATAACAGTTTTATTTTTAATTAAGAGCCCAGTAAAGCCAAAAGCTTAAGGGCCAAATTAAATAAAGTAAATAGTCCAGCTTCACAATTATTTGTGTCGCTGTAAACTGTAAAAGAACTGTATTTATTTTACTAATAAAGGTTATAAATTCAATTCAAAATTCAATTCTTATTGAAGAGAATTTGGACAAAGCTCCATTTCTGTATGGTATGGGACTAATATTGCTTTTTTTTAATTTGTAGTAACATTTTTTGTCAAAGTGCATGGTTGGTTCTGGATGCAAATTTGTGCATGATTAATAAAAGGGGAGACTTTTTTTTCTTGTTACCTGTAAATACTTACTTGTGTAGTTAACACTTTAATAGTTATTGTGTTTTCTGAACAAGCTGGGTAAAAGAGGCTGTACTTCTCTTAAATCCTCCCACCATAAGCAGAAGAGTAAGCAATTCATTAAAAGAGGCAAACAGGCTATGCCCCAGATCATAAAAGTGAGAACCCATTCCTAAATTATTAGGAGCAAAACAACTGACAATGCCAGCTAAACAAAACTGAATTGCTCACCCTAATTTTTTTTTCCATTCTCAGCAGTGTGTGGTGCTGGAATTAAAATATTTTTTGTGAAAAAGAAAGGAGGGCTCTCCAAATGGTTCTCACTGGCAGCTCAACCTCCCTTCTCAACAACTAGCAGCAGCCACCCTGACTCCACTAACAGAGTATCCAGTAAGTGAAGAGGAAACTAGCGTAACCAGTTATTATGAACCACTGGCATTCTACCCCCATTTCAGCAACCCATGGTTCAGATCCCGAGTAAAGCTGTAGGTCCTCTCCATTGCATGACCTTAGATGTTTTGAGGTTAAACAACCCAATCAAACAATAATATTGCATTTTGACAAGCATTCAGCTATTTCCAAAACTTAATCACAAATTACACAAAGCAGAAAGTTTAATAAAAAAAAATTTAAAGCAGTAGCATACCTTGAAGGTGTTTAACATGCATTCTGAGAACCTCACAATCATTACAAGTTGTTTAGAACTAGAAAATCATCAAAACATGTGAGCTAACCAAGACTGAATTAGTTCTATACTACAAATAGCTTACTTAAATATAGAAATTAGAATGGTATATTAATGTTCTGATATACTTTACTCCCCATACTTTCACAGTAGCGAATCATCCCTCTATTAAAATGTATTCATTTGATGAAGGAAATTCAAATTCTAAGTTTAAAAATCTGCTCATAGCACCAAAATCCACAAATGAGAAAAAGAAAAAAAACACTCACAGAGCAAGAAACACCAAGTTTTTAAAGTAAGTACAAGATCAAATCTAAAAATTATGGTGGCATGTCAATAGCTCCATATTTAACTCTTAAGCAACCCAACACTGAAAAAAATTTGAAGTTAAAAAATGATAGTATTTTAAGTTTTGATTCCCCATTACCAGATGAAAAAATGTGTTATTCCCAGCAACTGAGCTTCAGAATGTAACAAACAGAATCATATTTCAGCACACTAAATTCACAGAATTATTATAAACAAATTAGACCAACTTCACACCCCTAAATGGACTAATGGTAATATAAAAAAATGAACAGGGTAGAGTCTATTCAGTATGGTAATAATGAAGCAACATGAAAATATCCATTAATCATAGAAGTGCAGCCCAAACAAATTAAAGGCATGCTTATATACTGTACATATACTATTACAAACAACTGATCACCTCTATCTACAGCAACCACAAAAAGTTTCCAATCATCTAACAATTTTTTGCAATTTTGTTTCCTTACAGAATGCTTGTGAGTAAATTAATTATCTTCAGTGGTGGTTCCTAGCATCTTTATACCGAGAGATGAGCATGTGAGTATGTTAGAGTATTACCAGTGCTTCCAAAGCTTTGGTAGTGTATGGGTGTATTGTTCAATGAAAGGTGCTGTATCTTGTATTTTTCAATTTTAATTAATTGTGCCCAAAGTGGAATAAATATTTTACTATCAGTACCTATGCCAGCTAAAAAACAACTAAAAAGAGATCAAGTAGGTGCTATTGTTGCATTAAGTAACTCTGGAATGTTCCAGTACAAAATAGCAAAGCAATTAAATATTGCTCAGTGTACTGTGAATTTGTCGGTTGAAAGGGCCCAATCTCAAGAGACCACATCCACTCTTAAGCCTAAACCATGCTCAGGAAGGCCAAGGAAGACCTCTAAAAGAATTGATCATCTCATAAAACGTGAAGTAGAACACTGACCCAACCATTTCAACCAAAGAAATTAAAATGAACCACATTAATTTACTTGAAAATGTGGCCGAAAGAACCATACAACATAGACTTCAAAAAGAGCTTTGTTTTCCATCTTGTCAGTCAGCAAAGAAACCCCTGTTAACTCCCAAAATAAAGAGATCTAGGATTAACTTTTGCAAGGCATATAAAGATTGGACTGTATAGGAGTGGAAAAACGTATTTTCAGTGATGAATTGTCCTTTTTGACCATCAGAAGCCATAAAACAGGTGAGAAGACCCCTTGGATGTGACAGAATGAATCCAAAATATACTAAGATTGTTTCAGCTACAAAGGGCGTGGGAACTTATACTTTCTCCCAAAGAATACCACAATGAATGGTCAAAAGTATTTACAACTTTCACAGGATATTACACTCTGCAATGGCCATTAATGAAACCAAATTTTACAACATGATGGTGCCCCATGTCACATGTCCAAAAGAGTAACCTAACCAAATGGTTGAAAAACAATAATTACAAAATTTTAGAATTGTCTGGAAACAGCCCAGATCTAAACCAGAGAGAAAACCTTTCAAATATTATAAAAAACAAGTTAGAATACTACTCAACACGCTCCATTACACAACTCAGAGAGGCATCAAAAAAGTGTGGTGTACAGAGATCACCCAGGATGTCTGACAAAACCTAATTAAATCTCAACAGAAATGCATCCAAATGGTCCTAGAGAAGAAAGGAGAGATGACTAAATATTAATAAACAATATTTCAATTTACCAATTTAATATTTGAACCTTATTAAAAAGGTTTTAATAGAAAATTTTGGGGTGATTGGATACATTTTGCAGTTGCAGTATATATATATATATATAAAACCTTTGGTTAGCTTCCGCACGAATTGTTCATTCTAATGAAGGTCAAGCTTTTCACTCCACCTTAGACCTACAGCTTAACATGGAATCCGAACCATGCCCCATCAGCAGCCCAGCATCTTAACCACTAGGCCACCTAGGGTACCCATTTATCTACCAACCACTTTATTGTGTGGAAGGATGAACAGCTTGGATTTGCTGCACGCTGGCTGCTGTCAGGTCTCGAACCCAGGGCCGATGGATTTGTAGTCAGCAATGCTAACCACACCACCAAAGCTCATATATATATATATATATATATGGTGAGTCAAAAGTCTCCATACATAGGCAAAATGGTCATGATAAATAAAGGATTATTTATTTTTTTGCAGGTGATGTGCTGAGATGCCTTTGTCCCAAGAAGAGCATATAGAGATCATTCTTCTGGCAGGATCAGGAAGCTGTCGCAAGGTTGCTGAGGATTTTAACAGGAGACACCCCCCCTGGCACGCACATCACACACAACACCATTGCCAAACTCATTGAGAAGTTCAAGAAGACGAAGTGTTGCAGACCAACCGAGAAGTGGCCATCCACGAACAGCCACTGATAAAGGCACATCAACCATGGTGCTGGCAGCGTTCACAGAGTCCCCAAAAAAGCACTCGACGGATGTCTGCAGAATGCAGTGTCAGCCAAAGGAGTATCATCCATATTATGAAAGAGCAGAGATGGCATCCATACAAAATGCAAATGTTGCAGTATCTTAGCGAAGATGACCCAGACAGGCAGCTGGAATTCTGTGAATGGGCAAGAACAAAAGTGGACAAAGACACAGAGTTCTCCGCTGGCATCTTGTTTTCAGATGAAGCCAACTTTTATGTTCATGGAGATGTTAATCATCAAAACGTACATTATTGGAGTGATAACCCGCACTGGATGAGTCCCTCAAAGATGCAAGGCACTGGAAAAGTGATGGTGTGGTACGGGATATGGGGCAACACAATTGTTGGCCCCTTTTTTCATTGACACCAATCTGAATGCCGAAATGTATCTAAACATGCTGCAAGACACAGTCATCACATCCCTGTAACAAGGATGGGGGATTTCCAGCATACTTTCAGCAAGACAGGGCACCACCCCATTACAGTATCTGCGTACGCCAGTGGCTGGATCAGCAGTTTCTGGGTCACTGGATTGGTCACCATGGTCCCGTGGAGTGGCCTCCAAGGTCCCCAAACCTCACCCCCCTTGATTTTTACTTGTGAGGGCACTTGTAGGCCATGGTGTACCAGGTGAAAATACAAAACACAGACCACCTAAAGGAACGCATTCGTGATTCGTGTGCACACACAACACCAGATGTGTTAACGCACATTTGCCATGACTGGGAGGAACACATCTGTATGTGCATTCAGTGTAATGGCACCCACATAGAGCATATTTTGTGACTTACAAGTGATTGCGTAATAAAGTGACCATTTTGCCTATGTATAGAGACTTGATTCGCCCTATATATATATATATATATATTATGTGTCCCAATTTTTTTTGTTCCTGAAGTTTGTCATGCACACACCCCTAATTTCTTCCACTCGTGAAAACATGCCAGCAAGATGAATTTCATTCATGTTCTTTAATTTTAAGGGTCCCCTCAAACCATGTGTTACTATTGCTGAACGGCTACTCTCTACCTTATACTAATTGTAGCATATTTCTTTTCAGGTTATGGATACAAGAAAGCAGGAGACTGTGTGGTTGGTGGGGGTGTTGCGAAATGAACCCCTGAAAACGCTGTGTCAACTCCCGACAGTGGGAGATGTTCTTCGACGTCTGTTGTTCTTCACTCGGAAGAAAAAAATGTCCACAGCGGAAGCTGCCAATGTGGTAGCTGATGAGGTTATGGCGGTGTGGGCTCAGGCATCTATTCCGACCTCCCACAAGCCCAAGTGCGTCGAGAGGATCAAGGCCCTCTCCACGGACTATGAGAAGGTTGCCAGAAACCGAAACCGTGGGGGAGAGAAGCAACTGGAGTGGGAAAAGGGATTCCAAGCCAACCTGAATACACTGTTCGAAACAGCTCATGCCAACGCCATGAAACTCATCAAAGTCCCCAAAGATCGAGACTTTCTGAATGACCAGCGAACCATGCGGAAGATGTACATCAGAGGAGAGGACCTGGAGTTTGCTCGCAGGGCAGCGGAGCGGGAGAAACGCCGAGCAGCTGAAGAGATGAGGAAGAAGAAAAGTCGCGGAGAGATGGACTCACTGCAAGCAAAAGGAACGGTGAAAAGTGGGTCTTCTTCTTCTTCGGAGTCCATGGCCGAAGCATCCAATGATGATGTCCAATATTCCTCTCCTGGTCCTTCGGCTCCTCGATCCGCTCCCAAGGACGGACAAGTGTCGGCAAGGAGGATCATCCAATATCCCAATTTTGCTGCAGCCCTGGATCGAACTGGAACCTCAGTACGCCAAGCGATGCACATTGTGGCTCCAGCACTCGCTGCCGCGGGAGTTGAGTTATCCTCGGTCACCTTGTCCAAATCAAGTCTTCACCGTTCACGGCAGAAGTCCAGGAAGAACTTGGCAGCCGGAATCAAGACCGAGTTCAATCCTGATACGCCACCCACTTGTCGTCCACTTTGATGGCAAACTCCTCCCTGATTCGGATGGAGGGAAATTGGATCTCATACCAGTGCTGGTCAGCGCGAACAATCTTGAGAAGTTGTTGGCGATCCCCAAAATCCCTGACAGCACGGGACAGTGGATGGCTGGAGCTGTTCTGAAGGTGCTGGATGATTGGCCGCAAGTTCAACCATGGATTGCCAGTCTCTGCTTTGACACAACAGCGGTGAATACCGGTATTTACAGCGGCGCTTGTACGATTATCCAGGACCAAATGGACCGCCGCGTTCTTTTCCTGGCTTGCAGACACCACATGATGGAATTGGTAATCACCTCAGTCTTTGACCTGTTCTTCAGGTCTTCTGGCCCCGAAATTGCGCTGTTCGCTCACTTCAAATCCCAATGGGAGTTCATCGACCAGAAGCAGGCTTCTCCGTTCAACGGCGATGGCCCAAGTGACATCCTTTCGGAATGGGTGGCATTGAAAGAAGAGCAGATTGTCCACTTCATTGAAGACCAGCTTGAAGTTGGCCACCCAAGAGACGATTACCAGGAGTTCCTGATCCTCGCTCTGGTCTTCCTCGATGGTCATGGCAAACGAGATCTCCGGTACAATCGTCCTGGAGCATACCACCGGGCCAGGTGGATGGCCAAAGGCATTTACTGTCTTAAGATGTTCATCTTCCGAAGCCAATTCCACCTGACCGCTCACGAGGTCCAGTCACTACGCAGGATAAACGTCTTTGCCGTCACCATCTACCTCTAGAGGTGGTTCGAGGCTCCATTGACGGCGGATGTGCCCATCAATGACCTGGAGCTGTTGGAGGACCAAGAGCGGTACAAGGCAGTGGATCATGATGTAGGTACCGCCGCATTGACAAAATTCCGGGGCCACCTCCGGTACCTAAGCGAAGATTTAGCCGGACTCGCTATGTTCTCCTCCAAAACCACCGATGCAGAGAAGACGGCCATGCTCCAAAACTTGCACAAGAAGACCTAAAACCCAAAAGATCTGCGTCGGCTGGAGGGAAAGAGTGTCTTGACTGTGAGACGGTCGGATTTGAGCACCTTGGTCACGAAAAGGACTCAAAACCTTTTTCATTGCCTGAAGCTGCCGGTTCCAAAAACCCCCAAAGATCTCGAAGGATGTGCACCATCGTTGAAGTCTGTGAACGATGCGGCAGAACGGGCAGTGAAATTGGTGGAAGATTTCAACGAGGGCCTGACAAAAAACGAGGAGGAATGGCAGCTCGTGTACCAAGTCGTCGAATACCACCGCCAGTAGTTCCCCTCAGCAGACAAAAAGATCAACCCCCGAAATGAAATGTGCCATTTGGAAGAATTTTCATTTCCTTTAATTTAGTCATTAGAAAGAATTTACACTTCATTCTTCCATTCTAGAATGATTAATGCTGAGCATTTACGTTTGTTCATATAGGGTCGAATAAACAAGGTCAATGAGGGGACCCTTCCCCTCCTAATAGGCCAATGAAATTTCGCCCATTTTTTCCTTTCTTCAAGTGTAATTAATTAAAGGGGTGTGCGATTTGACTCTTGCAAATTTTTATTTTCACATGTGAGGCTGGGACACCCTAATATATATATATATATATATTATATATATATATATATATATATATATATCACACACTGGCATTCAAAATTATGGAAACTTTTTAAAATGCTGATTATGTAATAATAGAATTCTTTTAATTCTTTTTATATGTTACTAAGTAAAATGGTGTGTGTTCCCAATTAAGGAGCTTTCAAATGTGGTGTTTTGTTACATGAAGACTTACAAGCAATTAATTAATACTGAAAGAAATTGTATTTAATGGTGACATCACATTTTGATTAAAATAATTGTTTATATTCACAGAAATATTGATATTATTCGTTAGAATGTTTTCTGTTATTTGTATGTATACATTTCATCCCATTTTCCTTCAAAAATATAATTTGACTCATGAAACCTGCACCTGAACATTATTTGGTAACATTGTGCCCTTCTCTTACGGATATCTCAATATAGGCTCTTACAAAGGAAATATCATACAAAACTAGACTCAAGATTGATTAATACCTTCTTGATGAAGAACTACAGAGACAAATAGCCAATAAAGTGGGCGTTTCATTCTCCATGGTGAGCAAAACCCTCTCTCATCATTCGCAAAATGGGAGTGTAATGAACAAAGTAAGCCAATGGCAAGAAAGAAAGACCTATTTGTCTCTGTAGTTCTTCATCAAGAAGAGCTGATACTGAGATAGCCATAAGAGAAGGGAACAATGTTACCAAACAATGTTCAGGTGCAGGTTTCAGGAGTCAAATTACGTTTTTGAAGGAAAATGGGATAAAATGTATAAATACAAATAACAGAAAAACATTCTAACCAATAATATCAATATTTCTGTGAATATAAACAATTATTTTAATCAAAACATGAGGTCACCATTAAATACAATTTCTTTCAATATTGATTAATTGCTCGTAAGTCTTCATGTAATAAACCACCACATTTGAAAGCTCCTTAATTGGACAGACATATCTTACTTCCTGTAACATATAAAAAGAATTAAAAGAATTCTGTTATTATTACATAATCAGCATTTTAAAAAGTATTTCCATAATTTTGAATGCCAGTGTGTGTGTGTATATATATATATATATATATAAAAATGAAGTATAGTCAGTAAATGTGTGACAAAATCTGGAAACAGAATATTACACATTCTTTTTCTCAAGTGAAAATTATCTTAACCCATTAGTGCCGAGAGATCTTTTCCAAGACTTAATAAAATCATATGGTATTAGACAAAACAAAATCAGTAAAAGTGACACCTGGCACTAATGAGTTAATAGATGTTTGCTTAATAAATCCTTATTGATCCCATGTTTCTGTACTTTATGACTTTATGGCCAGTGTGTGTGTGTACACAGTATATCTGCTTTAACAAGCAAATATTAAAAAATGAGAAAATGTAAATGGAAAATGAGTAAAATTTCTGATTGAGGATACTTGTTAATAATAATTCCAAAAATATGGGTCAGTAAGTATTTCCATCCCTTCCTTTATTAAAGAGTAAATGCCATGATAACACTTCACTTTGTGTCTGTGTGGGTGAAATTGATTCTACAAACCCATTTACCTGCCAAAGCTTAAAGTTAGAATATCTGAAAATACAAAGATGAAAAGAGCAGGTAAAGTGATGGCAACAGTGATGCAGAGGCTGATAGAGAATGGAACTCCTTGGTAGTTGAAATAATCAGTATGGTACCCAGGGGCATGTCCAGAAATTAAGGAAAGGGGGAGCTCAACCCAATGGTGTAGCTGTTGATGAGATGGCAAAACCATCAAGAGGCAGAGGGTGCAGGAGGGGATGTCCCCCTCCCAGGCTGGGGAAAATTTTGGAAATACAGTACAGTACTCAGAAACATGTTCTGGTGACATATGGAACATATGCTGTAGAAGGGGGTAAAATTTCAACATCATGGGGTAATTTCAGCACCTTCACTTTATTCTATAAAATGTAACATTTTCACCAAAAGTAAAAGAAAATTTATCAGAAAAAAATATGTTCTGAAAGAGTGGTCTCTAGTTGTAATTTGACATAGGTAAACTCCCAGGAAAGACATTGTTTGAATAACCCTTATTAATAATAAAATAAATATATTCATTTCAATTTACAATGACATCAATAATTGTGAAGCTCGACTACTTTATTTAATTTGGCCCTTAAGCTTTAGGCTTTACTGGCTCTTATTAAAAATAAACAACTAGTTGTTATTATTAATAATAAATTAATAAGTAAATAAGTATTATTAATAGTTAAAGCAAGTATTAATCTTAAATTATCACTACTGACAGGACAAATACAAGGTCACCATTGAAGGCACTATACCAATAACATACAAAGAAACCAATATTATACACGAGAGAAGAACTGAACAATCCCAAGAAATATGTTTTTAATACTAAATTACACACGAGAAATTAATAATCATTAAACAATAGTAATGGACATTAATCCTACATTTTTGTTAGTATGCCATTATTAATCGGGTTTCAACTTCATTTTAAACAAATTTACATTCACAATATTTTTTTATATCAGCATTTAAATCATTCCATAGTTTCAATCCAATGAAAATGGGTAGTTTTTGAGATAGAGACAATCTAAATTGAGGTATAACAAGCTTTGATCTACACTGCGTTCCAAATTATTAAGCAGATTACATTTTCTCCAATGTTTTCAAAAGTTTTTCCCTGATTTTAATGAAATTTGTAGCAAATAATCACTACATATGCAGCATTGATAGTATTTATTTTGATAAAATTTTAATAATTAAAATAATTCTCATTTTATTGAAAAATAGGTAAAATATTATGATCTGAGTTATTAAGCAAGTATTCTATTTATGGATCTAAATGATGAAAATGGTTAAGAAGGATTTAACACTAAGTGAGAAAAGAAAAATAGTCAAGTTACTCGCTGAAAATATAAAATCTATTGAAATTGCGAAGCAGTTTGGCAGAGTTTATCGAACTGTAAACAAGTTTGTAGCGGAGGGTACCAAACTGAGGCAGCGAAGTGATAAAGGAGCTATAAGAAAAGTGACAAGGCGGCAGATATCTTTAATCAAGCACAAATTGCAAAGCATCCATTGTCCTCAAGTAGAGAGGTTTTTGAGCAGGCTGGCATACATATGTACCAAGAACATCTTGATGTGGAATCCTCCAAACAATTGGCAAGATGTGTAAACCTACAATTCAGTCACCATTAACACCCAGGTACAAGAAGCAGCGTGTTGAATGGGCGTGTCAGTATGTGAAAACAGATTTTAATACTGTATTGTTCACTGATGAATGAAAAGCAACCCTTGAGGGACTTGATGTTTGGTCAAGAAGATGGATTGCTGAGAGCCAATTTCTACCATCAAGATTAAGATGCCAACAAGGTGGAGGTGGTGTCATGTTTTGGGCAGGATTGATAGGCAATGAAGTAGCTGTCCCATACAGAGTGCCTGATGGTGTAAAAATGAATGCCCAGTCTTACACAAACTTTCTAAAAGAAAACCTCATTCCATGGTAGAGATTGACCCTTAACAATCCATCTTCTTGACCAACCATCAGATCCCTCAAGGGTTGCTCTTCATTCATCAGTTAACAATACAGTATTAAAATCTGTTTTCACGTACTGACACACCCATTCAACATGCTGCTTCTTGTACCTGGGTGTTAATGGTGACTGAATCATAGGTTTACACGTCTTGCCAATTGTTTGGAGGACTCCACATTGAGATGTTCTTGGTACATTATGTATGCCAGCCTGCTCAAAAACCTCTTTACTTGAGGACAATGGATGCTTTGCAATTTGCACTTGATTACAGATATCTACCACCTTGTCACTTTTCTTATAGCTCCTTTATCACTTCGCTGCCTCAGTTTGGTACCCTCCACTACAATTTGTTTACAGTTCAATAAGCTCTGCCAAACTGCTTCGCAATTTCAATAGATTTTATATTTTCAGCGAGTAACTTGACTATTTTTCTTTTCTTAGTTAGTGTTAAATCCTTCTTCTTACCCATTTTCACCATTTAGATCTGTAAATAGAATACTTTCTTAATAATTTGGATCATCATATTTTACATATTTTTCAATAAAGAGATAATTATTTTAATCATCAAAATATTTTATCGAAATGAATACCATCAGTGCTGCTATATATAGTAATTATTTGCTAGAAATTTCATTGAAATCGGTGAAAAACTTTTGAAAACATTGGAGAAAATGCAATCTGCTTAATAATTTGGAACATAGTGTATTTCTGGTCTGATACGAGTGGATTTCTTGATGAGTTACAAAATATCTATTTACCCATTGTAAATTAATGATTTTGTTCTTACACTCATAAATAAAAATAAAATGTGCCAGTTTGGTTATATCATGAGCTTTAGTAGGTTTAGCTCTTTAAATAGTGCACTAGAGTGATCAAGGAAATCAGCATCATATAACAACACCTTATTGCTCATTTTTGGAAAACAAAGATACCATTTAATGCATTGTTAGTGGAGTTTCCACAAACAAGGGTGCAGTACATTATATAAGGAAGAACAGGAGTATGATAAAGAATCAATAAAACTTGTTTAGGGACTACATTTCTAAGTTTAAACATTATAGCAATGCTCCTTGAAATCTTTTTCACTATATAATTTACATAATCACGCCATTGCAAATTCTTATCTAGCATTAACACCAAGAAATTTTGTTACAGTACACTCCTTTATAGCAATTTCTTTTACTTTTAATAGGTGAATAGACTGGAGTAACTTAACTTAAAACTTAAAAAAGGGGGAAAAAAATTTTACATTGACATTTTATTTTTTTTCACCTACTGAACAATGTCTTTTCCAGGAGTTTACCCATGTCAAATTACAACTAGAGACCACTCTTTCAGAACGCATTTTCTTCTGGTAAATTTTCTTTTACTTTTGGTGGAATAAATTCAAGGAGGTGCTGAAATTATGAAATTACCCCTTAATGTTGAAAGGGGACTAAGTAGCTGAAGGACGAGATTCACACTCATTTTCAGACAAATTTGTTTTTATTTAAGTACTTTAAGAATAAAAACTTACTTCACTAAATAATGAATTGACAATTGAATTGTCAAATTAGTTTTATGGAATTTCTAGGGGGGGCTGCACCCCCCTTATACACGCCCCTGGTACCTACTTGGTAAAAAGACTTTTTTGGTTATGTATTTCAAGCAATGAAATCTCTCTCATTTCTTCTCCTACAAACGTACCAGGTGAAAACTTAAAATAATCTGAAGAAATAGCATACTTATTTACAAACATACATGCACACACAATGATACATCATAAATACTTTCCTGAAGCATGAAACAAATTTTAGACTTTTTTTTTAATTTAATTATGTAAACCTTTCAGAATACAGTTCACTTCATACTTTGACTTCTAATTTTAAACTTACTCAGATATATGGACAAATATATCCAATGATCCATCCTCAGGTTCAATGAATCCATGGCCTTTTTGTCTACAAAAATACTTAATTTTGCCTTTGACCACTGGATTACTCCTGGCTATTTCACATCTGAAATAATGAAAGTTTAAGAAGATATTCTTAAATTAATTTACAAAGTAGAAGTTTGATATGGCCTATTAATAGGCAGATCATGCTAAAGGCAGCCTGATCTCTCAATTTCAGGGCTGCAACCCCACCACTCCTGCAGTGACTAGCTATACTGGGCTCTCTAATGGATACATAATCAGCCAGATATTTTAAATCACCCAAATGCCACATAGGGTTAACTTATTAGCTAGTTTACCATGCTGTTTAAATGATTGGATTAACCTCTGTAATAAGACCACTAGGTGAAAGGTTGATCTTATTAGTGAGGTTTTAATCTCATGACTGAAACACAGCATGGTAAACTTGCAGTAACCTAACGTGGTATTGGGTGATTTAAAAGACATCTCTTTGCCACTGCAGGATTGAAAATTTGGTTTGAATGTTAGATTTTATGTAGTGAAACAATTTTCACAATTTGGCCTCTCTATATTTTTCATACTGTCATCTGTACATCTCTCTGCAGATAATTAGGTCTATGGAATAATTTAATAAAACTATATAGGTACTATTTTCTGATACTAGTTTAAACAGATAGGCCAAATTATGCCCAAAGCTACATTTGTCAAAATATCTTCAATACAAAGTTACAGCGATTCAGTGAATGACACAACTACATAGTCTGGTAGTCATGTTCTGGCTCAAACTCACTATATTATGTTAATTTTTATCTTCCTCTAATCTCCCCACAACAAACTTCTTCAAAGTTATATTATGGTACTGTACTTACCTGAATATTCCACTAGTTATTTTTAATAGACAGTGAACTATGGTAATTAAAATGGGTTAAATAATAAATAGACCCAATTCATAAACCCTCTGAGCAGGCTAACCAATTTTTAAACCTAAAGTGGGCTATGGCCTAGTCCATTTTAGTTTAATACCATATGTTAAAGTATTTAATACTATTATCAAAATATAGCAACAATTCTTCACATATCATAAGTGCACATTTCATTAAAAAAAAGATCTACAACTACATTAACAAAATCTATGTCAAAAATATATCATTGCCCCTGCCTAGGCCTATATTTATGACTGTCGCCTTCAATGCAAGGAAGCTAATTCTTGTTTGTGACATTATCTCAATGATGATACATGCATGTATGAAATTTCATCAATGTATGTTGAGTAGGTAATTTAAAAGTTATGGCCCATACACAGAAATGTGACAAATGGAAAGATGGATGAGCAAACATAATCTGGTATGGCTCTTCCAAATTTGTTTGTGGGAGCATAAGCATAAAGCTTTTTACAGTTAATTAGATTTTGCCAAATTTGAACATGAGGGTGGCCTTACAAACTTGAAAGTCCTACAAATGTAACATTTATGGTAGCTATATATTTCAGTGATTCATTCAGAAAGCCATAATATCTCTTTATTGTGCTTAGCCACTTTGTTTTTACTTTAAATTATGAAAACAGCTTCAAATGCTTGTTGCATTTTGTCCTGTTAAATCTACATTACAAAGCCATCAAGACACTTTTACCAACTGAACATGTACATTACAACTACAGTACTGAAATAAAGCTTTCAGAATACAAAAGCAATCTGATCCCTTTACACACATGACAAATAAATATTCATAAACTAACAAGTTTACTGAAATTACAAAAAGGAATATATTAAAAAAATTGCACACTGACAATTACAAAATCTTTCCAAATATCCAATAAATAGAATGGTACCTTTCAAATTAAAGGTATTTTTCTCAAGTTTACAACAATGATATTGATGGAAGTGTAATGATAGTTCACTTTGACCTTTAGTCAATGAATAAAAAATACCCTATCACAAGTATAAACAAAGCTACTAAAACTTCAGTACAGTACTTAAACTCACGTTGACTTAGTTCTTGTTCTTCTTGTAACAATTGGAGAAGGTAGTTGTAGTAGTTTGGGCCCTTCATCTGGACTTAAAGGACTGGAAGACATGGTTTTCCTTACTTAGTTCCTAATTATAAGAAATTTATACTATTTTTAAAAGACAACCTATTCAAAAATTATGAAAACTTTAATATATATGTAACTACTATCTTCAGTTTCACCTTCACTGTTTATTGATGTCACTTCTTAAAGCAATTAGGTAGCCTAATAAATAATGACCAAGTTGAAAGTTCAGTAAAAATTTTGCAAATCTGGACTTTTCAAATGAAAGTAACTCAGCCTAGTTTCACTGTTGGCATCACTTTTCAGTTAAGTAAATATCAAAATCAAAGGTTACTGGGAAAACTTTGTCTTGTTTTTCTATTTTGTAAAACTTTCTGAAAAATATACTGTATCTCTACAGAACCTTTAAATTGCATCCATGAACACTTTCCCCAAGTGAATTAGGAAATGTCAAAAATTTTTAATATTAAAACATGCCTCAGTGACAGAGTGGTTAATGTCACTGACTACAAATCCATTGGCCCTGGGATCAAGACCCAGTGATGGGCAAGTAGTGTGCAGCAAAACCCACCTGTTCATCCTTCTTACCTGGTAATCTTACCTGGTGGGCTTTCCCTCACCTCAAGAACCACAATCAAGGCAAAAGGAACTTTGTCTATAAAGGGTCAGCCTCACTCCACTGGGGCACCAGCACAGAAAAATAAACAAAACATGTTAAGCTAAATTCAGGTTAAATGGCTGGATAGTGCACCATATGTGGCAAATAGATTTCACCTTTTTTGAAGTGGGTACTTATGAAAACCCGTACAAATCCTCACCCAGTGTCAATCCCAAAGCCTTTTTAAAAGCATTCAAATCAAAAAGAGAGAGAACTGATGATGGCAGTGAATTCCAAAGGGGAATGCCTCTTATACTAAAGAACCTACTCCTGCAATCCAGTTGTGTTCTTACATAAGTAATTTTGTACTGGTGACCCCTAGTGTTTGACAGTGGTGAAAATGTAAACAAATCTTCCAGTTTCATAACACATTTGCCATTAAAAATTTTCCAATATTTATTCATGTCAGCCACAATAAGCCTACCTTGGATTGAGTACAAACTTAAGGCCTTCAAGCAGTCTGCATAATGAAAGTTTTCCACCCCCTTAATATTTTTTGTCCAATGTCTCTGGACTGACTCAAGCAATTTCAAATCTCCTATATAACCTGTATTCCATACAAATGAGCAATAATCCAAAAATGATCTCCATAACGCTGCATTTGTGGCAAAAATGAAGGTCAGATTCAATTGAAACAGTATGAAATACACCAGAAAAACCTATTTTCATCACCAATTTGGGTGGATGTGTTCTACCAAATCTTTACCATTATTTTTTTCTACATTATTTGGTGATAATTCTTGTTTTTTTTCTACTTTGTGCAGTGGTACTTGTCTATCCAAAACACCTTAAAACTGGTATTTTTTCATAATTCCACAAATATTGACAATATCTACAACACAAAGTATGAAAAAACAAGGGTCTTTTCCATTTGGGGGCAAGCAGCAAATTTTAATGAACACTGGTAATACTAATGTAGTTTTGGTCACTGATTTCAAAAATTTTTTTTTTTTTGGAGAAATGAAAAACAAACATGTTAGAGCACTGAAAAAACTATATAAGGCTATGGGTTGATTGCCTGATACCCCCATCCGTTGGAAATTCCCAGCAGACTTCAGTGGTGAGTCAATGACAAAAGCCCTATGTTTTTTCGTTAGAGTTATGTATATGTAGGTCTTCAAAGGACCTCTTATATTTAATTGTTTTCAGGATTTGGACTACCTAATGGCAAAGAAAGAAATTGCCTTACCTTATTATTTCGTTGGGCCCCGCTTCTGCTTCGATCTAGGGTGTGACAGTCTTCTTCAATGTAGGGCCATTACGATGGAGCCTACACTGCGAGTTGACACTTTGTAACTAATATAGGCAGTCACTTTCCAAACCCTGAAGGAATAGGCCTATCCTTTTTATATTTAAGGAATTCACTCAGAACTTGTAGAAGATAAAGGACATCTTCCTTGCTTAAAGTGTTGCTGTAACATAAGCAAGCTCCAAGCGAACCACTATAATATAATCTTCATATTTTTATTATGTGCTGATTTAGCAAAAGTCATTGACTCTTTCTCAATATAATTCTCATGAGTTGGCAATGGAAAAGTTTGAACACAAGATCATAAATTTGGTTTCTGTTGTTATGTAGGCCCGATGCCTACATATAGGTTCTATGTACCGTATGTATGGCAATTATTTCATTCCCAATAGGCTATATGTTGCCAATCCCGAGGCAATTTTGTATAGATTTTTAATTCCATTAATTAATAATTCATATTTAATTATGAAATAAAGGTACCACATACGATACCATGTTGTAAGCACCCATGTATAGTTTTTCCATATCCACTTCAAATAATTAATATGTGTTTTAACTAGCTTAAACTAGTTACAGAGGATTGTGTTAAATTTAGCCAGTCACAAACTGTTACTATTTATGAAAAAGTGCTCTAAGTGTGGGAAAGTGTGTTTCTTTGATAAAAATGGTCAATTTTTGATAGTTACTGGACAGTGTTTGGTAAATGTTTTAGTCACTGGACAGTGTTTTTCTGGTGTGTTTTTAGGCAATTTGAATGATTTTGACCATCATTTCTATAGCAAATCACTCATTTTTGAGTTAGCATGATTTTTTGTTAGTTTTAACAAAAATATCACGACTAAACCTAACCAATTGCCAAGGGTGTACAGTTGACCTAACCGGGTATTTAGTTGACCTAACCGGGTATTCAATGAACCTGTGTCAAAATCATTCAAATCACCTAAAAACACACCAAAAAAAAACTTTTCATCAGAAATTTTAGAGGTCAAGGTAAGACTTTAAGGATATAACCAGAGTCCAGTAACAGCCTATAACTGGGGTCCGGGGGCTAAGAAAACATGGCTACAATAAGATTAGGTAAGCCTTCTTTGGTCATCTGATTCTAAAATTTCTGATGAAAAATGTTTTTCTGGCATGTTTTTAGGCGATTCAAATGATTTTGACCTGTTAGGTTCATTGAATGCCTGGTTAGGTCAACTGTATGCCCTTAATGATTGGTTCGGTTTAGTCATGATATTTTTGTTAAAAAACAAAAATCAAGCTAACTCAAAAACAAGTGATTTGCTATAGAAACAATGGTCAAAATCATTCAAATCACCTAAAAACACATCAGAAAAACACTGTCTGGTGACTATCAAAAATTTACCATAGAAAGACCCAGTTCTTTCACTGCCAAAAGCGTTGGTCAAATGGTAAAAAGTGTAACTTTAAATTATCCCTAATAAAGAATATATTTTTTGAAGGATCCCAGCAGATCTGTAAAGGTAGCAGAAAAAATGAATGCCAAGTTAGGCCAATTGAATGCCAAGTTAGGCCAATTGAATGCCACAGTTCCGTATTGCCCCCGACATTTTTTTATTAAAAAATAGTTTCATATATATTTTATTAAAAAATTAGTGCTTTTTGTTAGTAAAAAACAACCATGATTTTCTACTTCTGATAAAAATATTCAATATGGTGAGAAAATATTGATTTGTAATAAATTTTAAAAAGTGCACTTAACTTTTTTATCCTTTACATTAGTCCTTATGGCTCCAGCTACCCAGGCAAGGTGGGCACATATTATTACATTATCATTTGTATAATTTAGGTCTCGGGGGTATGGAAAGATTATGCATCACAAATTGATCAGTATAGGGGTTTTATATGGAGGGGGGGGGTTGTGGCCAAACTACTTTATCCCCTACCAGTGTGATATTTCGTATCAAAATAATTCATAATCCTAATGGGTCATTATGCAGAAAATGACATGGCCTGAAGTTGAATTCAAAAATATATTTTTCTAGTGTATTTTTGTGTGCTCTGTTCAAATATAACCATTTCTTTTGCAAATGAACAGAAATACGTGTTTGGGCCATGCAATGACAACTGTATTTCTGTTCATTTGCACAAGAAATGAAGGTCATATTCAAACAAAACACTCCAAAATACACTTGAAAAATGTATTTTTGACTACATTTTATACAATAAAGCATAACCTAACATGTTCATGTTACGAGATCCCGTAAACAACGCATTACCAGAGGAAATGTTCAAAATACCTCAAAATTAACCAGAAAAGTTTGCTCTCATCATTTCTGTTTAAACTAACGAAAATATCACGACTTAACCTAACCAATCATCAAGGGCATACAGTTGACCTAACCAGACATTCAATTAACCTGACAGGTTAATATTGGTTATTTCACCTAAATATCTTCTGATCTTTTCATATTAGGCACTCACTGTCACATTTCAGGCAAGTTAAGAATGAGAGAATAATGCTGTAATTGATAAAAACATCCAATGCTTTGTCTTCATCTTGGGCACATGATGAATCAAGTTCTCAAAGTCGAAACCACACAAATGGCATGTCATAATTCTATCACAAACACCATGAAACTGAACAGTGGCGGCTCGTGACTAAAAATTCTAGGGGTGCTGTCTCTAAGAATGGGTTGAAATAATTACTGAAATAAAAGGATGAGCATTGAGCAATGAATAAAAGTTTCAGAAGTTATTGAAAAATTTATTCAGTGAGCTCATCCTTATATTGTTCTTGATTATTTCAATTGTAAATAAAAAATTTAGGGGTGCTGCAGTTCCGCAGTGTCTACCGATGAGCCGCCATTGAAACTGAATCCAATTAGAAAAAAAGGTAACGGTTCAGAATAGGGGCACCACCTCAATTTTTGTGTTTTTTCCACCAAAACATGCTAAAACCATTGGTTTCCTGTTGTTTAGGATGAATGTGACCATCGCCATTACAGTAAATTATTGCTTGAAGTTATTTCACCCCTCCCCAACCCCTCCTACAATCTGGGGGGACCACCGTGGGAACCGGGGGTTTTGAGTGGGGGAACACAGCACAAGCAATAATTTACTGTAATAACAATGGTCAGATTTATCCTAAACAACAGGAAACCAATGGTTTTAGCATGTTTTGGAGGAAAAAACACGTGTTATGAAACATCAAAAACCATGAGAAAAACCTAACCTAAAAAATATAAAACCCTATACCAATCAGTTTGTGATACGTGATCTTTACAGGGGCTCCATCCCTGTACCCCCCCCGAGACCTAAATTATACAAATTGGACACACTACATTTAAAGGGAGAACACCATGCAAGCTCTACTTGTGTCACCTCACATCCGTCACAAACCAAAGCCATTTTCAAACTGAAGTGAATGAACGATACGATAGTAGGGTTGCCAACTCAAAATTTCCTAGATTCATACCCAAAAATATGTTTTTCATAATTTTCTAGCTTCGTTTTTTTTACTATGCGACACATGCAATCAACGTATTTTAATGAAAGAAACAACTTTGTCTCTATGGTATTTTTCGAAATTTTGCTTAATTAAGTGTCGCCCATATTCTGAACCATTACTGAATCGACCAGAAAAGTTTGCATTCGTGCTAAACACAACACACCTAACCTAACCTACCTAACCTAACCTAACCACCCAAAAAGATTTCCAGTTAACAATGGACTCACTGCCTAGTTTTATAACTTTCTCGGCATAAAGTTGTGAAAAATATTTTCGCAAATAAATATTTATGAACTGGAGGTTTTTATTCACCGAGAAGTTGCAATGTTCCAGCCATGTGCCCTTAAAAATAGAAACAGTAAATCCACATTCACGCTTATTTTTTGGATTTTTGTTACGGCACCTAAACACTTCGAGTCTTGTTTTAAAATACAGGCAGTATTACATTTAGGGCAAGTCACGGATGTCGGAATTATGCCATGATTGGAAAAAACATCTAAACTTTTATCTTCATCCAGGCCAACAAGGCGGATTAGGTCTTCAAAATCAATTTCACAAGAATTGACACGTCATAACAGTAGAACGAAAATCACCACACTAACAAAAAACAGAAAGAAGTAGCCAAAGCAAGAAAAAGTAGCCAAAAAAAGCCAAGAAAAATCTCCAAAAAAGTCCAAAAAAGGTAGCCCAAATAAACAAACCCACCAAAATTTATATACATACATATTAGAAAGTAGAAAATATTTTTTTTTAAAAAGTACATTTTATACAAATTTGCACAAGATAATATATATATTTTCTTATTCAGCTTTGATTGGTTATTCAATATATATTGCTGTTATAGCTGGGTGTGACTGGGTCAAAAAACGAATATTAACCAAATAATTTATAATCCTAATGTTCAATAAAATCATATTTTGCATGGGGGGCAATATGGAACTGGCCCCAATTGAATACCAGGTTAGGTCATGATATTTTCATTAAAAACATTAATTATTTAAAGTGCTCTAACATGTTTTTCATTTCTCCAAAAAAAAGAAAGTTATTTTTTTAAATCAGTGACCAAAACTACATTATCATACCAATTCTCATTAAAATTTTCATTAAAATTCGCTGCTAGCTCCCAAATGGAAAAGATCCAAAAAGAAAATTATCACCGAACTCAGCGACACCGCTTAGCTACATAATTACCGAAACATGTACCGAGTGAGAATTTTTCACACTGCATCAGAGTTTTACAGTTTGGAAAAAGAAAATTTTTTCCAAAAACTGGGTAGTAATTATATTACATTTGGCAAAGATGTCACTTGGGCCAATTATTGTTGGTAAATTTCTACAAGTGTACATTATAGGCTTTGTAAATCAAAAACAATCAGAAAAATATAGTTTTAATACCTAACCTAACAGATCAGTAATATTACCAAAATGGTACATTTTTACAAGTCTATAATGTACGCTTGTAAAAAAAAATACCTCATTGTTATCCAAGACAAGTCAAATAAGTGATCTAAAGCCGTAGGCGTATTTCATTTTCAAGTTAAAGTTGTGTAAGAATTTTGCAGATCTGGTGTGTAATGTAGTGTTGTGATCGGACGTGTTGGCTGTGCTCTAGCAAATTGACTTTTGTGCTTCTTTATTAATATTATTACCTTTCCTGCGCGTTGGTAACAAGTGAGGTGTTGACAAATTTTTCCAGGGCTGCAGTTGAGATTGATCCTGCATTTTGGAATTGTTTTTTGACTAGTATAAGATCACTCTGGTGTTACCTGTACTTGTTTGTACTTACCTAGCTTAGCTTATTCTGATAGCCTAGCCTAACCACAAGGTAAGACTCCCACTTGACCTAACCTGAGTAACTATTTTGATATAACTTGATAGTATCAGAGTTGGTGAGTCAACAAAAAAATTTTAAGCCTAGGACCTAACTTAGGAACATAGCCTACCCTACAAAAATGGGTTTTGACAGTGACTGTAGAGTTTGTAAAAAGGAAGTTAAGAGTAAAGATAGGGCTATTGCATGTGATAGCTGTGGTGACTGGTATCACGTAAGCTGCAAAGGCCTTACAAATGATATATATAAAGGTATAAATGCTGCTTCTAAGCTTAATGTCAACTTGATGTGGTTTTGTGACAAGTGTAGTACTGTAATAAAAAATTTTAATAAGTCCAGAGGGTCTATTAGTGAGGGAGAGGCCAGACCAACTTATAGAGATACTGCAGTTGAGCCTAAATCTAGTGAAGTAGCAGTTCAAGTAAACTTAAATGTCCCTATACCTCATAGTGAGCCCAGGCCTAGATATCCTCAGACAATTCCTGAAAATGATGAGTGGACTAAACCTAGGAAAACCTGGAAAGCTAGAATTCAAGAGCCAAGGAAAAGTGTCCTTATAGAACTAACTAATCAGTTTCATACTTTCTCGCTGGTCCAGGATCAAGATGAGAAAGCTGAAGAAAATAGGCCTATAAACCAAAATGTTAGCAACAATAATCCAGACTCGTATAAACCTAGGCACTCTAAAGCTATAGGTGTGTTTGAACCAGCATCCATTATAGGTGCAGGGATAAATAGAATTAGTAATAAAATTATAGAAAAAGGATCTGGTATTGACCTAACTGTACCAAAGAATATGGTTATACATGTAGGTGGAAATGATATAAAGGGTAAGCACTCCGAAGAAATCATGGAGTCATATAAACAGCTATTAACAAAGTTAAAGGAATGGAGACCTAACCTTAAAACATCTATCACAGGTATAATTCCCAGGATACATGAGAATAATAAGTGGTACTCACAAGCATTATATATAAATAGTAGGCTTAAGACACTATGTCAGAGCATGGAAATTACATATATTGAACTGTGGAATAAATTTTACAAAAAAAGAGAGTTCTATAACAGAGATGGAATTCACCTTAATAGTAAAGGAACTGATTTACTATCAAAGATTGTATCATATAATTGACTAAAAACTAAAGGAATAGGCCAAATTAGTACAAATACCAATACTCTTGATAACAATAAACTAATAAAAAATATAATCAAAACTCAAAAGAAAAAGGTCAATAAAGAAAGTAAGAGAGATGCAAATAATATACCATCACAGAACACGAACCAGACTAAATTACAAGCAAAATATTCCAAGGGTTCTTTCTCATTTTTCTATGTAAATGCAAGAAGTATCCGAGATAAAATAAATGAATTCAAGGCATATATAGGTATTGAAAATCCTGATGTTATGATTGTCACTGAAACTTGGACAAAATTCAGTACGATACCAAATAGTCTATTTAGTGAAAGAGATAATACCATTACTTATGAAATTGATGGCTATGAACTTTTTTATTATGAACATAAATATTCAGAGGGTGGCAGAGTATTTATTTATGCCAAGACAAATCTGAATCCAGTTGAAGTTACCTCGGTTAAAAGAGGAAATAGTTGAATCTGTATGGATAGATATTGGGCATAAAAATGCCAGGAAAATCAGGATAGGGGGTATTTATAGACCACCTGAGGGATGTTCAGTTGGAGGAATCCCCAAAAGTAGAGAAGAAAATAAGTATGTAGAAAATCAACTTATTGATAAAATAAATAAAGCAATGACAAGCAATATTATTATTGTTGGAGATTTCAATTATAGGCATATAGACTGGGAAATATTACAAACACCAGAAAGTAATGAGAGATTCTTAGACTGTATAATTGAGAATGGTTTAACCCAGTTGGTAAAGGAGCCAACCAGGGCCAATGCCATTCTAGATTTAATTCTAACAAATAATCCAGATACCTTCTAGGATATCTTGGTTTCAGAAACACTAGGTTCAGGTGATCATTGTATCCTTCAGTTTAATATTGTTTGTAATTCAAGACCTAGTGAAAATAAAGTAGAAGTTCCAGATTTTAATAGGAAATATAAATGGACTAGTAAATGATCTGTGTCTAATAAATTGGACAGATATTCTACAGCCTGAACAGACAGTAACTAGTATGTGGGAAAAATTTAAAAGTATAATAATGAACATACAAAGGAAGCATATCCAACAGTGTAAAATCAGAACTAGAAAAAATAAAAAACAACCTTGGATAAACTGCAATGTAAAAAGAGCAATCAGAGAAAAAACAAGAGCATTTCATAAATTCAAAAGAACTAAAAATGGCACAGACTCCAAAACATATAAAAGTAAAAGAAGCATTTGCAAGAAAGTAATCAGAGATAGCAAACGTGACCTGGAAAAAAGCCTAGCCAAGAATTAAAAAAACAATCCTAAGAAGTTTTTCAGTCACTTCAATTTGAAAAGTAGAGTGAAAAAGAAAATTGGCCCCCTCCATATAGATGATAAAACTATAGATGATGATCTTGAAATAACTGAAGAACTAAACAAATACTTCTCATCAGTATTCACAAATAAAAATTTAAATAATATTCCTGACCTTATACTACCAGGACAAGATAGAGAAATAAATGAATTAAGGGTAACAAAACTAGATATCTTAAAAGCAATAGATAAATTAAAAATGGAAAAATCTCTAGGGCCAGATGAAATGCATCCAATAGTCATAAAAGCTGCCAAAAAGAATAGGCCTAGAGCATAGGCACTAGAAATTATTTTTAATAAATCATTGATATGTACTGAAATTCCAGAGGATTGGAAGAAAGCAAATGTGGCTCCAATCTTTAAAAAAGGAAATAGAAACTTGGCAAAAAACTACAGACCCATCAGCCTCACCTCCATTATTTGCAAATTACTCGAAAGTATCATTAGAGGTAAAGTTACTGAGTTCCTTGAAGAGTGCAACCTTATAAATGATAGCCAGCATGGCTTTCAAAATGGAAGGTCCTGTCTAACCAACTTGATTGAATTTTATGATGGAGTCCTATTGCATTTGGACAATAAAGAGCCAGTAGATATAGTATACTTAGATTTTGCAAAGGCATTTGATACTGTTCCTCATGCAAGATTGTTGGTAAAAGTTAGAGCCCATGGTATAAGAGGTCATATAGCTGATTGGATAGAAAAATGGCTGAGAAATAGAAAACAGAGTTCATCTAAATGGAAATAAGTCTACTTGGAGACCCGTATTGAGCGGAGTCCCACAGGGGTCTGTTCTGGGACCTCTGCTTTTTGTTGTCTATATAAATGATCTAGAGAAGGGCCTATCATATAAAACCTCAAAATTTGCTGATGATACAAAATTAGGCCATAATGTTAAGTCAGTAGCAGGAGCAATGACAATACAAAAAGACTTAGAGTAACAGCCTGGGCAGATAAGTGGGAGATGAAATTTAATACCTATTGATAAGTGCAAGGTTATGCATATTGGGCCAAAAAATCCAGAATTTGAATACAATATGAATGAAATTTGGATTAAAAATGATGATAAAGAGAAAGACTTGGGTGTCACTGTGACAAATGAACTTAAACCCTCAAATCACTGTATGGTAATCAGAAATAAAGCAAATGCTAGACTCAATCTCATGCAGACACACATTGAATACAAATCACCCAATATTATAAAGCAACTATACATTTTATATGTGAGACCCCTCCTCGAATACTGCATTCAATTTAATAGTCCCTATTTGATACAAGATATTGAAAAACTGGAAAAAGTACAGAAACGAGTAACAAGAATGATCCCATCTCTAAGACAATTGACATATAAGGAAAGACTGGCATATCTAAGCATGTTCTCATTAAAAAGGTGGTGGTTAAGGGGTGATATGATAGAGGTGTATAAAATGATAAAAGGGTTGGATAAGATAGATTTTGAGTCTCTTTTCATTAAAGATCACAATAATCAGACTGGAGGTCATAGTATGAAATTATTTAAGCCAAGATGTAGAACAAATTTAAGAAAACAGTTTTATAAACAGAGTAATTAAGTTTTGGAACAGTCTGACAGAAGAAGTGGTGACTTCAGATATGCTTGATTCTTTCAAAAGAAGGTTGGATAGTTTGATGTCTGCAAGGGACATCTGGTGATGGTGTTTAAGCCCATTTTTATTGCATGAATGGTACTAGTTTATTTCATATATATTATGTGCATTTGGGTGATAGATCCCACAGCTCAACACAGGTGTTGTGGGATATAGGCAGGGGTGCAGTGCCAATTTTATAGGTGCCGGAGCTCTGGTGGGCCTGACAAAAGCCTGCCATTTCCTATCCTGTTTCTATATATGCCACACGATGACAAAGTATTTCGTGTTTGCACTCACTCACTAAACTGATAATTAATAGAGACAATTTTTTTGTTGCTTCTTATGGTAATTCCTCCAAACTTCCTCTTGCAGAGGTGCCAGAGCAGCGCTCCAGTGAGCTCCGGCAGCACTGCACCCCTGGATATAGGGAGGCAGCATCTTGGGTTAGGGGATACTCTCTGTCCTTACACACCCTATTTAAAGAGATTCCTCTGCCGAGCGGTGCCCCCCCATAGTACTGTGAGGTATTGAAAAACTCATGATCTTCACTTGCCCCACAAACACCTTTAAATGGGAGACCCAAAATGGGTGCACACACATTTCTACATTACTGTATATACTATATATTGTAATGTATATGGATGTAAATTGTGACTTGGTCCGCAATTGATATGGACCATGATTTATTTTTGGTTGGCATGGTACTGGTATTGATGGGTACCATAATGAAATTGACTGGATTCTTTGGATCTGATATATTTGCATGTCAGTTATAAATAGATATAGTGTGTAACATATTTGTGGATAGTAGCCTATTATGACTGACCCTCTGGATCCAGAGATTCTATCTTTAGTTTTAAATTGATACTTAATTAGTTTTGTAAAAATTGGTTATTGCCAATGTACAGGCAGTTTTTACATAGTGGAGCCACCTTCATGGGCCGAAGTGGCCCCTAGTGTGCCCACTATAAAAATTTCTTATGCTCTACATTCACACAGCTGAGTTTACATTAACTAGTTTAGATCTACTGATTATGATACTCAGGTTGCCTTTAGTGGTAACAAACACTCATAATACCCCTACCTGAAGAATGTGATACAAAATTTATTAAGTATTTTAGCTTCGCGGACAGACCAATAACTGAACCAAAACTGGGTGCGAAATCCTTATGTGATACTAACTTACAATCACCGAAAGGAAGCTGTCATTTAACTATTTTCATCGCAATGTGTTAACGATAACGTAAGTTTGTCACTACTCTGTAACAGTAAAGTAATACTGGTGCGAAATTTCTGCTGTGATGATTATGATTGGTGGAGGTTTATGTTGGAGGAACAGCAGCCAGAAATAGTCCACTTTCCATTTTGGTAACCTAGAAATTGTTAGTCGTATAAAGTTCTTTTGCAGAATCATGATGCTTAAGGCTTTCCGATCCGCGGGATGACAATGTGACATCCTTGGGCAAACCATAGCAAACGCCTAAATCCAGGATGGCTGCCCTGACGACCGGCCAATATAGGGAATCGGCCATAACTTTTCATCACATGTTAGAACCATGATTTTGGTATCTAAATCTATGTTTTTGGGTATGGGGAATCCAATAGGAGTATTTGTAAAATCGTCAGATGTCGATAACGACACTAAAATCCAAAACGGCCACCATTCGGGACGAAAAATGACGAAAATTAGCCATAAATCTAAATTTGAATGTGGTAGAACCATGATTTTGGCATGTAAACATGGGTTTTGTGGTATTGGGAATCTAATGAAAGTATTTAGAAAATCGCCAAATATTGATCAGTAAAAAATGGCGGTATCCGTGTATAATATTTATCCGGTGATGTATATTGTCTCCCAAGTGATGTTTTTCTTTTGCTAAATATGTGAATTTCTCTTTTTCTTTCAGGCGCTTTATGATGGCTGGGCGTGTCTGTCTGTTTGCACCATGCAGGGGCAAGGAGCCCTGGCGTAAGTGTACCGCGACTGGTATTCGCACTATCATCACGTGCAGCAAGGAGCGAGATGAGACATCCACCTCACTCTGCAGGCGACACTCGACTCAGACGGAAACGCGGCGCAGGTCGACTGTCACAAGAGCTGCTACTCAACATATAGCCTACTTCGAAAACTATAATTGCGCGCCTGAAATGTAAACGTGGTCAAGGCACTGAAAAATTGTCAAGTGAACCCCCAGTTCGTAGGCGTAGATCACAGTTACCTGAGTTCAAGTTCCAGAAACATTGCTTGATTTGTGGTAAAGAGTGTTCTCCCAAAGACCCCAAACAATGTGATAGGTGGAAGCGGGTCATAAAGTGTCAGACAATAGATAAACCTGGCCAACCAACATTTATGGAGGTGCTCTTAGATCTATGTGAGAGGAGAAATGATCATTGGGGCAGAAATGTAGAACTTAGGGTAAAAGGGGCTTCGTCAGACCTTCCTGTAGCAGACGCCCAGTATCTAGGCTGACCATACGTACCGTTTTGAACGGGACAGTACCGTTTTGTATGAGTTTTGTATGGGTTCTGTCACTGAAGAATAATTGTAAGCTCAATATGTTTATGTACTTACTTTTTCATGAATACAGAATATTACATAACCCCCGTCCCTTTTTTGCCATCCCAATGTCCCGTTTTTGTCTCGAGGAAATATGGTCAGCCAACGCAGTATCACACCTCCCACAGTCTATATGTTTGGGCCTCTGATTGATGCCCACCCTTACATCCAGACACTGTTCTCACAACGTTGTCGTACTTCAAGAAATCCCTCAATGATATCGAGATGCAAACGACAAATCTATCAGTGGATATGCAGCTGTATATTGTGGGGACACAGATCAAGTGGGCCCTCTACCCGAATCGCTTTACATCCGTCGTTCTCCTACCAGGGGGCATGCACACACTTATGTCCTTTCTCGGATGCATCGGTTACCTGATGGAAGGAAGTGGTCTAGATGTCCTTGTCGGCTCAGCATATGGGTGTCTGAGATCAATCATGAATGGCAAATCATGGGTTCGATCAATGCGTGAGTATGGAAAACTGATGAGTGGGTAGTTGGGAGGTAACGAAAATGGTTCACTGAGTAGGTAGGTAGTTAATCTAACAATTATTAAATTCCTTTTATGTCAATAACTGGGTGGATGAAACCAATTGGTTGCTCACCAGAGTTATTCTCCACACTAGTATTTATATACTGTGTGGGAGGAGCGTGCTCGGTAATGGAGATACATTACCGCTCAACCAACCAAGGAATAAACCAAGACAACGCTGGTGCAAGAAGCCCCGCGAAGAGGAGAAGAAAGGGAGAACGAAAACGAAGAACGGGGCGAGAGGACGTACCAGCAAAGTATGCTCTCGACAATGAGAACCGGAGAAGGGAGAGACTCCAATAACTAAAAGTAAGTGACTAATTGAGTTTTTACACCAGACAGTTAATTACATTAAATTAAGCTGGGTCAGACAAGTTAGGCCTACATTGTGGCCTAAGACCCAGCATCAACTCATAGCTTAACAAAGGTGAAGGTAGATTGCCCTAACCTAATCTTGTGAGGAATCCTACTGTGGACCTCAATTTATCTGCCCGCTCTGGACCATTTCCGGAATCTCTAGGCTGACCCCTCTAGGCTAGACTTGATCTACTCTATAGTTAGACTGGAGAAATAAGGGGTGGGTTAATTGTGGACCAATCCAAACAGAGCATTTTTCGCATGAGTTTCAGATGGTGTCAGCGGCACTTCTGCATGACTTCTTCAACGATGGGAAGAAGTCATTGGAAGAAATCTCACTCTACGCGGAAAAAGCACGAAAACACCCGACCGGCAGATTATGGGTGGACTGTCTACTAAAACATATGCTCATCGCCCATCAGTTCCTCCGTGCTGAACGGGAAGAAGATTGGATTCTCCACCAACATTGTCTGAAGCAGATGCTCGGCTACTTATTCGCTGCCGGCCATTGGCAATATGCAAGGTACATCACCTGTCACCTGCTTGAGATGGACCACTGTCTGCCCGAAGATGCCAAGGCTGACCTTCTTGCTGGTGCTCACGTTTGCCGTCACAATGAGGTCAGTTCGGTGAGCAGACTTACATTAAGAAGGGCAAGTTACCTGGAGGGCTCAAAGGCATATCGTTATCGGTTGATCAGGTGGCCATCTGGGTTGAGTCCTACTACATCTGTGCCCACATTACCCTGGCCATGGACTCAATGTACTCAGCTGAAGAATACGCAAAAACGGAGGGGAACACAAAGAGGAAGGTCAAGGAAGGAAGAAGATTGACAAAGAAGACAGAAGGCGGATACAAGACGAGTTGGCAAAGCACTCCCATCCAGGGCCGTAACTAGGGTTTAGAAATTAGTGAGGTCCAGATTTTTTTCGAGCGCGGCGGGACGAGCAAAATTCAGACCAAAATGACATCTACAAACACAACCCAAGCTATACACTAAACACAAAACACAAAATTTAAAAAAAAAAGCGGTAATATGCGTTTCATACACGGAGAACGGTTCAGTCTCTTTTTTTTTTTTTTTAGGAAATAATTACCGAGGTCCGGACCTCGGTGACCTCATAGGTAGTTACGGCCATGCTCCAATCCTCTCAAAAATGTTACCTCCAACCTTTATAACATCGTAAATGGTAAGGTTGCGAGCACTGAAGTCAATGCCCACAACACTTTGAAGATTGGTGAAGAAATGGCTGTGGCTTTTCGTTCCTCATTACCAGATGGCTTCCACTCACAACGCACTCGTAGAGTGAAGACCATGGAATCCATCAAGTGCGGTGTCAAGGTGGGCGACAAGTCCGTGTACGACATGGTTGCAATCTGCACACGTCTCCTGGTTGTCGGACAGCAGCGTCAACTACAGCTCCCCCACGTATTCCAGCACGAGCTATGTGCAGTTCCACCATCCCTCATTGACGAGTATGGTTGTCTGCGGAAAGGGAAGAAGGCGGTGCTGGTTGATAGGTTGAGCGTAGAGAAACATCGCCCTGTGGATCCTGATGTGGTGATCGTCAATGCACAGCAGCTGCTGTATCATGTGGTCTGGCCGTGTGAGGGATCTGCCGCTGTCTTTGCCATAAGTATGAAGACCCGCCTCAGCTGCTACCGTTCCGAGGTTCTAGTGGTCTTCGACCGGTACGACGAGCAGTCAGTCAAAGACCATGAGCGGATGCGTCGTGCCGGCGAAGGTTCTGTTGAGTACAATGTCACCATATCAAACACGTTACCAAGTCATGACAACATCATGAAAAACAAGGTGAACAAGGAGGCCCTGGTCCAAGTACTGTGTACATTCAACCTTGGGGAAAATGTCACAATGGTGGGGAGAGATGAGGCCGTCTTCACTCATGACGAAGCAGATGTAACAATGGTCAGCTACTTGCTGCAAGCAGTTAAGAACGGGAAAACGACCATCCGAGTACTCAGTGATGACACCGATCTCTTTATCCTGCTCGTATACTGGTGTTGGAAGCTGCAGCTGCAAACCAGTGTGCAGTTGGAGCGGTGGGATGGACGCGTTCTGGATATCAATGCCACTGCAAAGAGACTCAGACCAAAGTGTCTTCAGATTTTAGGCATGCATTCACTGTCTGGATGTGATACCGTGTCCTATCTATTCGGCCGTGGAAAGGTTAGCGCCCTGAAGATCCTGATGTCAAGAAACATCCCTGGCCTGTACACTGTTCTTGGAGAGGAGGGTGCCACTACTGAAGATTGATGATGACGGGACAGGCATTCTTCGTTGCACTCTATGGCGTAGCTGAAGGCACATGCATGAATGAAGCCAGGTATGAGATTTATTCGAGGAAATCAAAGAGTAAACCTCTATCAATAAAGTCGCTTCCTCCAACAAACACCAACCTCTTGTATCATGTGCTGCGTGCCCATCTCCAGGTAATGCTGTGGAAGGCGGTGGATCAGCAAAGCCCACCAGCTGTTGATATCACCAAGTATGGGTGAGAGATTGTGGACTGAGTTCCGACACCGTGTACAGCACCAGGACTTATTGCTCCGCCCGATCTCATGGACGTGATCAGCTGCCGATGCAAAGCTGAGGGAAAAGCATGCAGTACCCATGGATGCAGCTGTCGGTCGGCTGGATTGTCCTGCACATATTATTGTCTCTGTGTTGGCGGAATTCATTGCTGTAATCCTTTGAGTTTTGACAAAGCAAGTTAGAGACGATGGGGGTGAAGATTGGAAAGATGATGAAGGTGACGAACAGGTGTTGGATGAGAAAAATGATGAGGTTGATGAATGGGGAGAATAAGTCAACTGCCCCAGCTATAATGTATGTTGTGATGGCTGGTCCTGTATTTTTTTACTTTATTGCAATTTGTCATGTATTTCTAATCCGAATAAATCTGGTCATATGATCATCATTTGACGATTTTCTAAATACTTTCATTAGATTCCCAATACCACAAAACCCATGTTTACATGCCAAAATCATGGTTCTACCACATTCAAATTTAGATTTATGGCTAATTTTCGTCATTTTTCGTCCCGAATGGTGGCCGTTTTGGATTTTAGTGTCGTTATCGACATCTGACGATTTTACAAATACTCCTATTGGATTCCCCATACCCAAAAACATAGATTTAGATACCAGAATCATGGTTCTAACATGTTGAGATCAAAAGTTATGGCCGATTCCCTATATTGGCCGGTCGTCAGGGCAGCCATCTTGGATTTAGGCGTTGCTATGGTTTGCCCAAGGATGTCACGTTGTCATCCCGCGGATCGGAGTTTAGAAAGCCCTAAGCATCATGATTCAGTAAAAAAAAACTTTATACGACTGACAATTTCTAGGTTCACTGAAGGCTACATAAGGATGGCAAACCGACTAAAAGACTATTTTCTCTCCAGATTTCTGCTGTGGTGAAATCCCACTAATCAAGCTAAACGAAATTTTGTTTTCAACAGCTTTTTATCTCCAAGGATAAAAGCCTAAAGGCTAAAAATGAAGCAAGCAAAATGTTAAGTATTATTAAGAGGAATGTTCGTTACGAAAGTAAGGAAGTCATCTGTAAATTATATCATTCTTAAGTTAGACCTCAGAATACTACATTCAAGCTTGGTCCCCTCACTTTAGATATGATAATGACTTGCTATATGATGTGGTAAACAGTAGCTCGTTAGTTAATTTTAAGAAAAATTTAGACGCTTTCATGAATGAGAGAGGAAGTTTGTAGATTGTAAATACTCTATATTCTTAGCTTCTTAAGTTTGTAGGCTACTTTGATAGTGGTAAATTGTTGTACATTAGTTAGCTGACTTGAGTTTGATGTTTTGCAATATTCCATTATTATTAGCTTATGACTTGGATGACCTCGATAGGCCCCAGTGGCTTCATGTTCTTCAAATGAAATGTAATGTAATGTAATACCATCAAAGTTGAAGGCTTACAGTATATCTACTATATCTTCGTCAAAAACGCATCATTTGTAAACTGTCAAATTCAGAAGAAATTAAAGTGGAAAGACTTCCTCTGTTGTATTCCAAGTTTTCTTTACAAATTATAAAAGGATTATCGTATAAATTCTATAGATTTTTCTTTGTTGGGATTATTAAAATATAACTACCTCCTTTCTTCAGTTTTAAGATAAATTTAACTTAGTATTTAGAGCAGTGTTTCTCAAACGGTGGCTCGCCACCGGCGTTGCCACTCATGAAAAACAAAATTTTTAAGACATGCATGAGATTTTTTCTAGATGGATAAAAAATGTTCAAGGTACTGCTAATCTGCCACTGTGTGATTATTTTCGTTAGAACTTTAAATTAAAATTAAAAAACAGGCTGCAATATACATTTATACTGATTGTTTTGTGGAGTCGATTTTTCAAGATCTACTAAATTTTTTCAAGGAATTGCCGGCAACGCTGGTCGCGACACGCTGATTCGTAGTTTGTTTACCCCTGCAGTTGTGATTTGTGCGCAAAAAAAAAACCCGCTTCGTGAATTTGTTTACCCCTGTAGGATGGTAAGGGTAGCCCCCTGACACGGGGTTCGTGGGGAAAAATCTGGCTGAGAAACACTGATTTAGAGAGATCCAAGAGTTCATTCAGTGCTAGCCCAGTTTTTTGGCCTGATTAGCCTCGGTCCCCATTAGCTCATTCCATCCAGGGATAGCCTAACTTAGACCATAAAGCTTTTAACTGAGTTAAAGAATATTATTTAAGATGACTTTAGACTAACTGTAAGGTTTGTAAGAAGGAAGTTAGGGAAATAGATAAGGCATGTGAGAGTAGGGTGTGTCAATTTTAGGGTGCAAAGTGAAATCTTTAGATTTTCAAAGACTACTAGTGACCAAATGATGCATTTTTATGTGCTAAATAGAAATATGGCTTTAAAATCCAGATTTGACCATCCCTAGCTAATTATATTTGAAGTTGAAGTTTACGAAAAATCAGCAATTTTTGCAAGTATTTTTTTTATTGTATATAACTACATTTTACATACATTACTGTACATACAATTAAAGACATTTTGATTGTATTTCAATATTAAAACTTAGAAATATAGATAGGTTTCTTGAACTTTGCCAAAGATGCCATGTCTGCCTTGCTCTTGTTCCTGGGCATGAGCTCCCTACTGGCCACCTGACCACTGATGTACGCCTCCCTCCTCTCTTGTGAGTAAACATGTTGTGCTGCTTCAGTTGTCATCCTTACACACCTCTCTACTGACTGTGTGTATGAGGGCCATGCAGGAACTTCCATTGGTCTATCCAGAAACTCCTTGATTGCAGCAGTGGTGAGGGAGCAGGTCAGAGGAGGGTCAGTCACGCCAGAGTTCCAGTCAATAAGCTCCGAGAGTTTGGTGGCATCTGGGTTGATGTCAGGAGTCTTCCTGGGTCTGACACTGCAGTCTCCTACCTGTGTGTTCTCATCTCCTTCACCTCTGATTTCCAGTCTCTTCTTCACTGCCTCCCTCCTCTCCTCCTCCACCTCACTGTACAGCATGGCCTGGAGCACAGCCTCAGAGTGTGCATACCAGGCTGATCTCTTCACTGTAGGCATCACTATTCCTATCACCTCCTTCTTCTGACTTCTGAGCAGCTCCAGCTGGTACAGTACACGCCTGGGACCCTCCACCCAGCTGTGATTTAACTTGATGTTGAACCAGTTTGACATGTAGACTCCCACTATGAATTCCACAATTATCCTCAGATTCTTCAGGTTCCTACCCTTCAGCTCATGTTTGGAAATCCACAATCTGCAGAACCTTAGAGCCGTGGTGACCCACCTACTGTGACAGACTGGCCCAATCTCCAGGAGAGCTTCACTCTGAGGTACCTCTCCCGATCTGATGGCAGTGATGATTCTGTAGCCATATGATTGGTCTCTGCTGAAGTTCTTGACTACCTCCTGACTGAGATGGGGTAGAGGAGGACCAACAGTGATCGTCGTGAAGTTTGGGTTGATCTCCAGCTCAGTGGCAGTGTCTAACATCTTCCCTAGGGGCCCAGACCACTTGTTGTTGCTCAATGTCTTGCCATCCAGTGCAGTCACCAGGTGTCTGAGACTCAGCTTCCCAAAGTCACAGACAATCCACACCAACTTCCTGCTAAGCTTGGCCTCCACATAATGCATTACTCCTCCCTCCCAGCCAGTATTCACATTAGTACTGTCACCTATGGCCAAAAGGGTCTGGTCTGCTCCTCTCTCTCCTAGCCAGTGTAGTGCCTTGCACCACAAGAGTATTCTTTATTAGTGAAAACTGCCACAAATTGGCATGAGTGAAATATTTAAATATAAATAAATAAATAAATAAATACAAATTAAATTTGATCACTGGACATATTTAACTTGTATTTATTTATTTATTTATTTATATTTAAATATTTCACTCATGCCAATTTGTGGCAGTTTTCACTAATAAAGAATACTCTTGTGGTGCAAGGCACTACAAGTACTGCCCCCCCAAAAACATGGTCACTCCGGGGTCACCAATTGTAAGAGTCCGGTTTTCTTTATTTAGACCTTTACAAGTTTACGTAGATAATTAACTATATGCCAGGGTCACCAGCGCCCAAGTACTAGATTGGCATCCGGCACTGCGGCGCAAAGTTAATTTTAATGAAAGAGAAGGGAAGGACTGATTATTAAATCAATATGAATTTTTATATTTTATTGACAACAATTAATGAGTATATGCAAAGGGGATTTTTACCCGTAACAACTTTGATGGACTTATAATGGCGAGATTAAATAATGGCCCGTTTGGCTAATATATAACAGTCTGCAAATAATACTGATTATAATAATAAATAATAATACAGTAATAATAATAGTATAGTAATAATAATAATAATAACAAAGATAATAACTAAAAGATAATAATAACAAAGATAATAACTAAAAGATAATAATAACAAAGGTAATAACTAAAAGATAATAATAACAAAGATAATATCAATAATAACTAAAAGATAATAATAACAAAGATAATAATAACAAAGATAATAATAACAAAGATAATAGCCACAATGACAACCTTGTCACAAAGGAACTTTGCTTGCTGGCGGGGTGATTTCGAATATCATGTGTAAAGTGGCGTCCTTTGTGTTGTCGTTGCACACAAGTTTGTTTTTACTTAATAATTTTACCAACCAGCCAAAATAATCCTTAAAAGCCCATTCATGTCTAGTCACACCACACTGAATTCTTAAGAATTAAATTTGATCACTGGACATATTTAACTTGTATTTATTTATTTATTTATTTATATTTAAATATTTCACTCATGCCAATTTGTGGCAGTTTTCACTAATAAAGAATACTCTTGTGGTGCAAGGCACTACAAGTACTGCCCCCCAAAAACATGGTTGTCAGGGGTAAAAAAAAAAACTTAAATGTCAAAACGCACTGGCTTACGAATGACTCTTCCAGAACGAGTCGTTGTTTGCTTTTGGATGGCAATATCCTGCAGCACTGGTTCTGAAGGCATGGATGGTGCTACACCAGTTCACCAGATGATCAGCAATGACCTCAGCATGACTTCTCTCCTCTGCAGCTTCCTCTGGTACAAAATGCCACAAATATTTCCCACCTGGCTCATTGCACACTGTGTAGTGTTCTTCCTTAATGAGGCCAGAAAACTGCCTGTCACTGCCCTCAGCTTCCATCATCATTTTGGTGTCATCTCTTTTCCCATCAAAGAAGACACAGGTGATGCCATTTTCCCTAATCTCTTCATCAAACTTCTTGACCAGCTCCTTAGTCAGTCTCTCCTGAGCCCTCCTCACCTTGTTGTGGTCAGTCACCAGTGCTGTGTCAAACTCTGTGATAAGACCAGCATCAATCCAGGCAGCAGTGGCAATCTCTGCAGTCTCTCTCAGCCCAGTGTGATGTTTCAAGCTAGCCAGAGCTATGTTGGTGATATTTTCAGTGTTGTATTTCTTCTTCTTAGCTACAGGCAAGGAAGAAGTTGTCGCAGCCTCTGGTATGAAGTCTTCGTCCTCCTCTCTCCTCCCTGCCTCCTCCAGTATATCTCCAGTCTCCTCCAACTCCATCTCCAGCAGTGACTCCTCCCTCAACTCCTCTTCTTTCTTGGCTGACTCCTCTGCCTTCCTCCTCCTCTTCTCCTCGGCCTTCCTTCTCTGCTCCTGTCTCTGCAGCACTGCTTCCTGTCTCCTGGTCTCAAGGTGATCAGCTAGACCCATCTGGTGTGCCCCCACATTTCCCACCTTTTCTCTTTGACCTTTAATGAAGGCACGCTCCTGCACTGGTATCTTCTGCTCGCTCCTGCAGCTGCAGTCAATGTGAACCTCGCTGTTGCAGACAGGGTTGCACCCAAGCTCACTGCAGCTCCTGATCACACAGTGACAAGTCATGATGTCCACCAATTTGTCCAGTTTCACCATGAACCTATCTTTGACCTCTAGCTTCACATTGCCAATGGACACCTTCACTGCCTCATCCCACAGTGCCTTCACTTTATCCCTGATCTTGACCTCAGTATTGATTACAGGTCCTGTGAATAGAGCGTTGGCCTTTCTCCACTGAGCCAGTAGCCCTGGAACAATGCCGTTGTTAATCAGGTCATTAACCGGGTAATTCCTTCTGTCTTCCTCATTCATCTCTCTCCTCAACAAACCATACCTCGGCAGATCTCTGGCTGTGGGCAGCTCAGCAGGGGGAAGTTCCCTCCCAGTCCCCACCAAATAACTTAGGTGACAACTTGATTTGCTTCGGGTTCTGATTTCTTTCTGATCCATCCTGTGGACCTGTGAACAAAAGAAATGTCATTGAAATTTGGATAGGCCTACTGATTATGATTACATAAAATTAAGTTAATTGAAATTCTTAATATCTTCCTATAAGCTCAGGTAAAAGTTGTGTTGTTATAGGTACAAGACTTAATTATTCAAAGTAATGACAATTTCATACATCTATCATATCAAAATATACAGAAAGTTTGGGTCACAAATAACATTTCAAATAATTTGAATTACACAATATTTACATTACGAAGTAATCAAAATTATCAAAAAGGAGGGAAAAAACACGCATTCACAATCAAAACTCCAACATTTGTGACTATGTGAAACTTAGAAACTATACTGCACACCAAAAATAACCAAAGTTGACCACACATATCAATGACACATTGATATACGATACTACAGTCATATTTAGGTTATATTTCAAACCTTTATGGTCAAATATAAGTAGGTAAATGGCTTTTTTAAACAACACTAGAGATATTTCTAAGTTTGCTAGATAATATGACATCATTTGAGCATTAGTAGTTTTTGAATTGTTGACTTTACTAAAATTGACACACCCTAATGTGAGAGTTGTGATGATTGGTATCATCAGAATCAGTGGTGTAATGCTAAATAAAGAAGTGAGGGAACGCATTTTGAAAGTGTTACTCAGATGCGGGGGGGACAATGGCGAGCGCGGCGAGCCCATACAGCTGGGGGTCCGGGGGCACTGTAAGCCCCCCGGGAAATCTTTTGAAATCTGACCAATTTCAGGGATATTTTGAGGTCATATGCACTGGATATTAGGATATATTCCAAGGTTGAAGATGCAGTATTTCCAGTGTCATTAGATATATGACATCCAGCACGATCAATAAAAATAGCTAACAACTGGAATGATTAACTAAAAAAAAGTTAACAACTGGTACGCCGTGGTGACTGTTTCACCAGATCTTTATAGGCTAGCATTGCCTCAGTCGAAGCTAAAAGAAATGAAACAGTTAATGATTCTTTCTCATATTTCTTCTAGGGGTGGGAATTAAAATTTCATGACGTTAGAGATTTGTAAATTCGGATTTATTTGAAATAGTGAGGGAACGCCGTTCCGTCTACCAAAAAAAGTAAGGGAACGCCGTTCCCACGCGTTCCCACAGCACTACACCACTGATCAGAATTACAGAACAAGTGTACAGGTGGTATGAAGTCACCAAATATTTCGTGGTATTGCAGTAAATGTTTAAAAGAGGTTAGGACATGCTTAAGGCAAGGTTTAAAAAGCTGTTAGCTCAGTCAAGAGCAGGGCTTAAAGTCCATTGGAACGCTCAGTAACGCAGTGGTGGTTCAGCTAAATGACCTCACTGAGCAGGAACGCTGCGTTCCTGTTCAACTTTCAAGCAGAAATTAAAAAAAAAAATCAAGCCTAAAAGGCCCTGATTCTTGTCTGTTGTATTGTATGACTGAATTCTTACAAAGACGATTTCGGTTTGCAAAGATGGGAACCTACGTTCCCGCTCTGCAAGGACGCATTCCATGGGCGAAGGTGCGAGATTTCCTCATCTAAAAAGACTGACATACAAATATCTTTATATGCCAACAACTTCGGTACCAGGTGAAAGAGTATTCTCTAAATCTGGAGAATTGTTATCGAAGAGACGTTCTAGATAAAGCCAAACAAGTCCATATGAATCTATGTCTTTATTACAATTTATAATATTCATAGTCGGATTGTGATTAAAAGTTCTCCCAAATCAAATTTTTTTTTTTAATTTTGTAACTAGTTTGATTTGGAATTGAAAGTTTGCAGGAATTGATGCTGGAGTCGACTCCATTTTTTTTCTGGAATCGTACACCCCTAGTTATTACAGCATTAGTAATAATATATGAAAATTGATTTATTGTATATTTAAACAAAAATAATATATATATATATATATATATATATATATATATATATATATATATATATACCTGAAATTTACCTAAAATTTACCTGAAATTATTAAAAAAATTGTTCGAAATGCTTTCCTTCCATTTCAATAACTTTTTTTATTCTTGGCCGGAATTCATCTATGGCTCGATTTTTGAATGATGATCTCGCGTAAATGAGCTACATCTTTTATCCTCGTCCTGTAGACTCGCTCTGCTAAGTTCTCCCATATTCCGGCCAAGAATAAAAAAGTTATTGAAATGGAAGGAAAGCATTTCGAACAATTTTTTTAATAATTTCAGGTAAATTTTACGTTAAAAATGATTTTTATAAAAAAATATTATAAAGGTTTGATAATAATTTTTGCATGTTAAGTAGAAAAATCATACTCTTTCGTTAAATGTTTATAGAATTTGAATTATTTAATATTTTGGTCTGTAAACTTGTTTATATATATATATATATATATATATATATACAAAGGTGGGCAGGACCGAGTTCCAAAAGGACCGAACTCCAGGAACTCGGTCCTTTTTAAGGACCGTGAGCGGGAAAGTAGGTCCTTTTCTCAGTGAGGACCGAAATGAGGAGCGACGGTCCATTTTTAAGCAATTCCGGACGGTCTTTTTTAGTGATTTTAGTGTGTTTAGTGATTATTTGAAGTTCTAAAGAAGATGGATCGTTTCCTCCAGAAGACTCAGAAAGAGACTGAGACTGAACTGAAATTTGTTTCAACACCTGGAGGAGACGAAGAATCTACTGATGTTAGTGCTTCAACTTCAAGTCAAGCAACTGGAGCTCCTAGCGGAAGAACTGAACCCAGCAATCCCGGCAATTTTTCATTTTAATCAAATTTTTCACTTATATTATATATAAGGACCGAGGACCGAGTCGTTCCTAGGTCCTATCTTCAGAAAGGACCGTGACCGGGACCGTCGGTCCAGTTTGAAGCAAGGACGGGGCTCGGTCCTTTTTGAGGCCCGGGTGCCCACCTTTGTATATATATATATATGCCTATGGTTGGTTGCTTTCAGCCTGGAGATTCGATGGACATTTCTACCAAATTTAATGCCTACAGTCGACGACAAAAAGCGTATGTGTTTTCGTTAAAAGTTGTGTGCATGTAGGCAACTAGGTACTCAAGGCGTTTGTTAAGTTCAATTAACCCTTTAAGGACTGAAGATGCCAATTGGTAACGTTTCAAATACACGCATTCATAACTTAACCCTACAAAAAAATCAGGGCTGAAAGGGTTAACACAGGCAACCCACTGTGCCTAAACACTCACTGGGATCATGGCCGTGACTACCTATGAGGTCACCGAGGTCCGGACCTCGGTAATTATTTCCTAAAAAAAAAAAAAGAGACTGAACCGTTCTCCGTGTATGAAACGCATATTACCGCTTTTCTTTTGAAAAGAGGGAGCGTCGAGCGTTTTGTGTTTTGTGTTTAGTGTACAGTATAGCTTGGGTTGTGTTTGTAGATGTCATTTTGGTCTGAATTTTGCTCGTCCCGCCGCGCTCGAAAAAAATCTGGACCTCACTAATTTCTAAACCCTAGTTATGGCCCTGACTGGGATAGGCCTATCCTATGGTTTTATTAGTGTTTTTCACTCAGAACTTGCAGGAAGACTGAACACATCTTGCTTGTCTACAGAAATGTGTACGACTAGACATCTCAGAGTTAAATCTTTGGTTACTTAAATTTTGCTTACGTCCGCAAACGGAAAAACACCAGACGTATAATTTTCATATTTTCATGAGTCAATGCGATGGAAAATTTTAGCACGAAAAAATATGTTCTTTGTTGTTATAAACAAACAAACAAACACTTTATTTCAGACTCAACAGGTACAAACATTATACAAGAGGTCTCTAGAAGATTAAGAGATAGTTGTCTGGAGCACTGACTAAGTAGGCCTACGCCAATGCTTCCAGATTTCAGATTTATAAAATATATCGGAGACCAGTCCACTAACCATGGTTATATTATCTTATTGACTGACTCATCAAGCCTAGTGATAAATCTAAATACAAAATTGCGAATGACACTGGCACAGTTAGGCACCTTATTGACTACAAACAGCATACTGACATTAGAAGGAGCACCATTTACAAATCTTGGAGTCCTTAATAAACTCCTAAAAATATTATTATATGCAACATATAATTTCTTCAAATTATACATCCTGTAGTTCCACCACAAATGAGCTGTATACATTGGAGTACAAAAAGTTTTGAACAAAATCAACTTAACATCTAATGAACACATATGAAGTTTTCTAACCAAAGTATTTCCCTGAGCACATAATTGTCTACATTGCCTTAGAATATCACAGTCATCTGAAAAACTATTCGTTAGTATGTGGTCAAGATACTTAGTCTGGGTTACTTCTGACAGCATCATACCATTCAACTGAAATTCAGGAAATTTTATATACTTGTCGGGCTTGGTCCTCATAATCATAATATGACTTTTATCAGGATTATATTTTATGTCGTTATCCTTCCCATACCTTTCACATCCCTTCAAAAGTGTGCTGAGCCCGTTTACAGATGGAGAAATAAGAACTAGATCATCTGCATACATCAGATGATTAACAATCATTGTACCAATATAGCAGCCTATTTTACAGGTGTTCAGCACAACAGATAGATTAATTATCCATATAAACATTGAATAAGTAGGGGGGTAGTATCCCTCCCTGCCTGACACCATTGGTCACAGAGAATGGCTCTGAATTAACCTCATCCCATCTTACAATCATTGTCTGGTGATTATACCAGAATATTAATATACGGACCAAGTAACAAGGTACATTACGATTTACAAGTTTCATGAATAATTTGTCATGATTAACACGATAAAATGCTTTAGAGGCATCCAGGAAACACAAAAATACATTAGCATCTAGAGTTTGGTATTTACAGACCATTTACTTCAAGGCATACACAAACATATCAGTACTGTGTTTCTTTTTAAAACCAAATTGGTTATCACTAGTATACAGTAGGGTGGATCGATTTTACATTTTTTTCGATTTCCATATTCTAATAGAGACAAAAACTTGCGCATGCATGAGAAAATAGCCTCTGCAAAACCTTAGCTTAATAGGTAATCATCTTCTGCCCCCGGCAGAGCGATGAAAATCATATTTTAGTAGTCAAACACGTATTTTTCTTATAATTTTTAAAACATTTCAATATGCGTGTGTGTTATTTCATGCCTACGCAACGATATAAATGCTATGGGAAATATATAAATGCATTATTTAAGACAAAGAGCCGATCTGAAAATATGTACTGTATATAAATTACTATTTTTTCAACATTTGACGTTGTTGCCGGGGGCAAAAGATATTAATAGGACAACGCGCTTGGAAAGACGATCATATGAGGTCTTTTTCATCGACTTTATAGTTATTAGGAATAATTTTGATGCATATTGAAATATTTATAAGAATACGTTTTTGACTACTAAAATATGATTTTCATCGCTCTGCCGGGGGCAGAAGATGATTACCTATTAAGCTAAGATTTTGAAGAGGCTATTTTCTCATGCATGCGCAAGTTTTTGTCTCTATTAGAATATGGAAATCGAAAAAAATGTAAAATCGATCCACCCTAGTATGCAGGTAACATTCAAGTCTATTAATGAGTATATATTCAAACACCTTATACATAATACTGGCCAAGGCTATTGACCTATAATTATCTTTACTGTTAATTTTACTCTTTTTATCTTTTAGTACTGGTACCAAAACAACGGATAAATTGTATCCGGCAAAACACCATGTATGAGTAAACCTGTAAAGCACAAAGCTAACAGAGGCACTAATCTGTCACTACTAAATTTCAGATGCTCAGCAGAAATACCATCAATACCACATGATTTGTTACAATCTAAACATTTTATGGCCTGTTTAGTCTCAAATACGCTAACTTTTATATCTGGACTATAGGTAGCATCACAATTAACATTATTGTTCTTATGTACAGAGTTGAATAACTCACTGTAGTGTTCCTTCCATAATTTGACTATATTCTCAGTCCCAGTTACATTTTCAATATTAGCAGGGAGAGACATCGCACTATTATTCATTGTTTTTAATTCGTCCCAAAAGTTTCTTGGATTCTTACTGGCAAGCTTTCTAGCCAGAGCATCCATGCTTAACTCATCCTCATGATTTTTTATATACCTTACTGCATACTTGAACCTGGCATTAGCCCCCTGTTTTTGTTGCAATACAGGGCCTTGCCTTGGCTTCCCTTGTTCACACCACATTAAAAAAGCACCTCTGGATGCATTATGAAGTTCAGCCACATAATCACTCCAGCCAGGTCTACATGTATAATTTTTTCTTCGAACGGTATTTAAGTTCAGGCTAGTATTATTGAGAGAGAAAACAATTTGGTCATACATGTCTTTAAATGCCAAAATATGTGTTTGAATTCTACAGTTTACATCCTGACAAGCTAGAGCATCATTAGGGATAGATATATTATTTAGTAATACATCAGACTTATTAAAATACTGTTGAGTCTGAAATAAAATGTTTGTTTGTTAACTCATACTCTGCGTTTGTCATTGAATACTGCATCACTAATGCAAGCCTCGCTGATACAGACTGTCACTACATCCAGATTTTCACTAATCATATAACTAAATAACTTTTTTTTATTCTTAAAACCAGGGGCGTAACTAGGCATTGCATTATACGCACGTGCGTATAGTCAAACAAAATTGCGACCGGTTAGGTGGTTAACGGATAATACCTTTTCATTTATATTATTGTACTGAGGATCTCTACGTCTCGATTCTACACCGTCAAAACTATCCTCAAGGCATTTGACGCAACAGGACTCCATCGCATCGCACTCGTCTTTGATTAGATCAAATCAATGATTTCATATGTATTTCAGTCAGGGCCGGATTAACCATTAAGCAAAATAAGCCCGTGCTTAGGGCATCAAGGGAAGGGGGGCACCACAGAAATTTTCCATTGTCGGATTCACCATGGATTTATTATACTATTATAATCGCGGCTTATAGCCTATAAGCTGTTGAAAACTGAATTATATATATTCATATATAGTATTTATTTTTTTTCATTGTTTGAATTTGTAGTGAACAACAACCCTTTTGAGAGAATAAATATATTTCGTTGTAATCACACACTTTACGCTTTGCGTTATTATTTTGTTTATATCAAATCTTTGAGCGCCATATTAAAAATACATATAGATTAAATATTTTCGTGTGCTATAGTAAATGTAAAAACAAGATTCAGTCATGCTGAACTTTATAAAATAATTGTAGAAGACAATATTGAGTGTGCCTTCCCAAATGTAGAAATTGCCTTTCGTATATTTTTAACATTAATGGTCACAAATTGCTCAGCTGAGCGTTCATTTTCTCAGTTGAAGTATATTAAAAATACCAACAGAACAACTATGCAACAAGGCAGGCTGGATGCCTTATCTCTACTAAGTATAGAAGCAGATGTGTTACGTAAGATTAGTTTTGAGGATCTGATCAAAGACTTTGCAATTAAAAAAAGTAGGAGAAAACTTTTCAAATATAAATGAAGTGGAAGTATACAAAAATAAACATTATTTTCCATCTTACTGTAAGTTTTGTTTCATTTCAAAAAATAAAATTTTATTTTATGGTTTATTTTTGTTTATATTTTGAATTACATATATATGGGGCACCAAAATCTTTTAAGTGCTTAGGGCCTCTAAAGGTCTTAATCCGGCCCTGATTTCAGTCATTAGTTTAGTATTCTATGTTTCATTCATTGGTGTAATAGTTTGTATATTATTCACTTGTGTATTTATTTATTTATTCATTTGTTTATAAATTAATAGTTTAATATACTTTCTTGTGACAGTTGATTTAGTTTCAATTTTCACGACCTCGTACGTATAGTTCTTGAATGTTTGGCTTCGCCCATGCCTGAGACTCCGTGCATTTGTATAAAAACGCTTCAACCCACTAGTTTTAATACTACTTTTAGCAAGATAGCTGATATCTGTTATTTTTATTTATTTTGATTGGGTTCAAAATCTCAGCTGAGCCTTGAACGGCCAAGCTCTGAGGGGGCTACTAAAAAAATTGCTAGATTTCATATGGAAATAAAATGAATGGCGCGGGAAGAGTTTAAAAAAATAAAAATTTGGCCCATTTTTTTATTTCTGTCAATCATTCATTAGTTAATTTTTTTATACCGCTCGCTGGGGGCTCTTCCGCCTCGCAGGGCACCACGCACACTGCGTGATCTGCGTAGTGGAAGAGCCGGCGCTGCAACAACAACACAACCTGCACCATTGCACGATGCAACAATTTTGTACCCAAACAACCACACTGACTTGCAAGAGAACTCTCGATAAGACCACTCTCTGTAAGTGCCGCATTCAACAAATGAGTAGAAAGGACGTGCAAGTGCCCCCAAAATATGATGCCACAAGAGCTAAAAAATGCTCGATCTAAATTAAGTGAATTTTTCACTAACCTTACAATTATGAGATGGATATATATATACACCTTAACTTAATACATACAAGCAATGCTGCATCAATCAGCTTAGTCATCATATCGCCAGGCCCGTCGCCACCGGGGGGGCAATAGGGGGCACTGCCCCCCCAAGTCAAATAACTATCATCAAGACTAAAGTTGAATGGTTTATGGTTGTGGTTTACAATTCGTCTAATTCAAATTTCCTTAAATTCTCTCTCTCTCTCTCTCTCTCTCTCTCTCTCTCTCTCTCTCTCTCTCTCCCTTGAATATCGATCTACACTTGTACCTAACGTTGAGGGACAACTACGGTCTCACGGTCTCACAAAAAGTTGGCATAAACATTATTTTGAATCTGGCGCCGCATTGGTGCTGCCACCTCGTGGCGGTATCGATAGTTATTGTACATAACGTGCTCGACATTCTGAGTCGTGACTTCGAAATTTAAACTCGTGCCATTGTCCTGTGCCTTTTCATTTGTATCGTCTAAAATAGGTGAGTTATGAAGCCCATTGTATCAGTACAAGTAGAAAAGGGTTCTGTGATGCTAGTAAATGAAGTAAATGAAATTAAGGAAGTTTTTGAGTGAAAGCAGAGTAATTGAAATACAAGTCCATGGTATATGATTTTTTCTGTCTTTATAATATATCCTCTTCAGTCCTGAGTGAAAAAATAATTTTGAAAAAAATTTTTTTGGTCGTTCCTATTAATTTAGAAGAAGGAAAATAATAAATGAGTTTTGTTTTTTATTTACATTATAAGAAATACTTATTCTGAAACGTTGTATCCCGTAAATGTTAGTTTGATCTGAAACTATCCTGCCCCCCTACATCTATGAATTGCCCCCCTATGATTATTGACCTGACGACGTGTCTGCATAATGCATATCGCCTTGGGACAACAATGGCTCTTCTTCTTCTAGATTTTCTAACAATATCCCTGTGAGAAATGCTCTTTATGAATTGGTCCCCAATTAACCCACCCTTAATATCTCCAGTCTAACTGTAGAGTTGGTTAAGCCTAGCCTTGTAGGGTCAGCCTAGAGATTCCGGAAGTGGTCCAGAGCGGGCAGAGTAAATTGAGGTCCACAGTAGGATTCCTCACCAAATTAGGTTAGGGTAATTTACCTTAGCCTTTGTTAAGCTATGAGTTGATGCTAGGTCTTAGACCACAATGTAGTCCTAAGTTAACTGGACCTAGTTTATATGTTATCCCAAACTGGGGTTCAGAAACGCAACTGTTCAATTACTGAGTGTTATTAGACAGTCCCTCTTCTCTTTGGTCAATTTTTGAGAATGCACTTGCTGGTGGAGATCTTTTATTGTCTTCAAGCCCCTTCGTCTGTCATGCCATTCTTCCCACCAAGTTCCTTCTGTTCTTCTCCCGGCTTTTTCCACCAGCGTCCTTTTTGTTTGTTGGTTGATTGGTAGTGTGCAGAGCTGGGCAGTATTTAAATACATTTGTATTTAAATACGTATTTAAATACATTTGTGTATTTAGAACTGTATTTATAAATACATTGTTTTTCATGTATTTAAATATAGTATTTAAATACTTTAATGAGTATTTAAATACAATGTATTTAAATACTCAAAATATAAAAATGTAAATACTTTTACTGGTTTAATACACGTTCTGTACTAGCGCAGTACGACGCGTCGACAGTGTAGTACAGCATGGTTCATGTTTCAACAGTTTGGGAAAACATCCTCTCATAAAAAGACTGTTCCTCCGCTATAACACGACATTACCATCTTCGGCACCGGTAGAGCGAATATTCTCATTCGCGGGAATCACTTTGACTCCCAAAAGAAACTCTCTTTCAGACAAAACTTTTGAAAGATTGATTTTGATCCGCAGCAACCGTGAAATAAAAGAGAATTCGTAAGGTGCCTTATGTTTATGTTTACGTTTATGTCTCATCTACTCATTAATTGTTACTCATTTTGCAATGATATAATGAGTATAATATGTCACTGGTTGAACATCGTAAGTTCTAAGTTCTTTTGTTTTTGTTTTGTTCTAAAAAGGGAAATATATAATCGGAAATTAGATTGTACTATTTCTTTATCCTTTATCAAGCATTTTATATTGTTGTTACTCATGAATTAGTGAATGCATATGTTAAAATTTGTATGTATTTAAAATGTATTTACAAATGTATTTAAATACAATTGATGTATTTTGTATTTAGTATCTAAATACATTCGTAAAATGTATTTAGTATTTAGTATTTAAATACATTTCTCCCATGTATTTAGTATTTAGTATTTAAATACATTCAATGTATTTATTGCCCAGCTCTGGTAGTGTGTATCAGTACTACCAAGCACGCTCTATCACACAGTATACAAATACTAGTGTGGAGAATAACTCTGGTCACTGCCGGCCTTTGGACAAAGCAAGCAAAGCGACTGCTTTGGGCCCCGCGCTATTAGGGGCCCCGCTGTCACATGCGTCATCACCAGCTTTGGATGAAAATGATATCCGGGAAGAAGAACCCATGGATCAGACTCCAATTCTGCAAAATCAGCCTCTGGATGCACTCAAAGATCCAGTCAATGGCCGGAAACTGTTAGTACAAAAGTTAGAGATTTACTAGTGAGTAAAGGTCCACCACAGTGTGAGGAAGACTATAACTTTCCCAGAGATGACAATGGCCGCAAGTTTTCAAAAAGTCATTACAGGAGACGGATGGAAAATGAAGAAGTTAGTACACGGAAATGGACGATTTATTCAATCTCTAAGAATCGGAAATTTTGTTTCTGTTGCAAGTTATTTGGAAACTCCGACAATGCCTTGGGGTGTGGAGGATTCTGTGACTGGGTGAATACTAGTTCCAGACTGTCTGAGCACGAAAGATCACAGGGCCATCTGAAGGTGACTCTCCAATGGATGGAACTCGAACAACGTTTGATTAAAAGTTGCACTGTGAATCAACTCACTCAGGAACGAATCAATACGGAGAAGCTTAGGTGGAAAAATGTGTTTCAGCGCCTCCTCGCCATTGTACAGTACCTCGCTGAGCACAACATGGCATTCCGAGGATCGGTAGATACAATCTTCAGATGGAATAATGGCAACTTCCTTGGACTGGTTGAGCTTATCTCAAGATTTGATCCCGTCATGCAAGACCATCTTAGAAGAATAGTCAATAACGAAATTCATGATCATTACCTGGGAAAACGAATCCAGAATGAACTCATCTCGCTCATGGGCAACAAAGTTCGAGCAACCATTGTACACAGAATTAAAGTGGCAAAGTATTTCTCTGTGATCCTTGATTGCACACCCGACATTAGTCACAAGGAGCAGATGTCCCTTACTTTGTGATATGTCTCTGATGGATCATCAGGTATTGACAATGGAACTTTTGAACACCTCATCAAGTTCATTGAGGTGAAGGAGACCACAGGAGAAAACCTACTAGAGTTATTGATGAGAGAACTTCACGAACTTGGACTGAAAATGAGTGATATTCGTGGACAAGGATACGATAATGGTACGAACATGAAGGGACACTCATCAGGCGTTCAAGCGCGACTTCTGGAAATGAATTCAAGAGCATTCTTCACTCCATGCGCATGCCACATCTATAATTTGCTACTTGGGGACATGGCAAAAACATGTGTTCAAGCCATCTCATTTTTCGCTGTTATTCAACGCCTGTATGTCTTCTTCTCAGCCTCAACCCATCGATGGTCAGTCTTCTGCAAGTATGTGAAAGAGTTCTCAGTGAAGCCCTTGAGCGAGACAAGATGGGAATGCCGTGTGCAAAGTGTCAAAGCTGTACGATATCAAGCTGTCGAGATCTATGATGCACTTGTCGAAATTGTTGAAAAAGCAAAAGATCCTCAAGGAAGAAGCGAAGCAGAATCACTTTGCAAAGAGATGAAGAATTTTAAATTCATTGTTGCTGTCATATTCTGGTATGACCTCCTCTTTCAAGTCAACTACGTGAGTAAAGATCTTCAGAGTTATTCAAAGCATCTAGCAAGTGCCATCGAGAGTTTGGAAAGAACATGTAAATGGCTGAAAGAATATCGGAAGAGTGGATTTCAAAGTGCTGTAACAGATGCCAAAGAGATTGCAGAGCAGCCTGAAATCGAGCCAGAATTCAAGACAACACAGGTCAGACGAAAGAAGAAAATGTTTTCCTATGAAGGTCAAGACCAGCCAATTGAAGATGCTGAAGAAAATTTAAAATTTCTGTGTTTAACGCAATTTTAGACACTGCTATATCCTCCCTGGAACGACGATTCGAACGACTGAGAGAACATCACTCAAAGTTTGGCTTCATGTACATGTTCACAAAGATGTCCAAGACAGACCTACGTAAGCAGAGCAAAGATCTCGAACTTGAACTGACTGATGGAGAAGACCGCGACATTGATGGATTCATGCTTGCTGAGGAAATGGAAGCCTTGAAACCAATTCTTTGAACAATCGTTCTGTGGATTTCCCGAAGTTCACGACTACATTGCAATACTACTATGGAAAAACTATACATGTTTACAATATGGTATCGTATGTGATACCTTTATTTCATAATTACACTGCGTTCGCACTTATTAAGCAGATTACATTTTCTCCAATGTTTTCAAGTTTTTCACCGATTTCAATGAAATTTGTAGCAAATAATCACTATATATAGCAGCATTGATGGTAGCCTATTCATTTCGATTAAATATTTTGATAATTAAAATAATTATCTCATTTTATTGAAAAATATGTAAAATATTGTGTTCCGAATCATTAAGCAAGTATTCGATTTATAGATCTAAGTGGTGAAAATGGGTAAGAAGAAGGATTTAACACTAACTGAGAAAAGAAAAATAGTCAAGTTACTCGCTGAAAATATAAGATCTATTGAAATTGCGAAGCAGTTTGGCAGAGCTTATCGAACTGTAAACAAGTTTGTAACAGAGGGTACCAAACTGAGGCAGCGAAGTGATAAAGGAGCTATAAGAAAAGTGACAAGGCGGCAGATATCTGTAATCAAGCGCAAACTGCAAAGCATCCATTGTCCTTAAGTAAAGAGGCTTTTGAGCAGGCTGGCATACATAATATATCAAGAACATCTCGATGTGGAATCCTCCAAACAATTGGGAAGACGTGTAAACCTACGATTCAGTCACCATTAACACCCAGGTACAAGAAGCAGCGTGTTGAATGGGCGCGTCAGTACGTGAAAACAGATTTAATACTGTATTGTAAACCGATGAATGAAGAGCAACCCTTGAGGGATCTGATGGTTGGTTGAGGTGACGTGTATGTCTATATATATATATATATATATATATATATATATATATATATATATGTATATAGTCTAAAAGTCACTAAAGGAGAAATATCACTAAATCTAAGCTGAATGGCAAGAGCAAGTCATAAACGAACCAACGCGGCTGTTCGTATTGTTTTGGGCTAGCCGAGAGATGTTTTTTCCTATCTGACCTAATCATTGGTGCTGAGTATAATTAGGTGGTGTTTCTAAGGTGACAAATGGGGTAGAAAGTTGTCCGTACTTAAGTATAGTTAGGGGTAATGTCTATAGCTTCTAAGTTGGTAATGTAAGAGAGAGTTAGGTAGGCCGTTTGTGGGACACAGAAATCTAATGGTAGGCTTTCAAAGGAATATCTAATTCAACGCACCGGTAAGTGCTTTTGATTGTTTGCTAGAACCTAAATAACCTAACTGGGGTGTCTACCCCACGCTATCACATTTGGCGACGAGGATGGGATTCAATTAAGCTCATGGGATTCGATTAAGCTCATTGGATTGAATTTGGCTCATTTGATTAAATTTTGTTCATTGGGTTAAATTTGGCTCATTGGTTTAATTTGGCTTATTGGGTTCAAGTGGTTGGTTGGAAAATTGGATGTAGCCTAGTGGGTCGTCCGATTTGGTTTGTTTGTGTGGGTAAGCTACCGTACTATAGCTTAGGTCCCGCCGGCCTAACTCTAAAACTAATTCCTACTCAGCCCTAACTCTAAAACTAATTCCTACTCAGCCCTAACTCTAAAACTAATTCCTACTCAGCCCTAACTCTAATACAATTCACTATTCAGCCCTAACTGGGGAGTAACTAGATCAAATTTAAACCTAATCTAACCTACTTCACGTGATTTGGCCTAATTCGGTTTTGCTCTAGCATGTCGGTGATTGACCATATAAGCCCCTACGAAGACTCTGGGGAGGACTTCGAAGCTTATGCCACTAGGATGAGGTTGTGTTTCGAGGCAAATTCCATTCCTGATGCTAAGAAAGTACCTACCTTTTTAACTATAATAGGCCCTAAAACGTTTGGTTTAGTTATGGACCTAGTTTCTCCTAAAGCACCGGAAACCTGCACCTATAATGAATTGGTACAGGCCCTAACCGATCACTACAAACCCCGAATAGTTCTCATCTATGAACGTTTCAAATTTTTTTCAAGGCATCAGACGGGAAATGAAAGCATTGCAGAGTTTGTTGCAGGAATAAAAAGCCATAGCCGTACGTGTAAATTTGGGGACAAATTAGATGAAATGCTAAGAGATAGGTTTGTGATGGGTCTCAAAGAGGAGTCTACCCAGAGAGCCCTATTAGCCATACAGGACCTAACTTTTAGTCAGGCTGTAGAAATAGCTACGGCTAGAGAAGCAGCTGCGAAAGATGTTAGAGCTTTTGGAAATCACAGTAGTAAAGCCCAACACGTAAATAGCTTTAAATCTTCTAGGCCTGGCAGACCTAATGAGCCTACTAGACAGGCAAATAAAAGGTATGAGGCGAATACGACTAAGCCTACTAATTCTACTAAGCCTTCCAAGCCATGTACAGGGTGTGGAAAACACCACTGGAAGAAGGATTGCCCTTTTAAAGAAGCAGTTTGCCGAAACTGTAGTAAAATAGGCCACATAGCTAAAGTGTGTTTTTCAAAGAAAACGAAGGGTGAAAATTCTAATTTTAACATTTCTAGTGTAAATCCTCAAAAGGGAAATACTTCGAACATTGGAGTGGAGTACCTATTTTATGAGCAGCAAAGTGGGAAAAATACAGGCCCATATATTGTAGAGGTAGGCCTAAATGGAATTACAGTTCCTCTAGAATTGGATACGGGTGCTGCCCGGACGGTCATGTCCTAGGCAGTTTTTGATAAGATTTTCAAAAACACACCTAAACTACATGCATCTAAAACGATTTTGAAGAAGTATGGGGACATACAAATACCTATTTGTGGAGAAGCATACGTCACAGTTACACTCAACCAGAAAACTTTGTCTCATCCCTTAACCCTTTTAGTGGTGGATGAGCAAGGGCCTACTCTACTAGGCCGTGATTGGATTGATGCTTTGAAAATGCCAATTGACAAAATCTTGCCAAGGGGTCAGGCAGATGTGCATACACTCTCATATCCATCTGACATAGACTCATTGTTAAGGGAGTTTTCTTCTGTTTTTGGGCCTGAAGTAGGCAACCTAAAAGGCCATCAGGTCTGCATAGAAGTAGATCCTAATGTAACTCCGAAATTTTGTAAGGCTCGTTCAATTGCGCATGCACTGCGGGAGAAGGTAGATTTAGAAATTGACAGGCTGCTAAAAGATAAAATTATTGAACCAGTCACACACGCTAAGTGGGCTGCCCCAGTAGTTCCTGTACTAAAACCGGACAAGTCCGTGCGGTTATGTGGGGATTACCGTTTAACAGCAAATAGAGCCGTCCTTCTAGATTGCTATCCTATACCCAAGCCTGATGAATTATTTAGCTCTCTTGCTGGGGGTAAATATTTCACAAAACTCGATATGTCCCAAGCCTATGCTCAACTAAGTTTAGATGAAAACTCTAAAGAATTAACTATCATAAATACGCACCGAGGCCTATATAAGTACAATAGGCTATGCTATGGAATAGCATCGGCTCCGGGTATTTTTCAGAGGACAATGGACCAAGTTCTAGATCACATTCCAGGGGTACTTTGTTTTCTAGATGATGTCCTCATTTCAGGTTCGTCTAAAAAAGAACACCTAAAAAGACTCCGGGATGCCGGACTTAAGCTAAAGAGAGAAAAGTGTTCATGGGTCACTAACGAGGTTTCATATTTAGGGTTCCGCATAGATGCCTCAGGCATTCATCCAACGATGGATAAATTAGAAGCAATAAAAAATGCACCACCTCCACAAAACATCACACAGTTACAAGCTTATTTAGGTCTCCTAAACTTTTATAGGAAATTTTTGCCTAATGCATCGACTTTCCTTGAACCCCTAAATAAGCTATTACGATCTGGGGAACAGTGGAGATGGGAGAAAACTCAAAAGGAAGCATTTGAGGCTTCCAAGGACGTACTACTAAAGTCCACTCTCCTAGTGCATTATGATCCTAAACTTCCTCTCGTAGTTTCAGCAGACAGTAGTTCTTATGGAATTGGGGCAGTGTTATCTCACCACATTGATGGTGTAGATAGGCCTATCTGTTTTGCTTCTAGAACACTAACTGAGACTGAAAGACGATATGCACAAGTGGAACGTGAAGCATTAGCCTTAGTATTTGCAGTAAAAAATTTCATTTCTATCTATGGGGTCATGAATTTAAACTAATTACTGACCATAAGCCTCTTTTAGGTTTATTTTCACCTAATAAAAATATTCCAGTTATGGCTTCAGGTAGGATTCAACGATGGGCACTGATTCTACAAGCCTATAAATTTGACTTAGTACATCGGTCAGGTAAACTTCTAGGTACGGCTGATGCGCTAAGTAGGTTGCCCTTAGAAAATCCAAATGATTGTGTACCTATACCTACAGAATGGGTTCACTTGGTGGAGTTTTTGGAATCCACTCCAGTATCTGCGGTACAAATAGAGCAGTGGACAAAATCAGACCCTATTCTGTCTAGGGTCATCCATTTCTGCTCAGTTGGTTGGCCTACTAAGGTTGAGAGTGAATTACAGCCTTTTTATCAACGTCAGTCTGGCCTCTCGATTCAAAATGGCTGTCTCTTATGGGGCCACAGAGTGATTATTCCAAATGAAGGCAGGTCGAATTTAGTGAAGGAACTTCACGCTGAACACATGGGCGCAACAAAAATGAAAGAGCTGGCGAGAGCTTATTTCTGGTGGCCTGGTTTAGATGGAGAACTCGAATCATTGGTTCGTTCCGGTCAAAGCTGCCTAGAGAACAGAGATCTCCCAAGGAAAAGTCCACTTCATCCTTGGGAATGGCCTACTATACCGTGGCATAGGATCCATGTTGACTATGCAGGTCCTATAAATAATATTTATTTCCTAGTCATTGTGGACGCCTACTCTAAGTGGGTGGAAATTTTTCCAACCACTTCCACGACTTAGGGTGTTACTATTCGCTTACTCCGTTCGGTTTTCGCTCGATGGGGTTTACCCGTAGTCCTGGTTTCCGACAATGGTACTTGTTTTACCAGTGAGGAATTTCGTTCCTTCGTCCACCTAAATGGCATTAGACATGTCCGGTCTAGTGTTTTCCACCTGTCTACTAACGGTCTCGCGGAAAACATGGTCCGTACTTTCAAGTCGGCCTTGCGTCATTCTCGTGGGGAGGAAATGCAAGTGGTGTTGAATAATTTTCTGTTTAAATATCGAATAACACCTCACACCACGACGGGGGTGTCTCCCTCTAAACTTATGATTGGCCGGGGAATTCGTTCAGTTTTCGATTTGTTACGTCCAAACGAAACGTTACAACAACGAGTTTTACACCATCAGGAAAAACAGAAGCTGTACCATGACACTAAAAGAGGGAGAGTTATAGAGGCGCAACCTAATGATCCAGTTATGATTCGCAACTATGGGGCTGGACCAAAATGGGTTCCTGCAACTGTCCAGGAGAGAACGGGCCCTGTTTCCTTCAAGTGCCAACAAGAAGATGGTCGTTCTATTAAACGCCATCAGGACCAGATATGGGAACGTGAATTGCAGAAGGACCAGAGTCTTCCGGAAGAGAGAACTGATCCTCTGGAAAATGGTTCAATTCGCCCGCCTATACAGGTTGCACCTAATCCTACTACATCAACCCCGCTCCGCAGGTCGTCTAGGGTCCCTCATCCCCCTGACAAACTAAACTTGTAGGGGAGGAGTGAGGTGACGTGTATGTATATATATGTATATAGTCTAAAAGTCACTAAAGGGGAAATATCACTAAATCTAAGCTGAATGGCAAGAGCAAGTCATAAACGAACCAACGCGGCTGTTCGTATTGTTTTGGGCTAGCCGAGAGATGTTTTTTCCTATCTGACCTAATCATTAGTGCTGAGTATAATTAGGTGGTGTTTCTAAGGTGACAAATGGGGTAGAAAGTTGTCCGTACTTAAGTATAGTTATGGGTAATGTCTATAGCTTCTAAGTTGGTAATGTAAGAGAGAGTTAGGTAGGCCGTTTGTGGGACACAGAAATCTAATGGTAGGCTTTCAAAGGAATATATAATTCAACGCACCGGTAAATGCTTTTGATTGTTTGCTAGAACCTAAGTAACCTAACTGGGGTGTCTATCCCACGCTATCACATTGGTCAAGAAGATGGATTGCTAAGGGTCAATCTCTACCATGGAATGAGGTTTTCTTTTAGAAAGTTTGTGTAAGACTGGGCATTCATTTTTACACCATCAGGCACTCTGTATGGGACAGCTACTTCATTGCCTATCAATCCTGCCCAAAACATGACACTACCTCCACCTTGTTGGCATCTTAATCTCGATGGTAGAAATTGGTTCTCAGGAATCCATCTTTTTGACCAACCATCAAGTCCCTCAAGGGTTGCTTTTCATTCATCGGTGAACAATACAGCATTAAAATCTGTTTTCACGTACTGACGCGCCCATTCAACACGCTGCTTCTTGTACCTGGGTGCAGAGCCGGATTTAGACGTGTGGAGGCCAATGTTCCCTCTAATTTTTTTTAGTCCGTGTGCGCAAGAAATTTTCGTTGTGCATACATTTAGATTCATGGTGAAAAATTGTGCAAACTTTTCTGAGCGCTATTATCTTCAAAATGAAATATATATCAGGTCGTCCCATAAGTAATGTCATTTTTTACGATAGATTAAGTTTAAACTAGTCCTACTCGGTTTAAGCATAAATTTTCCGAAGGTTATATCTAAGAGGAGATCTATCGTGTTTCGCTACATACTTTACAGACCTTGACCAGTGAACACGTGTGTTTTTCTTTATGTGAACCCCTCATAAACATGGCGGTATCAGAAGAGCATATCAGGCATATAATGCTTTACGAGTTCAAAAAAGGAAATAATGCTACTGAAGCAACGCGAAACATTCAGGACGTTTATGGCAACGATATTCTGCATGTGAGGAAATGTCAAAGATGGTTTCAAAAGTTTAGGAATGGTGACTGCTGTTTGACAGATGCAGCACGCTCTGGACGCCCTGCTGAGTTTGATGATGACCTGCTGTTAGCCGCACTTGAAGAAGACTGTTAACAACTGTCGAAGAATTGGCCCAGAAACTCAATTCATCCCCATCCACTATCCATCGACATTTGCAACAACTCGGGAAAGTGCCTAAGTTAGGAAAATGGGTGCCCCATGAATTGTCGGTCGACAATCTGAGGGTGCGGGTAAACATTAGCACAGCTCTTCATTCCCGTGAACTCCAAGATCCGTTTTTGCACCGTTTAGTGACTGGTGATGAAAAGTGGATACTGTACCAGAATTTTAAGCGCCGTCGACAGTGGGTTTGTGCCGGAGAATCAGCGACACCACAGCCAAAACCAAATCTTCACCCTCGGAAGGTGTTGCTTAGTGTTTGGTGGGATAAAGGTGGTGTAATACACTTTGAAACCTTACCACACAACCAAACAATCACCGCTCAAGTCTACTGTCAACAACTGGATCGATTGAACACAACACTAAAAGAAAAGAGACCTTCTTTGGTTAATCGGAAAGGAATCGTGTTCCATCACGACAACGCACGTTCTCATACCGCTCGGATCACTTCTGCAAAAATTGAGGAGCTTGGGTGGGAAAAACTTCCACATCCTCCAGACCTTGCGCCTTCAGATTATCATCTCTTCAGGAGTCTGCAAAACTATCTTGACGAGAAACAGTATACTTCTTTAGATGACCTGCACACCAGTCTTTGTACGTTTTTTGCCTCAAAACCGCCTGAATTTTATAAACATGGCATTCAAAAGCTTGTAGGACGTTGGCGGAGTGTCATTGATTCCGATGGAAAATATATACTAGATTAAAAAGTTTCAGTTGAGTTTTTTTTGTCCTTCAAATTCCGATCTAAAAAACAACATTACTTATGGGATGACCTGATATAAATATTAAATACTTAATAAATATTATTTCCATAAGGTGATAGCTTGATCATTAGTCATTACTGTACTATTAAATGGATATTAAAAAACTGTTTACGATATTATATATTCTTAAAAAAGAAAACATTTTATCCATTCTAAAAATATGAATAAAATAAAAAATAGTAAAATAAAATTCAACAAAATAAAGAAATAAAATAAAAATAACATTAATTGAAAATGACTATTTTAGTTATCATTTCTCAAAACAATTTTTAGCATTTAGCAATTTAAAATAGACTATCAAGATTAATACAGGATTTTATCCATTCACAAAATAGGAATAAAATAAAAACATTTTATTTTTTATGAATTATGAGATAAATGCAAAAAAAAAAAAAAAAAAAAAAAAACACTTTTTTCTACGTGAAGGTCAAAATATGAAAATTAAAACCCACTCTAATGGACAGAGTTTATTTCCACGACAGTTTCGACGCCCACTGGCATCCTCCTCGGGTGGATACAGAAACACGAATGAACCAAAACAAGAGGGAAATGCCCTTCCAGTGTCGGGAGAACGGTATCTAACCTAGGTGCGAATTTCTCTGGATTGTTTCCTAATCGGCTTTTTTCATTCGTTTTTCGGTTTATAAGTTCTGTATAATAAACAATAATGTAATAACCAATGTAATAATAAATTTATAATTTCTGTAATAAATAATTATGCAATATTAAATGTAATAAAATTAATAATAAATTCAATAATTATGTAAGAAAAATATAATAGAATCTGTATGTTTAGAACAGGAAGATAGTTTTAAATTTGCGCGAATGTACTTAATGAAAATGCCCTTCCGGTGTAGGGAGAATGGGATCTAACCTAGGTGCGAATTTCTTAACGGTCGGTCCCTGGACTGTTTTTCCCTCTTGTTTTGGTTCATTCGTGTTTCTGTATCCACCCGAGGAGGATGCCAGTGGGCGTCGAAACTGTCGTGGAAATAAACTCTGTCTATTAGAGTGGGTTTTTATTTTCATAATTATGAGATAATTACTATTCGTTTTTAGGCAAAAATAAAAAGAGAAGGTTTATATTCAATGCGTTAATGTATAAAAGAAAAAAATGCAAACACATAGAGTAAAAAAAATCCATATTGCGTAATTGCGCGGACGTCGGCGAAGTCGGGCGGAAGGGGTTAATACTTAAAAGAGCGACTATTGAGTATGTTGATGCAAATGGTCAGACCTTGTGTGACGGTATATTTTTGAAATTACTTCATTTACTGTCGTGACTCATGATACGCTTGAACCTGTGCGCATTTTGCTGTGTGCGCGGGTTTCACAACGCGTGTGCGCGCGCGCACACGCGCACACCTTAGAGGGAACATTGGTGGAGGCCCTGGGCAACCTCCATGTGGAGGCCCCCCTACCTTAGGGGAAGACATAATTGAAGTCATCCATAAGATTCATAATATAATTAACATACATACACTTTCAAAACATCGTGCACTCTTGTGTCTGTCCATTCCACTCATTTCTGCAAAAAATGAAAGCCTCGGGTTACTCGGGTATTCCATTATAGTGAGAGTAGGCCTAAAAGAGTAATAAAAACAAAATAATAATCAGTACACAACAAATAGTAATTGGTAAAAGTTTATGTACTACAGTGGTATTGGATGCGCGTGTTTTTTGTTGATCATCTATCGGGTTTTTCTAGTTTCGGTTTTTTTTATTTTGATAATGGCTTGTCAATATGTGGAGGCCCCCAAGATGTGGAGGCCCATGGGCAGCTGCCCACTTTGCCCACTCCTAAATCCGGCCCTGCCTGGGTGTTAATGGTGACTGAATCGTAGGCTTACACGTCTTGCCAATTGTTTGGAGGAGTCCATATCGAGATGTTCTTGGTACATTATGTATGCCAGCCTGCTCAAAAACCTCTTTACTTGAGGACAATGGATGCTTTGCAATTTGCGCTTGATTACAGATATCTGCCGCCTTATCACTTTTCTTTAGCTCCTTTATCACTTCGCTGCCTCAGTTTAGTACCCTCCGCTACAAACTTGTTTACAGTTCGATAAGTTCTGCCAAACTGCTTCGCAATTTCAATAGATCTTATATTTTCAGCGAGTAACTTGACTATTTTTCCTTTCTCAGTTAGTGTTAAATCCTTCTTCTTACCCATTTTCACCATTTAGATCCGTAAATAGAATACTTGCTTAATAATTCGGAACACAATATTTTACATATTTTTCAATAAAATGATATAATTATTTTAATTATCAAAATATTTAATCGAAATGAATACCATCAATGCTGTTATATATACAGTAGTGATTATTTGCTACAAATTTCATTGAAATCGGGGAAAAACTTGAAAACATTGGAGAAAATGTAATCTGCTTAATAAGTGCGAACGTAGTGTAAATACAAATTATTAATTTATTGAATTAAATAACTTCAAAATTGCCTCGGGATTGGCGACATAGCCTATTGGGAATGAAAATAATTGCCATACATACATACATAGAACCCATATGTAGGCATCGGGCCTGCATAACAACAAGAAAACCAAATTTATTATTTCGTGTTCAAAATTTTCCACTGCTGACTCATGAAAATTACGTCGAGAGAAGAGTCAACGAACTTTGAAGAATCAGCATATTCCTAACGAATATATTATATTATAGCGGCCCGCTCGGAGCTTGCTTATGTTGTAGCGATGCTTTAAGCTAGGAAGATGTACTTTATCTTTCTATAAGTTCTGAGTGAAATCCTCTTAATATAAAACCTAATAACTATAAAAAGGATAGGCCTATTCCTTCAGGTATTTAAGTGCAGTGACTGCTTATATTAATTATATCAAAGCAATTCGTTGTGTAACTCCATCGTACCGCGGCCCTACATCGAAAAACATCGTCGCGCCCTACATCGAAACAGAAGCGAGGCCCAACGAAATAATAATTGCTTTCTTTACCATTAAGCAGCGCAAATATCGAAGGCAAATAAACATAAAGAGGTCCTTTGAAGACCTACATATACATAACTCTCTAACGAAAAAACGTAGGGCTTTTGTCGTTAACTCTCCACCGAAATCTGCTGGAAATTTCCAACGGATGAGGGTAACAGGCAATCAACCCATCGCCTTATATAGTTTTTTCACAACTACTGACTATTCCAGTTACTGTTGCATCTGGGGAAAGAAGTTTCTCAAAGTTGAAATTAGTAAAAATGTATTTACGGTCGACGATGCTGCAGGATCGACTCTCAGTAATCCGGCGATCCTCTCCATTGAAAATGACATTGCGAAAAACTGTAACTATACAGACCTCATTGCCGAATTTGCCACTATGAAAGCCAGAAAGGTTTCCTTGATCACATCCAAAATAAATGATATTTGTTGTTGAATCATTGTTCTTTTCTTTCAGTAAGCATGCACCCACTATGGGTAGGTAACTTTAACCTTAGGGCCCCACTTTAAAAATCTCGAATTGGGCCTCGCATTTGGTAGGGCCGGCCTGACTCTGGTGAGCAACCAATTGGTTTCATCCACCCAGTTATTGGCATAAAAGGAGTTTAATAATTGTTAGACTAACTACGTACCTATTCAGTGGACCATTTTCGTTACCTCCCGACTATCCACATGTATCAGTTTTCCATAATCCCTATTCCTGACATAATTTGTAATTAAGACCCCTTCTTGAATTTACATCACGTATATGGTCTATGGGCTATCTGGGGGATTTGAGGCTCTTGGAATCTGTCCAACGCAGATAGACTACAAATATTGAAGGAATGGATGGCATGGACTATGCTGCTAGGCTGGCAAGACTCGGCTTGTATTCAGTAAAAGGTAAGCTAATTCGTGCAGACATGATGAAATGCTGGAAGATCTTCCACAGCGAATGTGAGGATTTCTTTTTGATGGCTCCTGGAAGTACTCGGGGGCATTGCTTTAAATTGGCACATAGGTACTCTTTTCTGAAATGTAAAAGGCATTTTTTCAGTCTAAGGTGTGTATTATGGAATTCTTTGCCTGAAAGTGTTGTTCAGTCAACCAGTCTGGATGTTTTTAAAAGAGCTATGAAAAAACTGTATAGGGCTATGGGTTGATTGCCTGTAACCCTCATCCGTTGGAAATTTCCAGCAGATTTCAGTGGAGAGCTAACGATAAAAGCCCTACGTTTTTTCGTTAGAGAGTTATGTATATGTGTAGATCTTCAAAGGACCTCTTTCGTATTGTTTTTAGTGGGTAATGTTAAATTTATTTGCCCTCGGTATTTTAGCGCTGCCTAATGGTAAAGAAAGGAATTGCCTTACCTTATTATTTCGTTGAGCCTCGCTTCTGTTCGTAGGACGCGACGATGTTTTTCGATGTAGGGCCGCGTTACGATGGAGTTACACAACGAGTTGATTTGATGTAATTAATATAGGCAGTCACTATATTTAAATTCCTGATGGTATAGGCCTATCCTTTTGCGTTATTAGGTTTATATCACATGTTATTCACTCAGAATTTATAGGAAGATAAAGTACATCTTCCTTGCTTAAAAGCAGGGCTTAACATGAGCAAGCTCCAAGCGAGCCGCTAATATAAATCTTCGTCTTTTATTATTTGCTGATTTTGCAAAGTTCGTCGACTCTTCTCTCGAAGTAATTTTCACGAGTCAGCAATGGAGAATTTTGAACACGAAATAATAAATTTGGTTTTCTTGTTGTAATGCAGGCCCAATGCCTACACATAGGGTTCTATGTATGTATGGCAATTATTTTCATTCCCAATAGGCTATGTCGCCAATCCCGAGGCAATTTTGTAGATATTTAATTCAATTAATTAATAATTTATATTTAATTAAGAAGTAAAGGTACCACATACGATACCATGTTGTAAGCATATATAGTTTTTCCATAAGAGCTCTGCATGAACATCTGGGACAGAGACTTTTTGAATATCTTCCATAGTCTTTTGTGCTGCAACAAAGTATTCACACTAAATTCCGCAAGGGTGCACTATACAGTCATTACCTAATGATTCACTTACATAGTTAATCTTCTGTGATGGACTGGCGTACCTGCGGATCTGGGCTCGCTCTGGTGCCCTGCTGTGTGCCCTTTCTGGGGTGGCTGCTGATACCAGAGAAGCCAAACCAGGTTAGTAAACCAGGTGAGTAAACTGCAGGACTACGTCCAAGACAATTTTAGTGGGTCGGTTAAAATAGTTTTTTTTTATTTGTATTTGATCACAAATAACAAAATCAAAACAAATGTATATGTTGATATATACAGTGTATATACTCATATACGCGTATATCCCGCAAACGCACTACATAACTACGTTGTATCCTGGTTAAATCTTGGTCATGTCAGAAATTGACGTAGTCATAACGTAAAACTTAAACGAGGTGAAGATGACATAGTGATTAAAAATTTTAAAGTGGTTAATAAATGAGAACCAACTCTTTGTGATCGTTTATTTATTTATATAAAGTCAAACAATGACAACGGTCTTCTGAAAAAGGAATAAGCATAATAAGTAATCACTTGAATAAAACATAAACATAAACATAAACATAATCATTGTCCTCTATCTCCTCCCAAGTCTTTGATACTAGATGTGATACGAGGTAATTGCAGTATGGTAGTGCAAAGACTTATATTGTTTTATAAAGTGAATACAGTATAGTACTTTAATAGGAAAACATAGATACTAGTTTATTTAAGAGTAATATGAGAACATAAGGCTTTGCTATTACATCATGATGAATACGATACTGTAGAAACTAAAATATAAATACTTATGGAATTATACAGTACATTATATCCAATCAAACATATTACAATACAATTAGAGAGTTCAGCGAGAGATTGAATCATATATTAAAATAAGGGTTGTACAACGGTATTCCTGACAAAAGTAATAGTACAGTAATGAGGTTACAGCTGTATTGGGAACACAATATAAAGTTCTTAGTAAGTAAAGTGTAAAGTGTACTGTACTCTATCTCTCCCCCAAGTCTTTGAGCCAGCAATTTTATAAAGAAGATTATTAAGGATAATATGGCAAAAAAAAAAAAAAAAAAATTTGTATGTTTACGGATAAAGACTAAACCTTATTTTGTCAGTGCCCTTAATTTAAGGCATACTTGATTGGTTACTCTTCTTGATTCATATGGTAGTCTTCATGCCAGGTAGGGGGGCGTCTGGTACGGTTCGAACGCCTTAGTGGAGTTGCAGTTTGGGGTGCCGTACCCATTGGCCTAGGGGGTGCAGGTGGTAGTATGTCGATGGGCGGCGTTGACATGTCTTCTTGGGTGGGGGGTGTGGTCTCTTCAGGGGTCGGGCGCCTGCGTTCAACGTGTGGGCTGGACCGTGTCGGACTACGGGGTGAAGCGGGTGTCTTTGGTCCTGGTGCTGACCTGGCAGGTGTAGGTGGTGCAGCAGGTGGGCTGTTGGTGGGCACCGCTAGGAAGTTCTTCAAATGTTGGTCTATGGTCATCTTTGGAGCAGGTGTGCTGAAGGGTTCATATTTTTTAAGGAATTTCCTGTTCCTTACAGGTACCCTCCCAGATCCATCGACCCTAACCACGTACTGGTCAAACTGCCTGACTTCGATGACCACACCTGTCTTGTCCCATTTACGGGCGTGTGGACCGACCTGGTTCTGGATGCGTATAAGGTCTCCGACTGCTAGTGGTGGGAGTCTCTTGGTGTGCTCTGACCAGCGTTCCGCTCCCCTCATGTGGCGGTTCCTCAGAGCTTCTTCTCGGGCGGCCAAGTTTTCACGCCACGTGTCGTGTGGTTTATATCGGCCGGGAAGGATTGGAATGAAGTCCCGGATAGGGCGGCCGAATACACACATTGCTGGGGAGTGTTTTGTATCTCTATCCGGCGTGTTTCTGTATTGGAGCATGGCCCGTTGAAAGTTTTCGGTGTTGAGGTCGCCGTTTGGTCCAGTGTTGTCGGTTATTAGGCGTTTCGTTGTCTTGACACCAACTTCTGCCCGACAGTTGCTGTGAGGGAAAGCCACTGATGAGAGTCGGTGGTGTACGCCCCAGTTTTTGAGGAACTGCCGTGTGGCTGCTGCGGTAAATTCAGGGCCCCCATCGGAAGCCAGTTCGTCGGGGATGCCGAAGGTGACGAAGGTCCGTCGGAGGCAGGCGATGAGTCCAGCAGCACCATCTGATGACCTCTCTACTATTGGCCAGTTAGAGTATCTGTCCACCACGACCAGGTAGTTTACTCCTTTGTAGTGGAAGTAGTCCGCGCAGACGCACTGGAAGGGATATTCTGGTGATGTTGGTGGAGTGGGTGGAGCGCTGGGCTGGATTGGTGCCATGCGGTTGCAGTGGTTGCAGCTAGCCCGTAGTGCTGTGATGGCTGGTGTGATGCCAGGCCAGAAAATGGAGTCTTCTGCTCTGGAGATCATGGATGAAGTACCTTGATGAGCTGAGTGGAGTGAAGCCAGTACTTCTTGCCTGAGGGCCGGCGGGATAACCGTGCGGTTCCTGTACATTACCACGCCGTCAACAGTGCGGAGGTCGTCGCGAAACTGGTGATATTCCCGCAGCTGTGCAGGGAGTGCATGGCGGGATTCAGGCATGCTGGACTCTATGACATTGGCTAAACTATTCATGACTTCATCGCTGGTCGTGGCGGTGCGTACTCGATCCCATGTCACTGATGCCAGGCTCAGCGAGTTGAGTGTTGATGCGGCTGCAGAAATGACGCAGGCTTCCATGCCATTACCATCTGTCAGTGATGTCCGTATGCCGGCTAGGAAGCTGGGGGGGGGGGAAGAACGCCGTTCCCTCGCGTGGTTGATGGATGGCTGCTACGTCATCGGGAAGTGTCAGTGGTATGGGGTCGCCAGTGGGGTATCGTGACACCCCGTCAGCAGCTTTGTGTTTCGCGCCTGGTACGTGGATCATCCGGAAGCGGTACCTGAGGGTTTTTTTCCTTCAAGTTTCTGAGGCGTGTATTAGATATGTCCTCTAGGGATCTGTCACCAAACACTTTGAGGAGAGGTTTGTGGTCCACTGCAATTATTAGGTCTTCGCATCCCAGCACGAAGTACCTCGCCTTGTCAAGGGCATCGGCGACAGCAAGTGCTTCTCCTTCTACTGGTGCATAGCGGGACTCAGCTGAGGTAGTGAATCTACTGCCGACCAATGTGACACGCCATCCAGTATGGCAGCAGAAGGGTTCGACTCGTGTACAGGTGCAGTGTTTCTGAAGTAGCCAGTAGCCGATGCCTGTTTTCGACCAGTCTGTGGCGAGGCATGTGGGCTTGGTTTTGTCAAAAATTCTAACACCCTCCTCTATTTCTGTGATGATGACATCCTTTGATTCTTCGAAGATGGTTTCCAATTCGTCATCCCACTTGAAAGGTGTTCCTGGCTTCAGAAGTAGGCGGAACGGCTGCATCCTCTTGGCCATGCTGAAGGCATACGACACCTGGTTGATGAACCCGAACCATGATCGAACGTCGGTGATGTTCTTTGGAGATGGAAACTCTAGGATTGCTTTGAGGTATTTTTTACAGGGTCGGACACTGTCAGATGTGATCTCGAAGCCTGCAAATTCAACCTTGTCCTGACAGAACACAAACTTGTCGGGGTTCAGTGTGATTCCGTGTCTGCCGCAGGTGTCAAGCCACTGGGTGGCCTGGAAGAAGCTCTCCTCCACTGTGTCTGACCAGAGCAAGACGTCGTCAATGCACTTTGTATTGTTAGGGATGCTCGATACAATTTCGTCGTACCTTCTTGTGTAACCGTCACCAGATGCAATGTAACCCTGGGGAGCGGTTTTGTAACGGTAGCGACCCCAGGGCGTGATGAAGGTGGTCAAGTGGCGGTCTTCTTCACAGATTGGTACGCTGTGATATCCATTCCATGCATCAAACACTGTCTTCTTTTTGCCTTGCGGTACTGATCTGGCCTGGTGGAATGGCGATTGAGTGTGGTGTGTTTCGCGGGTGGCGTGAGCGTTGAGGGGTTGAAAGTCAACGGTACGCCTTGGTTTTCCGTTCTTTTTGGCGCACACCACCATTCTGTGACACCAGGTTACGGGCTCACCAACGGGTACTGGTTCAAGGACACCCAGTCTGACATCTTGGTCGAGGCCAAGGAAATTTCAGCCTACAGGAGCAAGAGTCTAAGCTTAGTACAAAAAATAGACCAAGTAAATATGTAGAGATCTGTCAAAGTAAATTAAGCAATGTAGAAGTAAGCAGTTTAAAATGTTGGCTCACCAATGCTGAAAGCATAAACAACAAATTAAATGAACTGGAAGCCAGATTTGCAGATTGCAAACCTGATATAGCAGCAGTATGTGAAACACGGTGTACAAATAATATACTTGATAGTTTATTGACTAGTTTATTAGACTAACACGAACTTAGATGTAACTCGTAGCTTAAACTAACCTACATTTTGTTATACTCTTCATACTTTTTTTTTGTTCTTTTCTTATCCTCTCTTTACTTACATGTCTATCGTTTGCATGGTATGACAGTGTTTGAGTTAAGACTGTGTTTGCATGGTTTGTAAACATTCTTATTTTACTTCTTTTCATCTTTCACCCCTTTTCTATTCTCTTCGACTATTTTCTCGACATGTCAGTAGTGGCCGGCGGATGATGATGGTGAGTTTTTCTCTCTCTTTTTCTGAATGACTGTTAACCCACGAATGATAGGTTTTGCTATTTACTTAACCCCTTATTCTCTTCTTTTAACCCCTACTTTCTTTTTTCTCTCGGGCTAACCATAGAGTGGATCTTAGGTGTCTTTGTCAACCTTAGCTTCTGTAGATCTGTAGATCCCATGCGTGAGTCATGCGGATTTATTCAGTGTTGGGCGGAGCTGAAAGAAAACGAGCAATTCCCAAAATTGAACAACGTGGATATTATATTAACATTGTTCTTGTGAAAGGTTGTCGCTGATCCAAAAGCGGTTGCTATAGAAGTATGTTGTTAACTTGTTACAATGGTTTGCAAAGAGTGATTGTAACCTTAGGACAGAATCTACTGACGTAGGGGCATTAGTTATTTTTTTGTTTTAGCCAACCCTGTTTCATTAGAAAAGGCTGTGTGAGATGTCTTTTAAATTTTTGAAGTCTTAAAAGTGTGAGGGTCTATTCCCTGAAGTTTTTGAAATTTGGCCATTTTATCTGGCGTTAGCCACCCTAGACCTCCTTCAGAATGAATTTTTGTTTGAGACGTAACTTAGGCCTAGGGTGGCCATTTTATTCGTGGTTCGGCCCTAGTTCGCAATTTAGAAATATTAACCCAATATGAACAGAATTTTTTGTAGGGTTATAAATGCTTGTATATGAAAGGTTAGAAATTTGTAACAGTTATCCATATAGTAAAGGAACTTACTATCAAAGATTGTATCATATAATTGACTAAAAACTAAAGGAATAGGCCAAATTAGTACAAATACCAATACTCTTGATAACAATAAACTAATAAAAAATATAGTCAAAGCTCAAAAGAAAAAGGTCAACAAAGAAAGTAAAAGAGATGCAAATAATATACCATCACAGAACAAGAACCAGACTAAATTACAAGCAAAATATTCCAAGGGTTCTTTGTCATTTTTCTATGTAAATGCAAGAAGTATCCGAGATAAAATAAATGAATTCAAGGCATACATAGGTATTGAAAATCCTGATGTTATGATTGTCACTGAAACTTGGACAAAATTCAGTACGATACCAAATAGTCTATTTAGTGAGAGAGATAATACCATTACTTATGAAATTGATGGCTATGAACTTTTTTATTATGAACATAAATATTCAGAGTGTGGCGGAGTACTTATTTATGCCAAGACAAATCTGAATCCAGATGAAGTTACCTTTGTTAAAGAGGAAATAGTTGAATCTGTATGGATAGATATTGGGCATAAAAATGCCAGGAAAATCAGGATAGTGGGTATTTATAGACCTGAGGGATGTTCAGTTGGAGGAATCCCCAAAAGTAGAGAAGAAAATAAGTATGTAGAAAATCAATTTATTGATGAAATAAAGTAATGATAAGCAATATTATTATTGTTGGAGATTTCAATTATAGGCATATAGACTGGGAAATATTACAAATACCAGAAAGTAATGAGAGATTTTTAGACTGTATAATTGAGAATGGTTTAACCCAGTTAGTAAAGGAGACAACCAGGGCCAATGCCATTCTAGATTTAATTCTAACAAATAATCCAGCTACCTTCCAGGATATCTCGGTTTCAGAAACACTAGGTTCAGGTGATCATTGTATCCTTCGGTTTAATATTGTTTGTAATTCAAGACCTAGTGAAAATAAAGTAGAAGTTCCAGATTTTAAGAGGAAATATAAATGGACTAGTAAATGATCTGTGTCTAATAAATTGGATAGCTATTCTACAGCCTGAACAGACAGTAACTAGTATGTGGGAAAAATTTAAAAGTATAATAATGAACATACAAAGGAAGCATATCCTACAGTGTAAAATCAGAATTGGAAAAAATAAAAAATAACCTTGGATAAACTGCAATGTAAAAAGAGCAATCAGAGAAAAAACAAAAGTATTTCATAAATTTAAAAGAACTAAAAATGGCACAGACTCCGAAATATATAAAAGTAAAAGAAGCATTTGCAAGAAAGTAATCAGAGATAGCAAACATGACCTGGAAAAAAGCCTAGCCAAGAATTTAAAAAATAATCCTAAGAAGTTTTCCAGTCACTTCAATTTGAAAAGTAGAGTGAAAAAGAAAATTGGCCCCCTCCATATAGATGATAAAACTATAGATGATGATCTTGAAATAACTGAAGAACTAAACAAATACTTCTCATCGGTATTCACAAATTAAAACTTAAATAATATTCTTGATCTTATACTACCAGGATAAGATAGAGAAATAAATGAATTAAGGGTAATAAAACTAGATATCTTAAAAGTAATAGATAAATTAAAAATGGAAAAATCTTCATGGCTAGATGAAATGCATCCAATAGTCATAAAAGCTGCCAAAAACTATAGCATAGGCACTGGAAATTATTTTTAATAAATCATTGATATGTACTGAAATTCCAGAGGATTGGAAGAAAGCAAATGTGGCTCCAATCTTTAAAAAAGGAAATAGAAACTTGGCAAAAAACTATAGACCCATCAGCCTCACCTCCATTATTTGCAAATTACTCGAAAGTATCATTAGAGGTAAAGTTACTGAGTTCCTTGAAGAGTGCAACCTTATAAATGATAGCCAGCATGGCTTTTGAAATGGAAGGTCCTGTCTAATCAACTTGATTGAATTTTATGATGGAGTCCTATTGCATTTGGACAATAAAGAGCCAGTAGATATAGTATACTTAGATTTTGCAAAGGTTTTTGATACTGTTCGTCATGCAAGATTGTTGGTAAAAGTTAGAGCCCATGGTATAAGAGATCATATGACGCGTTCGGTGGAGAAGGGGCGAACGCCACAAAATTCGAAAAATGAGTTTTTTGTCGTATAATTATCCTTTAAAACCTTTGCTTTACCTATGCAAAAAATTAGATGTTAGTCTGCACTCTTTCACGGTAAAATTTAGGTTTTAATGTATCTCAGAGCAATTCACTCCGCATCATTGCTTCACATTGAACACATCTATCTACTTTCTGGTCACTCGACAATGCCCTGTGATGCTCAATTTGGCCAAATTGAACAAAATATAAAAAATAATTACAGCAATATTATTTACACCAAAAAAGATTATGTTACGGCCATAACTACAGCCGTTTCGCAGCGCTTCCTAGTTGTAGAAATGAAACAGGCTGATTTTCTCGATTTTGACGTCCTAAAAACGTGCATTGTCATTAGGAAATCAACAACTACTAAATTTACAGATGCAAGAAAGTTAATATTTGACTTTCAACACAAAGAAGGCTACGTAATATCTACTGCATACCGCACAACCCCAGATAATAGCCATCCCATCAGACTGCAGAAAGGGAAAAAATCCTACAGTGTCAGTTTATTCAATCTAGCCCAGCAGACACTGCAACCAAAGTATTCCCAATTGCTGCCAATAACTAAGGAAAAAATAAAAGATCTCAAAGAATTATCAGACCTAATGCCTGCAACTGCAGTGAACTATTTTATACAAGATTGTTAAAAAAACTGGAAGAAACCGAAACAGTTGAAGCAGGTAATACAACATTCGACGAAGAGGACCAAATAATGGATTACACCAGTTAATATCAGAAGCTATCAATAAATAATATTGTAAAATTTCTTGGCGTTTTATTATATCGACATATTACACAACAATTTTACTCAAATATGTGTTCAATTCATACAACATTTAAAAAACTGGAAAAATACAAAGGTTTAAAGTTTACAAACTTTAATTGCATTTTGTGGCATAATTCGAAAATGTTGCGTTCGCCCCTTCTCCACCGAACGCGTCATATAACTGATTGGATAGAAGAATGGCTGAGAAATAGAAAACAGAGTTCATCTAAATAGAAATAAGTCTACTTGGAGACCCGTATTGAGCGGAGTCCCACAGGGGTCTGTTCTGGGACCTCTGCTTTTTGTTGTCTATATAAATGATCTAGAGAAGGGCCTATCATGTAAAACCTCAAAATTTGCTGATGATACAAAATTAGGCCATAATGTTAAGTCAGTAGCAGGAGCAATGACAATACAAAAAGACTTAGAGTAACAGCCTGGACAGATAAGTGGGAGATGAAATTTAATGTTGATAAGTGCAAGGTTATGCATATTGGGCCAAAAAATCCAGAATTTGAATACAATATGAATGGAATTTGGATTAAAAATGATGATAAAGAGAAAGACTTGGGTGTCACTGTGACAAATGAACTTAAACCCTCAAATCACTGTATGGTAATTAGTGATGGGATGATACCAAAATTTTTAACGATTCCGATTCCGATACGATTCTCGATTCCAATTCCGATTCTCAATATTTTTAAATATAATTCTAAACTTGTTTTTCTGGAAATTGTCATATTTTACTCTGGTAAGATTAACTATTTACATTATGAGTATGGTAATATAAATTATAATAGATTGATTTAAAAATAAAAATCAACTAAGTTGTAACAATTCATTTTAATCTTCTTGATTACATATCATGGATATTTTATTATATTATATTATTTTATAAAGACGTTTTGGGCTATTTATCCACTATATATATTAGTTCACTATGCGTGTGGCGACTTGTCAGTTCTGATACTCTGTGTTCAGTGTTACTTAAGTTGTCATCTTTCGCTCGTAATTGTAATCACTTATTAGTTATTACCTAAAAAGATTTTTTTTTTCATCCAATGGCCCTTTCCCAGTTTAGCACCAGGGTGGCTTCAAGAGAACCGTTAAACAAAAACCCCCACACACCTTCCGCTTTCCTTTCATATCACTTTCGCTACCGCCACCTCTCTTTTGAAAAGATAATAAATTTATTAATTTTGTTATTAAAAGTTAAAGAATAGTTTTAAGAATTGGAAATCATAGTACAATTCTCTCGATTCTGATTCCTGAAAAATGCTCGATTCTTCTGATTCTCGATTCCGATTCCGATTAATCGTCCCATCACTAATGGTAATCAGAAATAAAGCAAATGCTAGACTCAATCTAATGCAGACACACATTGAATACAAATCGCCCAATATTATAAAGCAACTATACATTTCATATGTGAGACCCCTCCTCGAATACTGCATTCAATTTAATAGTCCCTATTTGATACAAGATATTGGAAAACTGGAAAAAGTACAGAAATGAGTAACAAGAATGATCCCATCTCTAAGACAATTGACATATAAGGAAAGACTGGCGTATCTAAGCATGTTTTCATTAAAAAGGAGGATGTTAAGGGGTGATATGATAGAGGTGTATAAAATGATAAAAGGGTTGGATAAGATAGATTTTGAGTCTCTCTTCATTAAAGATCATAATAATCAGACTAGGTCATAGTATGAAATTATTTAAGCCAAGATGTAGAACAAATTTAAGAAAACATAGTTTTACAGAGTAATTAAGTTTTGGAACAGTCTGACAGAAGAAGTGGTGACTTCAGATACGCTTGATTCTTTCAAAAGAAGGTTGGATAGTTTGATGTCTGCAAGGGACATCTGGTGATGGTGTTTAAGCCTATTTTTATTGCATGAATGGTACTAGTTTATTTCATATATTATGTGCATTTGGGTGATAAATCCCACAGCTCAACACAGGTGTTATGGGATATAGGGAGGCAGCATCTTGTGTTAGGGGATACTCTGTCCTTACACACCCTATTTAAAGAGATTCCACTGCCAAGCGGTGCCCCCCCATAGTACTGTGAGGTATTGAAAAACTCATGATCTTCACTTGCCCCACAAACACCTTTAAATGGGAGACCCAAAATGGGTGCGCACACATTTCTACATTACTGTAGTGTCTTTACAGCCACACCTACACTTTTCCTCTTAAGTATATATATTGTAATGTATATGGATGTAAATTGTGACTTGGTCCGCAATTGATATGGACTGTGACTTATTTTTGGTTGGCAAGGTACTGGTATTGATGGGTACCGTAATGAAATTGACTGGATTCTTTGGATCTGATATATTTGCATGACAGTTATAAATAGATATAGAGTAACATATTTGTGGACAGTAGCCTATTATGACTTTGATCATCTGGATCCAGAGATTCTATCTTTAGTTTTAAATTGATAATTAGTTTTGTAAAAATTGGTTATTGCCAATGTACAGGCAGTTTTTACATAGTGGAGCCACCTTGATGGGCCGAAGTGGCCCCAAGTATGCCCACTATAAAAATTTCTTATGTTCTTATATAGGGTTAAATAGGGGCCTCCGTTCGAATAAAAAAATTTTTTGTATTCAGTGATATTAATAAAAAAATTTTATAGTGGGCATATTAGGGGCCACTTTGGCCTATCAAGGTGGCTCCACTATGTAAAAACTGCCTGTACATTGGCAACAACCAATTTTTACAAAACTAAATAATTATCAATTTAAAACTAAAGATAGAATCTCTGGATCCAGAGGATCAAAGTCATAATAGGCTACTGTCCACAAATATGTTACTCTATTTCTATTTATAACTGTCATGCAAATATATCAGATCCAAAGAATCCAGTCAATTTCATTACGGTACCCATCAATACCAGTACCTTGCCAACCAAAAATAAGTCACAGTCCATATCAAATGCGGACCAAGTCACAATTTACAACCATATACATTATAATATATATACTTAGGAGGAAAAGTGTAGGTGTGGCTGTAAAGACTGTACAGTAATGTAGAAATGTGTGTGAACTCATTTTGGGTATCCCATTTAAAGGTGTTTGTGGGGCAAGTGAAGATCATGAGTTTTTCAATACCTCATAGTACTATAGGGGGGTAGGGCGGGTCATACTATGCATTTTTTTTAAATCAATGGAGAGGGGTGTTCAAATGACATATTTTGGTGTATAGAACACAATTCTGAAGAAAATATTTAATTCTGATAACCCTAACCTACATCATTTTGCAGTTGATTATTATTAAATTGTTGATTATTTTACTATTGTAGTTACCCCAGAATGTCTTCTCACGTTTTCTATCATGGCTGCTCACGTTATCTCTCATAGAGCATTGTTCTAACAAATTCATATAAACACATATAATGTAATTCATATGATAATAATAATATTTAAATACTCAAATAAAAAGGTGTGCCATTCCACTTAATTGTAATTATCATAGTTTGGTATATGAAATATTTTGACAGTTTTCTGGTGCGCATAAGGCCATTTTCTGAGCCACCTTTCTCAGAGAGAAAAAGATTCCTGTGAAAGATCTTGCCTACATCAAGGGACAGAAAGAGAAGGTTGGAAGTAAGGGACCCCACCAAATAGGGGGTCCTGATCTACCAGAGTACAAGAGACAGGTGAGGACATTGAAAAGGCAGTGGATGGAAAGGAAGGCAGAGAAAAGGAGAAGGAGCAAGGAGGAAAGTGCTGCAGTAGCAGAGAAGGCAGCCAGGAAGGATGTTAAGAGATTTTTGGCAGATGGTGATGAGGATCTGGAATTGGAGAGAAGTGGTGATGAAGATGAGTTTGTTCCTGAAGTTGAGCTCTTCCCTCAAACTGACCCTGAGCCAGCAGCTTCGGCAAAGGTACAGAAAAACTATGATGAGATTCAAAACATTGCCCTTGCTAGTGTTGTAGCTGGTTCCTTCTTGGTGCTACTTGTATTTGCCGGGAAGAATGAAGAATACGAGAGGCAGGCTATCTCTTTGTTGGGTATCTCTTCTAGGGGCCTCTCGTGTCCTCTTCTCTCCCTGTCGTTTGGGAGGTTAGCATCTTGAAGGAAAAAGCTGGTCGTTTTCAGAATTTATTGAGTTCTTGGTTGGCTGGGGTTATTTTACAGAAGATTTTATTGTATATACAGCTGAATTAATTAAATATATATATATAAATTTATGTACAATACTTATTTATAAAGATTATATATGATTCTTAAAATTACACAATGATAAAATATATACAATTTGGTAATGCGCAAAATTGGTTTGTCAGTAACTAATATAAAAATAATATAAATGCGGAAAATTAACTGCGCGGCCCCACACTACTGCCCACCCTGAGAAGCGGAGCACGTATATCAAAAGTAGAAATATTCGGGTCTTGATTTGAATTGGATCCTTCGTCCAGCTCGCGTTGATCCTCGGTTGGCCTCGTTTCTGGTTGTGTTGTCCTGCGCGCTCATCCTGAGGTCTGTATTTGCTACATCCGAGGTGCGTCTTCCATCGTCCTTTTTCCTTGTGTGCTTTTTCTCCGATCCGATGTCGTCTGATTGTGCGCCCGGTACCTGTGTGGGACCTGAAACTATATAAGCCGGTTTAAAGTTTGGTTTGGTTGATTGAAGTGGCTTAAAGTTTGGTTTTGGTTGATTGAAGCGGCTTAAAGTTTGGTTTTGGTTGATTGAAGCGGCTTAAAGTTTGGTTTTGGTTGATTGAAGCGGCTTAAAGTTTGGTTTTGGTTGATTGAAGCGGCTTAAAGTTTGGTTTTGGTTGATTGAAGCGGCTTAAAGTTTGGTTTTGGTTGATTGAAGCGGCTTAAAGTTTGGTTTTGGTTGATTGAAGCGGCTTAAAGTTTGGTTTTGGTTGATTGAAGCGGCTTAAAGTTTGGTTTTGGTTGATTGAAGCGGCTTAAAGTTTGGTTTTGGTTGATTGAAGCGGCTTAAAGTTTGGTTTTGGTTGATTGAAGCGGCTTAAAGTTTGGTTTTGGTTGATTGAAGCGGCTTAAAGTTTGGTTTTGGTTGATTGAAGCGGCTTAAAGTTTGGTTTTGGTTGATTGAAGCGGCTTAAAGTTTGGTTTTGGTTGATTGAAGCGGCTTAAAGTTTGGTTTTGGTTGATTGAAGCGGCTTAAAGTTTGGTTTTGGTTGATTGAAGCGGCTTAAAGTTTGGTTTTGGTTGATTGAAGCGGCTTAAAGTTTGGTTTTGGTTGATTGAAGCGGCTTAAAGTTTGGTTTTGGTTGATTGAAGCGGCTTAAAGTTTGGTTTTGGTTGATTGAAGCGGCTTAAAGTTTGGTTTTGGTTGATTGAAGCGGCTTAAAGTTTGGTTTTGGTTGATTGAAGCGGCTTAAAGTTTGGTTTTGGTTGATTGAAGCGGCTTAAAGTTTGGTTTTGGTTGATTGAAGCGGCTTAAAGTTTGGTTTTGGTTGATTGAAGCGGCTTAAAGTTTGGTTTCTTCGGATGTTATTCTGGAAATGTGGAATTGTGCCTCCATGATGGAGAACCATCCTGCGGCCGATGCTTCAGAGAACGTGGGTGGCTTGATGGTGACATGGTGCACTCCTGATTCCATCTTGCGGGAATGTAATTCGGGTCTGTTGCTGCTTCGGTTCCGACTGGCTACTACGGGTGGGCGGCGAAGAGGCGTGGCTTCGGTTTGTTCCGCCCGGCGACTGAAGGATGATGCTTCCGCTGGTTGCTTCGGGTCACTCCAGGGGTCACCAATTGTAGCTGGTTCCTTCTTGGTGCTACTTGTATTTGCTGGGAAGAATGAAGGATACGAGAGGCAGGCTATCTCTTTGTTGGGTATCTCTTCTAGGGGCCTCTAGTGTCCTCTTCTCTCCCTGTCGTTTGGGAGGTTAGCATCTTGAAGGAAAAAGCTGGTCGTTTTCAGAGTTTATTGAGTTCTTGGTTGGCTAGGGTTATTTTACAGAAGATTTTATTGTATATACAGCTGAATTAGTTAAATATATATATATATAAAATTTATGTACAATACTTATTTATAAAGATTATATATGATTCTTAAAATTATACAATGATAAAATATATACAATTTGGTAATGCGGAAAATTAACTGTGCGCCCCCGCAGTGTAAGGTATGGCATAGGGCTGAGGCCAACTGCAGCGATAGCAACGGCAGCTCTGATTGATGCAGGAATCATCACAGAAGACAATACAAGTAAAGTGATTGATAAGAGCAAGGTCAAGAGAGCACAGAAGTTGATGAGAGAGCTGGGGGAACAGTTCGAGAAGTGCAGGGAGGAGGGGGGGGATCTCTTGCATCCTCTTTGATGGGTGGATTGACCTGACCAATGTGATGATGGAAGCTGAGGGCAGTGACCAATCTTTTCCCGCAAAGATCAAGGAAGAACACTATAGTGTTGTTAGTGAGCCTGGCAGCTACTATCTTCCACTTTACCCCAGAGAAAGCAACTAAAGAGGAGTCACATGCGGAGAAGATTGCTAAGGTCCTGTTTGCCTGGCTGAAAGAGAGGGGTTATGATAAGACCTTGTTGGCCATTGGAGGAGACTCAACAAATGTCAATACTGGTGTGAAAGCTGGAGTAATGCGGAAGCTGGAGCTGCACCTGGGGAGAAAGCTGGTCTAGTTGGTGTGCAACCTGCACACTGTTGAACTTCCCCTGCGCCATCTCATTGTTGACCTTGATGGCCCTACTCTGTCAGACAAAAAATTATCCGGGCCAATAGGAAAGCTCCTTGATTCTGCTACAGACTTTGATATCAATCCAAACTTCACCCGAATCTCTGTTGGCCCTCCACTGATCAAGCTTCCTGACAAGGTCATTCAAGATCTCTCAACTGATCAATACTATGGCTATAAAATTGTCTGTGCAGTCAGGGATGGAGTACTTCCTGCAGGGCTGGCTCTGTTAGAGATAGGACCAGTAAACCACAGCCACTGGCTCACCACAGCGAACACACTTCTCAGGCTCTGGGTGTCAAAGCACGGACTTAAAGGAAAGAACCTGAAGATTCTGCAATTCATTGTGGAATTCATCATTGGAGTGTATTACCCATGTTGGTTCAACGTGAAGGTCAAGCACTCCTGGATCGAAGGGCCTAGGCACATCCTCTTTCAGCTGGACTGCCTCAAGTCCCAGAGAAAGGAGGTGCTGGATATTGTGATGCCAACTGTGAGAAGATCTGCTTGGTATGCCCACAGTGAAGTCATCCTCCAAACACTACTCTGCTCTGAGGATCAGAAGGAGAGGATTGAAGGGGTGGAGAGAATCCTGGCCATCAGGGGAGAGGGGGACCCGGACACTCAGCTGGGGGACTCCTCTGTTAGGAGCAGAAGGACACCTGACATCAATTGTGATGCTTCCAGCATCGGTGACTTGATCAGCTGGTCAGAAGGTGTGTCAGAGCCACCTCTCACCTGCTCTCTAAACACCTCAGAGGTGAAAAACTTCATCAACACCCCCATGGAGGTGCACAACTGGCCTTGCCACACACAAAGCATTGAGAGGGTTGTTAAAATGGTGACTGAGGCTTCTGCTAAGTACTTCTCACAGGAAAAGAGGGATGGAGGGATCAGGGCTCAGGAGACCAGCAGGAAGCTGATGTCCAAGTCTGAGTCAAAGCAGGATTTGTGCAACCTGGCAAAGTTCAAGATGTCGGGAGAATGATCTTTGTAATTATATCCAGTGATATACATGCAGTTCACCTATTAATAAATATATGTAAAGTTGATTTGGCCTTGTCAATATAAATGATTTACCTTATAAGTTATCTTTTAATATATTATAAAGGGGTTCAAAAGGGTAAAATTGGCAATTTAGAAATACAAAATGATTTAGGTTAGAGTTATCCTATCCAAAAAAGAAGCTTGTATTTGAATTCCTCATGTAAAAACACACAATTTAGACACCCCTGATGGTAGGATTTCCTTCAGATTCATGTCACTTGAGTATGACCTGCCCTAATGGGGGGGCATCGCTCAGCAGAGGAATCTCTTAAATCGGTGTAAGGACAGAGTATCCCCTAACCCAAGATGTTGCTTCCCTATATCCCACAACACTTGTGTTGAGCTGTGGGATCTATCACTTAAATGCACATAATATATATGAAGTAAACTAGTACTATTCATGCAATAAAAATGGGCTTAAGCACTATCACCAGATGTCCCCTTGCAGACATCAAACTATCCAACTTTCTTTTGAAAGAATCAAGTGTATCTGAAGTCATCACTTCTGTCACTGTTCCAAAACTTAATAGGGGTGTGCTGGATAGTATTTTTTACTATCCGGCCAGATACCGGATAGCCGGATAATCAAAAAAAATATCTGGCCGGATACCGGATAATATCATTCAAATAATTCATAATTTTTTATATATTATTATTTAGTTATTACTTGACTAATTGACTATACTATCAAATTTTAATCACTATTTGATGTAAATTATAGCTATCTTTCAATAACTTTACTAATTACCTATATTTTATCCTTTTCAGGATTGTTTCATTGCCTAAATCATATAGCTAGTTAGTATTAGTTATAGGCTTACAGCAATATTTTAACATTATTTACCCCCTAAAATGGCTAGTTTTATTTGGAAAATATTTACAATCCATGAGACTAATCCAATGATAGCTATTTGCCCCCTATGTTCCAAACAGATTAAAAGGGGATCAGAGAAATTGGGTGCTAGGTGCTATAGCACAAAACCTTTGCACAATCATGCAAAGATGCTGCATTCAAAAGAATATAAAGAAGTGTCTGAACTTAACAAATCATCTGAAAATCAAAATCAACCTATAGCGACCACCTCAATGGCTCCAAAGGAGAAAAAATTAGTTGCCATGGAAAAGCAACTCACGTTAGAAGAAAGTTTTTCCTTTAAGAAAATATGGGATATAAATGACTCAAAAGCTCAAGCTTTACATAAAAAGATAGGATTAATGATGGCATTGGACAACCATCCTTTTAGTTTAGTTGAACAAGATGGCTTTATAGGACTGATGGCCCACATACAGCCAAGGTATTTGCTATCAAATCAAACATATTTTTCAGAAAAAGTCATACCCAAAATCTATGAAGAACTCAAAGAAATTGTTATGAATAAATTGAAAGAAGGGAAATACATTAGCTTCACTTCAGATATTTGGACCTGCTCTTCTTCAAATGAATCATTCATTTCCTTGTCAGGTCATTGGATCATGAATGACTACACTCATTGTAATGCAGTATTGCATTCAGCTCATTTTTCAGGATCGTATACAGGAATTAATATAGTGGACAAATTGCAATTTATGTGGCAATCATGGAATATTGACGGATCAAGGCATAATATATTGGTCAGAGATGGAGCTTCTAACATAGCTTTGGGATGTGACCTTGCGGAAATACCTTCTGTTCACTGTTCAATTCATTTGCTACAGCTAGTGGTGAATGATGCGTTAATGGCTCATCGATCTATAAAAGATCTTTTGGCAAAGTGTCGACGTTTAGTGACACATTTTAACCACTCCCCACTGGCTACTTCTGAATTTAAAGCTCTCCAAACACAACAGGGTCATGTTCCTCTTCTATTGGTACAAGATGTTTTAATGCGCTGGAACTCATCTTATTTGATGCTAGAACGTATGGTTAAGTTAAAAAAATCAGTTCAAATATACCTTGCTGATCATAGTGAATTACTTATTTCATCTAATGAGTGGCACTTGATTGAAAATCTTTTAAAGCTTTTACAGCCATTTTTTAAACTCGCCCAAGAAATGAGTACAGAATATAGTTTACTCTCTACTGTTATCCCAAACATGTGCGCGCTTGAAAGGTTTCTTTCAAAAATTGGCCAGGATGATCAAGGAGTCCAAACTACAAAAGATGAACTGTTGAAGTCATTGTGGTCCCGATTTTTTGCCAATGAAAGCAATGAAAAAAGAGTTCTAAATGTCTTAACAAATCAGAAGTATGCTCTAGCAACTGTCATTGATCCACGATTTAAATTTTTGTTTTTCAAAGATCAACAAAAGGAAAATATTAAGACATGGTTAATTGAAGAAATAAATGAAATAACCTAGAGAAAATTAGAGATAAATATTTTGAAGAACAGGCTCATAGCAGCAACGATTCTAATTCTTCTTCCTCCTCAACAGGAAGAAAAAAGGCAAAGTTTGATGATGATCCACACTCTGCTTGTTTCAGGGAACTAACACAAGAAAATTCAGAAAAGATACCTGGTGAGAAAAAGTTTAAAAAAAGCCACAAGATGGCTTCATTCGCAGAAATAGCAGAGGAAATTGAGCAATATGCAAAAAAACCCATATCAGACAGACGACTATCTCCACTTGAAATTTGGAAAAATGAAGAATCCTTTCCATCTCTCAAGAAAGTTGCTCTAAAATGGCTAGTGACACCAGCATCTTCAGTTTTCTCAGAAAGAATGTTTCCGAATACGGAAATATTTTTGAAGAAAAAAGTACTACTTTGCTACCAAAGCGAGGGGAGATGCTTCTTTTTATCCATCACAATGGACGAAAATTTGATTTAAACTTGTGAATCTAGTGTCTTGAACATAGTATTAATTTTTATTGTTTAATGTGAGTTTTTACTTTTTAAGGTTTTGCTATTTTAATAATTTCACTTACCTTACTGGTATATTTGATTAGGCTATATGTTTTATTTTTATATCTCAAATCTTAATAAAAGGTTTCGCTAATTCATATTTTTTCATATTGTAATTTGCAATATACAGGGTGTCCCAGAATTAACTATTTCAATGAAATCGGACAAATTTTTTAAAAACACACTTTTATTTATGTTTATCATGTTTAATATGTGTTAAAAATATATAAATTTCTAAATTTTTTTCATAATTTTATTTTCATAATTTTTTCATTATCTGGTCCAATGAAAGACCGTCTGAAGTCATAGAATGGCAAAGAGACTCTCCAAAAGTTAATGTGTGGCTTGGAATGACCAAATCCAAAATTTATGGCCCATTCTTCTTTGCGGAAGCAACTGTAACAGGTACTGTCTACCTTGATATGCTTCAGCAGTTTCTCGAACCACAGCTTCTTGATGATGGCATTCTTGATAATGTTGTGTTTCAACAAGATGGAGCACCATGTCATTATGCTCTAATTGTTCGAGAATACCTCAACAGACGCCTTCCGAATCAGTGGATTGGACGTGGAGGACCTCGACCTTGGCCTCCGCATTCTCCGGATTTGACACCCCTGGATTTCTTTGCGTGGGGTTTCATAAAAACAAAGGTTTATCGCCAAAAGATCAATGCTTCTTGTTGAAACACATTATCAAGAATGCCATCATCAAGAAGCTGTGGTTCGAGAAACTGCTGAAGCATATCAAGGTAGACGGTACCTGTTACAATTGCTTCCGCAAAGAAGAATGGGCCATAAATTTTGGATTTGGTCATTCCAAGCCACACGTTAACTTTTGGAGAGTCTCTTTGCCATTCTATGACTTCAGATGGTCTTTTATTGGACCAGATAATGAAAAAATTAATAAAATAAAATTATGAAAAAAATTTAGAAATTTATATATTTTTTAACACATATTAAACATGATAAACAAATGTTTTTTTTTTAAATTTGTCCGATTTCATTTAAATATAGTTAATTCTGGGACACCCTGTATATAAAAATAAAAAAAAATTTAAAAGTAAGGGAAGCTGGATCTTAGCTATGCGTCACTTTTAGCTGACCAAACATTTTGCCTTTTTAGCAGTGTTAATATAGTTACATACTAGTAGTGGTACATGCTTATTTATCAATTATTTTAATTTTAGATTTTTGTACAACTACGGTATATTCAACTTTTGCTAGCTAAAGGCTATGCAAGCTAAGATTGGAAAGGGGCGGGCCCAGATGGTATTCCCATTACAAAGAAGACTATCATAAATATCCGGCTATCCGGCCGGATACTGACATCTATCTGGCCGGATACAGGATACTGGATAATAGCTGTTATCCAGCCGGATATCCTACTGGATAGTGGTATCCGGCACATCCCTAAAACTTAATTACTCTATTTGTAAAACTGTTCTCTTAAATTTGTTCTACATCTTGTAGTAAATAATTTCATACTATGACCTCTAGTCTGGTTATTGTGATCTTTAATGAAAAGAGACTCAAAATCTATCTTATCCAACCCTTTTATCATTTTATACACCTCTATCATATCACCCTTTAACCTCCTCTTTTTTAATAAGAACATGCTTAGATACGCTAGTCTTTCCTTATATGTCAATTGTCTTAGAGATGGGATCATTCTTATTACTCATTTCTGTACTTTTTCCAGTTTTTCAATATCTTGTATCAAATAGGGACTATTAAATTGAATATAGTATTCGAGGAGGGGTCTCACATATGAAATGTATAGCTAGTTGCTTTATAATATTGGGTGATTTGTATTCAATGTGTCTTTGCATGAGATTGAGTCTAGCATTTGCTTTATTTCTGATTTCCATACAGTGATTTGAGGGTTTAAGTTCATTAGTCACAGTGACACCTAAGTCTTTCTCTTTATCATCATTTTTAATCCAAATTCCATTCATATTGTATTCAAATTCTTGGTTTTTTGGCCCAATATGCATAACCTTGCACTTATCAATATTAAATTTCATCTCCCACTTATCTGCGCAGGCTGTTACTCTATCTAAGTCTTTTTGTATTGTCATTGCTCCTGCTACTGACTTAACATTATGGCCTAATTTTGTATCATCAGCAAATTTTGAGGTTTTACATGGTAGGCCATTCTCTAGATCATTTATATAGACAACAAAAAGCAGAGGTCCCAGAACAGACCCCTGTGGGACTCCGCTCAATACAGGTCTCCAAATAGACTTGCTTCAATTTAGATGAACTCTGTTTTCTGTTTCTCAGCCATTCTTTTATCCAGTCAGCTATATGACCTCTTATACCATGGGCTCTAACTTTTACCAACAATCTTGCATGACGAACGTATCAAATGATCTTTATTGTCCAAATGCAGTAGGACTCCATCATAAAATTCACTCAAGTTGGTTAGACAGGACCTTCCATTTCGAAAGCCATGCTGGCTATCATTTATAAGGTTGCACACTTTAAGGAACTCAGTAACTTTACCTCTAATAATACTTTCGAGTAATTTGCAAATAATGGAGGTGAGGCTGATGGGTCTGTAGATTTTTGCCAAGTTTCTATTTCCTTTTTTAAAGATTAGAGCCACATTTGTTTTCTTCCAATCCTCTGGAATTTCAGTACATATCAATGATTTATTAAAAATAATTTCTAGTGCCTGTGCTATATTCTTTTTGGCAGCTTTTATGACTTGGATGCATTTCATCTGGCCCTGGAGATTTTTCTATTTTTAATTTATCATTGCTTTTAGGATATCTAGTTTTGTTACCCTTAACCTCTTAACGACTGAATTTTTTGTAGGGTTAAGTTATGAATGCGTGTATTGGAAACGGTACAAATTCGACCCAGTCATCCAAAAGAGGTTAATTCATTTATTTCTCTATCTTGTCCTGGTAGTATAAGATCAGAAATATTATTAAAATTTTCATTTGTGAATACTGATGAGAAATATTTAGTTAGTTCTTCAGTTATTTCAAGATCATCATCTATAGTTTTATCATCTATATGGAGGGGCCAATTTTCTTTTTCACTCTACTTTTCAAATTGAAGTGACTGAAAAACTTCTTAGGATTGTTTTTTGAATTCTTGACTAGGCTTTTTTCCAGGTCTTGTTTGCTTTCTTGCAAATGCTTCTTCTACTTTTATATATTTCGGAGTCTGTCATTTTTAGTTCTTTTGAATTTATGAAATGTTTTGTTTTTTCTCTGATTGCTCTTTTTACATTGCAGTTTATCCAAGATTGTTTTTATTTTTTCTAGTTCTGATTTTACACTGTGGGATATGCTTCCTTTCTATGTTCATTATTATACTTTTAAATTTTTCCCCACATACTAGTTACTGTCTGTTCAGGCTGTAGAATATCTGTCCAATTTATTACACGCACATCATTTACTAGTCCATTTATATTTCCTCTCTTAAAATCTGGGATTTCTACTTTTTCACTAGGTCTTGAATTACAAACAATATTAAACCGAAGGATACAATGATCACCTGAACCTAGTGTTTCTGAAACTGAGATATCCTGGAAGGTATCTAGATTATTTGTTAGAATTAAATCTAGAATGGCTTTGGTGCTGGTTGGCTCCTTTACTAACTGGGTTAAACCATTCTCAATTATACAGTCTAAGAATCTCTCATTACTTTCTGGTGTTTGTAATATTTCCCAGTCTATATGCCTATAATTGAAATCTCCAACAATAATAATATTGCTTGTCATCGCTTTATTTATTTCATCAATAAGTTTATTTTCTACATACTTATTTTCTTCTCTACTTTTGGGGATTCTGCCTACTGAACATCCCTCAGGTGGTCTATAGATACCCCTTATCCTGATTTTCTTGGCCTTTTTATGCCCAATATCTATCCATACAGATTCAACTATTTCCTCTTTGACGGAGGTAACTTCAACTGAATTCAGATTTGTCTTGACATAAATAAATACTCCGCCACCCTCTGAATATTTATGTTCATAATAAAAAAGTTCATAGCCATCAATTTCATAAGTAATGGTATTCTCTCTCACTAAATGGACTATTTGGTATCGTACTGAATTTTGTCCAAGGTTCAGTGACAATCATAACATCAGGATTTTCAATACCTATGTATGCCTTGAATTCATTTATTTTATCTTGGATACTTCTTGCATTTACATAGAAAAATGACAAAGAATCCTTGGAATATTTTGCTTGTAATTTAGTCTGGTTCTTGTTCTGTGATGTATATTATTTGCATCTCTCACTTTCTTTGTTGACCTTTTTCTTTTGAGTTTTAATTATATTTTTTATCAAGAGTATTGGTATTTGTACTAATTTGGCTTATTCCTTTAGTTTTCAGTCAATTATATGATATAATCTTTGATAGTAAATCAGTCCCTTTCCTATTAAGGTGAATTCTATCTCTTACAGAACACTTTTTTTTTTTTTTTTTTTTTTTTTAAAATTTAGTCCACAGTTCTATATATGTAATTTCCATGCTCTGACATAGTGTCTCAAGCCTACTATTTATATATAGTGCTTGTGAGTACCACTTATTATTCTCATGTATCCTGGGAATTATACCTGTGATAAATGTTTTAAGGTTAGGTCTCTGTTCCTTTAACTTTGTTAATAGCTGTTTAATTTAGGGTGCATCAGCCTATAAGGGGTGAAATTTCGAACTTTGGATGTTGATTTGGCCCTATATGATATGATATTATGTTACAATCCCCAACAAACCTTCAGTGTCCATGTTTCAAGCTGTTCTGACAATATTTAGTGGGTCCACCTCGAAGATGAAAATTTGATAATTGTGGAATTTTATGGTTTTACTAGAAAATCTTATGTGTAAGCGTTGTAGATTTTGTTTGAAAAAAAATTGTAAATATAGTTAGTTTTAGGCAAGTTTTGGCCTCAATTCATGAAATTATCTGTCTTTTTAGACTTTTTTTTGTATTATTCTGAGAATCATGAAGTGAGTTACCAGGATGCGGGATGAGGACCCAACTTGCCAAGCATCCCACCGACCACCTCCACCTATTGAAAATGGTATTTCATGATAAAATACTTGTAAAAATTGATTTATTGCTTATTGATATCTTAATTCTTCTTCTTTGTCCTTTTTTCTTTTAAAACATATGATAAAGAAGCTTGTCTCTTTCTCAGATGAGGAGTGGCTTTTCTGTCAGCTTCTACAACTTGGAGAACATTTTGAAGATGTTCTTCAGTCCTTGCAGCCTCATAAAAGTTACTGCATAGTTTTACTGCCTTCTCAGAGCCATCATTTATGACATTTATAGCCAAAAGTTTTTCTTTGGAAGATATAAATGATGCTGTTGTTTTCCATTCAACAATCTCAACCATTAAAAAATCATACTCTAACTGTAGTGAAGAGAATATGAACCATGAGTTTTTGTCAACCAAGTCAGCTAGTGTGGTTTCTGATCGTAGATTGGTAGGGAAATTAGGCTTTCCAAAACTAGATCCATGTCTACCTTCTGGAACCACTGTCTCAATCTTGTGTGGTTTATAGGAAAGTAGCTGGTTTGTTATAGCACGAAGTTCATTTTTTGGAACCAAATCGCTGAATAATACAAGAGGAATCATCTCTGATGAAAGGTACTAGAGATGACGTTTCAAAGATGTTAGAGCACTTTTTGCTATTTGCTTGTTTACTTCCTCATATCTAAGAAGCTTTTTGTAAAGCTGCAAATCATGCCATGGTGCATCAAAAACTGAAGAGCAGGTCATCCATCATGGGTAGTAAATCAGTGAAATGAAGGTTGTAAAGTCTCTTAGTTTCAGAATTTGTTGCTTGTTTGTGATTGTTACTAAAGGTAGTTTTGAGATATTATCTTCTAGTAATGCAATTTTTAGAGCATATATTGCTTTACTCATCCATCTGGCTCTATGTATAGCACCAGGTTGCTGAAGGGTTATATCCTTATCATTAGGTCCTGCATTTAAGTATAACACAACTAAGTCAGAAAATTGTTTGTAGTCATATCGTGTATGTTGCTTTTCTATATTACTTATTTGAATTGCATAATCAGTCCATTCCTGAAGAATCTCTTGGACAGCTTTGGAGTACTGATTGAAGTCAATTTTTTTCAATTTTTCATCCTTGGAAATCCACTGAAACTTTTCTCGAAATCTGTTAGACATTAATTTCTGGTCCACTCGAAGTTTCTACTTTCATGTCCTGAAACACATGACTCATAATAACTTCACCAACATGATGCCTGCATGCAGACCATAATAAAGGCTGTCCAATCTCTTGTTGGATAGTTATGCATGCAGTGCTCACATGTCCCGTGTTGGTTGCTGTAGTGTCGAAAACCAAGTTCACTATTGAATCGGAGCAGTTCCACAATTTCAGTAGCTTCATAACTTCTTCAGTCAAGTTTTTCCCAGATTGGCCACTGCCACCAGCACTAGGATGATATGATGGAATACCAAGTAGTTTGAGATCCATTGAATTTCCAACTGATACGGCTAATCGTTCTTCTGTAACATATTTATCCTGCAGAGTAGAAATTATTTTCGAATCCCAATGAAGAGGCCAATTTAGGAGGATTCCAGGATTTTTTAATGGAACTTGAAATTTTTTGGGCTACTTCGTGTCTAGCTCTATCAGCTTGCTCTATCAGCTTGCTCTATCAGCTTGCTCTATCAGCTTGCTCTATCAGCTTGCTCTATCAGCTTGCTCTATCAGCTTGCTCTATCAGCTTGCTCTATCAGCTTGCTCTATCAGCTTGCTCTATCAGCTTGCTCTATCAGCTTGCTCTATCAGCTTGCTCTATCAGCTTGCTCTATCAGCTTGCTCTATCAGCTTGCTCTATCAGCTTGCTCTATCAGCTTGCTCTATCAGCTTGCTCTATCAGCTTGCTCTATCAGCTTGCTCTATCAGCTTGCTCTATCAGCTTGCTCTATCAGCTTGCTCTATCAGCTTGCTCTATCAGCTTGCTCTATCAGCTTGCTCTATCAGCTTGCTCTATCAGCTTGCTCTATCAGCTTGCTCTATCAGCTTGCTCTATCAGCTTGCTCTATCAGCTTGCTCTATCAGCTGCCAAAGAAACAAGTTTGTCTTTTCAGAATGTCATGAGGAATGATAGCTTGAGTACCTAAACAGACTGTTGACTGTGTGGATTTTCCATCTTTTCAGCTCCATCATTAGCTTCTGACTCACTCTCAGTGGTAGTTGTATCGCTTGTGCTACTGCTTTCTAATTCAACATAACTGCAAGAAACTTCAGTGTCTCTCAATTCCTTTTCTTTTCTCGCATTTTCTTCACATTTTCAAAAATTAATGCGCTTCATTTTGGATGCTAAAGTTTGATCATGAGCTCCAAAAGAAGCAATTCTATCCCCTTGTATAGATTGAAGAAATTGTATATCTTCTGGATTACTCATAATTTTTTTGGCATTTTTAATCCACAGTGGAAAAGTCATTTTAAGTTGCATTTCCATATCTTCTAGTCTTGTCTTTGTACTTCGTAGCTCTCTTCTTTTCACTGGAATTTCTCTCAGTTTCGCATTCTTTCCTGACAATGAAATTATTTTCTCACATACTTTTGTTCTTCTCTCTTTTAGACCCTGTTGCTGGTGAAATAGGAAACATCTAAGAACTTGTTCACTTGTTGGCAAGCGACATCCTACAATCTTTGCATCATTATTTGTGATGCCAGGACCTAATCCAAATATACAGGTTTTTTTCGGTTTTTACATCAACTTTATCTGCACCGCTTGAACAAGTTTTACCACTAGAAGTGGCTTCACTGGCTTTACCACTATTATCCATTATATCATTATCAACTATTATCACCAACATATATCAAAAATTGACATGTAATAGAAACATAGATTAATATTAAAGTAGTCTACATGCCTGAAAATAAGAAAAAATAGCTATAGGTATTTCATGATGGCAAATGATGTTTATTAATAGTAGCTATGGCTTAAACACAAGCAAACTAAACATACTAGGCCTATAGTACCTTAAGGATCATTCAATTCAATAAAATAAAGGTATATGTGAAAAAAATAATTTAAGGCAATTTATCCCCAAAATTGTCATTTTTGTAAAAGTTTAGGAGCTAGGTGGACCCAGTAGATATTAATCAATTGACCTGAAATTTTGCATGTGAATGTTTTTTAGGTAATGTAACCATAATAATGTAGGGCCAAATCAATTTTTGAAAGTTGCCATTTTTTATGCACCCTACAAAAGCCTACAATGTTTATATGACTCCATGATTTCTTCGGAGTGCTTACCCTTTATATCATTTCCACCTACATGTATAACCATATTCTTTGGTACAGTTAGGTCAATACCAGATCCTTTTTCTATAATTTTATTACTAATTCTTTTTATCCCTGCACCTGGATAACAGTAAGCTATGCTACCTCTAGGTAATTTAGATCCTAGGCCCCTCACTCGAGAGTCACCAATAATGGATGCTTCAGATACACCTATAGCTTGAGTGCCTGGGTTTATATGAGTCTGGATTATTATTGCTAATATTTTGTTTTATAGGCCTACTTTCTTCAGCTTTCTCATCTTGATCCTGGACCAGTGAGAAAGCATGAAACTGATTGGTTAGTTCTACAGGGTGGGCCGTAAGTTTCCATACATAGGAAAAATTAAACGTTTGTTTTTTTTATGTTTCAGATACCCTAAGAATATGCAGATACCCTAAGAATATGCGTTTGACGTAAGATCTTGTTTACTGATGAAGCAAATTTTTACGTCAATGGAGAGGTTAATCGGCAAAACATACGTAGTTGGAGTAATGCTAACCCTAACTGGCTGAGTCCGACGAAGATGCAAGGTGCCGGTAAAGTGATGGTGTGGGCCGGGATATGGGGTGACAGAATTATTGGACCAATTTTTGTCAGTGGAAATTTTAATGCCGAAAGGTATCTTAACATGTTGCAAGAAGAGATTTTCCCATCCCTGCTAAACGAGGAAGGTAACTTCCCAGTTTACTTCCAGCAAGATGGAGCTCCACCTCATTATGGTCTTCACGTGCGTCGGTATTTGGATCAGCAGTTTCCGGATGCTTGGATTGGTCGGCGTGGTCCTGTGGAGTGGCCTCCCAGATCCCAGATCTCACCCCCCTTGATTTCTATCTTTGGGGGCACTTGAAGGCCATGGTGTATCAGGAAAAGATACGAGACATAAATCATCTAAAGGAACGTATCACCAACGCCATTACAAGCATAACGTCAACTGTGCTAATGCGTGTTCATCAACAGTGGGGAACACGTATTGAAATGTGTTTTCAAAACAATGGCAACCATGTAGAGCATATTATATAAATAAAAATGGTTGTCCATAAATTTTTTTTATTTTTCCTATGTATGGAAACTTACGGCCCACCCTGTATAAGGATTGCCACTAGGGCTTTAAATTTTGAATCTGAAAAATGGCTTTATTTGGTGTGAAGACCTTCAAAGTGGGACAATATCCTATTTTGGCATCCCAAATTATTCACCAACCAGTTAGGTCAATTGTATGCCCTTGATGATTGGTTAGGTTAAGTTGTTATATATTTGTTTAAACTAATGAAAATATCAAGACTTAACCTCACCAATCATGAAGGGCATATAGTTGACCTAACTTGGCAGTGGCAGTCAACCTAATTAACATAAGGGTAATTCCAGGACAGAGCATGCAAAAAAAACAATGAAATTTCACACCACACCTCCCAGTTTTCCTATAATTTGTTGTCTAGCATTGCCTATCCCAAAAAACCTGAAATTTCAAGCTTCAGATTGATCAGACTTACAGTTCAAAAGTTATGGCCTTCCAATTTTGGGGGGTTCTCAGGGACTACCAAATTTCAAATTACCATATCTTGGTCCCTAATTGAGATAGAAGAATGATTTAAATTACATTTGAAAGGTTATTTGTCAAATATTAAATGAGTATAGACATGGATAGCAGCTTAGTTGAGGAGTAAAAAAGTTGACAATTTGTATTATTAAAGCCCAAACAAGTACAGGCATACCCTGATTTACCAAGCTCCAGCTTGAAGGTTATATTCAAACAAAGCACACCAAAATACACTTGAAAAATGTATTTTTGACTATATTTTATACAATAAATCATAACCTAACATGTTCATGTTACAAGATCTTGTAAATGATGTATTATCACAGGAAACTTGCAAAACACCTCAAAATTAACCAGAAAAGTTTGCTCTTGTCATTTTTGTTTAAACTAACAAAAATATCACAACTTAACCTAACCAATCATCAAAGGCATTCAGTTGACGCAACTGTGCATTCAGCTGACGCAACTGTGCATTCAGCTGACGCAGCTGTGCATTCAGCTGACGCAGCTGTGCATTCAGCTGTTTAACAAAAAATTTGGAAATATTATGCATTAGTCTATCGTATTTACAGTGTTTAGTATGAGAAATAAGTTATAAGATGACAATGTGGATCATTGCATTTGTAATTAATTTTGAAATAATTTAATTTTTTATCTAAAGAGTATAAGGAATAAGAGCTTCAATTTTATCCAACCTGTTGGTAGGGGTTTATAGAAAATAAAAAAAAATTATGCAGTATATTGATATTTTTGCATATACTGTATACATGTTTTAATATAGGTACAGTTAGTGATGAGTCATTTTTTGTCTTTTTTTTTTGTTTAAAACAAAGGTAGTCTGTTTTTTATTGTTTTAAACTTATTCCATATTTTTCTTCCTTTAATCTAATAATTATATTAGTATTACCTATAATTTACTATACAGTACTACCATGCTTATACAGTTATACCTAGTATATATAGTAGGGCATTCCGAAAACACGAAGTTCGAAATCCAGCAATGCACATATGCTAAACTGGATCCATTTGTACTAAAAAGAAACCACACAAAGAATGGTCTTGATAGTGTCATTCCTTCCACTCCCCCAAGCTCCTTGTAAGCTTGGGTCAACTTGTAGAGTGTTGAAACAGTGAGTGTATTGACATGAGCACACAATCGACACGAGTACATGACTAGCACTACTCATCCCCAAACACACACACAACCACTTTCCTTTCATCAACCCATCCCCACTAGGTGGGCATCTGCTGCCTGCCTACAAACTGTGTTATCAGCCTGACGTGTCATACCACTACTAATGAGTCTTATTTGTTTCACAGATGGCAACAACACGCAAGCAAGTGAGTTTGTGGCTTCTCGGGCACCTCAGGGAGGAGGATTTCTCTTCCATGAGACAGCTTCCCACCCATGGGTGAAGTTGGAAAGCATCTGTTTTTCATCCAACAAGTCACGAAGCAAAGCCTTCTAAGAGCATGTACATAGTGATGTGTAGTGATGTTAAAAAACCTTTTTTTTTATGTCCATTTTTTTTTTTTTTGTAATTGTTTTTTTTTGTTTTTGTTTTTTTTAATAATTAATAAAGATATTGCCAATTTAATTATAAGGTATACTTTTGCAATGATATATATATAAATAAATAAATAAACAATAAAATAGGCCATATGGTACCAGTATAGAATGTCCTTTTCAGCCTATTTACAGAAAAAACTGGCGTCTTTCTTGCACAAACTCTTGTATCTTGAGATCCGTTAAACTTACGAGAACACTGGCTGGGAGCTGACTGCCTATTGTCCAACCTTTCCAGGACTCTCCCATCCATGCCTCAGATTTTGAATCTCCCACTTAACTATCCTTTAGACCCGATGACATATTCACTTAACTATCCTTTAGACCCGCGATGACATATTCACTTAACTATCCTTTAGACCCGCGATGACATATTCACTTAACTATCCTTTAGACCCGCGATGACATATTCACTTAACTATCCTTTAGACCCGCGATGACATATTCACTTAACTATCCTTTAGACCCGCGATGACATATTCACTTAACTATCCTTTAGACCCGCGATGACACATTCACTTAACTATCCTTTAGACCCGCGATGACACATTCACTTAACTATCCTTTAGACCCGCGATGACACATTCACTTAACTATCCTTTAGACCCGCGATGACACATTCACTTAACTATCCTTTAGACCCGCGATGACACATTCACTTAACTATCCTTTAGACCCGCGATGACACATTCACTTAACTATCCTTTAGACCCGCGATGACACATTCACTTAACTATCCTTTAGACCCGCGATGACACATTCACTTAACTATCCTTTAGACCCGCGATGACACATTCACTTAACTATCCTTTAGACCCGCGATGACACATTCACTTAACTATCCTTTAGACCCGCGATGACACATTCACTTAACTATCCTTTAGACCCGCGATGACACATTCACTTAACTATCCTTTAGACCCGCGATGACACATTCACTTAACTATCCTTAGACCCGCGATGACACATTCACTTAACTATCCATTAGACCCGCGACGACACATTCACTTAACTATCCTTTAGACCCGCGATGACACATTCACTTAACTATCCTTTAGACCCGCGATGACACATTCACTTAACTATCCTTTAGACCCGCGATGACACATTCACTTAACTATCCTTTAGACCCCGATGACACATTCACTTAACTATCCTTTAGACCCGCGATGACACATTCACTTAACTATCCTTTAGACCCACGATGACACATTCACTTAACTATCCTTTAGACCCGCGATGACACATTCACTTAACTATCCTTTAGACCCGCGATGACACATTCACTTAACTATCCTTTAGACCCGCGATGACACATTCACTTAACTATCCTTTAGACCCGCGATGACACATTCACTTAACTATCCTTTAGACCCGCGATGACACATTCACTTAACTATCCTTTAGACCCGCGATGACACATTCACTTAACTATCCTTTAGACCCGCGACCATCTCTATATATATATATATATATATACCAATACAGATAGTCCCCGACTTACGATATTTCAAGTTACGATCATATTTTGTTTCATTAAAATTGCAAATAACACAATAAACAGCATACTTTAATAGTACTCCACTGCTGTACGACAACTTAAAAAACGAGACGGCAACACGCCGATCTTAGCGATCTACATCCTGATGTTAAAGTAGCTTTTATGCTATCATCCAACCGATGGATCAAGGTGCTGTGGCCACCTTCAAGGCATACTATTTACGCAGAATCTTCGCCCAGGCTATCGAAGCAGTTGAACAAGGAATGTCACTTACAAAGTTTTGGAAAGATTACAATATCTTGCAGGCAATAAGAAACATTGGAACATCATGGGACGAAATTACAGAGAAATGTATGAATGGAATTTGGAAGAACCTATTACCAGAGCATGTGAACTCTTTTGTAGGCTTTGACATAGATGGCAGTGTTAGTGAAATAAGAAATAATATTGTGGAGCTTGGAAGAGATCTCGAGCTGGAAGTCAACGATGATGATGTTGCAGACTTGCTTAATATTGAGGCTCAGGAGCTTTCAAATGATGACTTGCTCCTGCTTGCAAAAGAACAAGAAGAAGGACATGAAGAAGAGGATAAAGAAGAAACAAGAAAATTTACAAAGAACGGATTGGCAGAAGCATTTTCTACGCTTAATAAAGCAATGCAAATGTTCGATGCAATGGACCCAAATGTAGAAAGATTTGCAAAAGTTGAGAGGATGGTAAATGAATCCACTTCATGCTACAAGGAAATCTACAACGAAAAAAAAAAGAAAACTGTTCAGATGACATTGGATATTTTTCTAAAGAAGACTCCTTCTGCTCCTTCAACAAGTGGCATCCAATCTTTTAGTACATGTGAGGGAGATGTTGATGACCCTGTGGAAATGCGTGTTTCATCTGACAGCGATTAGTGATTTGTTTATGCCATTATATGAATGGTAATTAACTAATTTCATTTAATTACATCCTGTGAACTACGTTTTTCTTTCAATTAATAAAACAATTGTGGTAATTTAGTATTTATTTTAACCTTATTTTAAGAATGAAAATATTCAAGAATGGGAACTTAAGTCCCTATCTCTATAGAATACATTTAAAAGTGCATTCGACTTACGATTTTTCAACTTACGATCTCATTTTCTGTCCCTAACCCTATCGTAAGTCAGGGACAATCTGTATATACATAAATACTTATATACAGGGTGTCCTGTAAGTCTGGACCCATAGGGCAAAATTAATAAAATTATAAAATAGTCCCAGTTTTGCTGGACATGCGTCGAAGTGACTTCTTGGGACTGACAGCGAAGCTAGCCAACACATTGGTACTGGTTTCGTCTTCCGTAACAGTCCTTGAAGGTCCTCTGCGAGGCTTGTCAGCTACGGATCCAGTTTCCTTAAATTTGGCTATCAACTTGCCAACACATCTGTGTGTGATTGGTGAGCGGTCTGGATGCATATTGTTGAATTCTTCGGCCACTTCCCGGTGACTGTGGGTCCCGACCAGCAAAATAACTTGAACTCTCTAGTCAGTGACATGGTTTACCTGCAACATAATAAAAAAATATATTATAAATCCCTATGGGTCCAGACTTACGGGACACCCTGTACACATTTATATCTATTATATACCCCACACGCTTGCATCCGGAATTCCAGGTACGAAATTCCAGGTACATACGCACACATGCATCCGGAATTCCAGGTACATACGCACGCATGCATCCGGAATTCCAGGTACATACGCACGCATGCATCCGGAATTCCAGGTACATATACGCATGCACGCATCCGGAATTCCAGGTACATATACGCATGCATGCATCCGGAATTCCAGGTACATATACGCATGCATGCATCCGGAATTCCAGGTACATATACACATGCATGCATCCGGAATTCCAGGTACATATATGCATGCATGCATCCGGAATTCCAGGTACATATACGCACGCATGCATCTGGAATTCCAGGTACATATACGCACGCATGCATCTGGAATTCCAGGTACATATACGCACGCATGCATCCGGAATTCCAGGTACATATACGCATGCATGCATCCGGAATTCCAGGTACATAGACGCACGCATGCATCCGGAATTCCAGGTACATAGACGCACGCATGCATCCGGAATTCCAGGTACATAGACGCACTCATGCATCCAGAATTCCAGGTACATATACGCACTCATGCATCCAGAATTCCAGGTTCATATACGCACGCATGCATCCGGAATTCCAGGTACATATACGCACGCATGCATCCGGAATTCCAGGTACATATACGCACTCATGCATCCGGAATTCCAGGTACATGCATGCATGCATCCGGAATTCCAGGTACATATACGCACGCATGCATCCGGAATTCCAGGTACATATACGCACGCATGCATCCGGAATTCCAGGTACATATACCACGCATGCATCCGGAATTCCAGGTACATATACGCACGCATGCATCCGGAATTCCAGGTACATATACGCATGCATGCATCCGGAATTCCAGGTACATATACGCACGCATGCATCCGGAATTCCAGGTACATATACACACGTATGCATCCGGAATTCCAGGTACATTACACACGCATGCATCCGGAATTCCAGGTACATACAGTATATACCTACACAAACTCATACACCTCTATTTCGCCCTTTCATTACCTCTGAGATCATTTAGCACATACAGTAATATCCATACAGCCAAAAGAAACCGATTAAGCAGACAGAGCAGCAAAGCTAGTATTTATATCCCAAAATGCAAAATTCCAAGAAAGTGAAGTAAAATATGGTGCTACATTGGCTTCATCAACATCGAAATCTGCAATAAGTACCAGTACCTATGATATTGAAACTATATGCTCTAATCAATCTAGTGATAATGATTCTTCAATGGAAATAGAATCAGATAATGAAAGTTAAACAGCATTAGGTTAACACAAAGGTTAAAGAAAGATGAATATTTTTATTTTTTTTATTTTTCTACTTGGAAAATATATATATATATATATATATATATATATATATATATATATATACACACTGGTATTCTTGCCAATCACAATTATATATATTGTTTTATACCAGTATTATGTATATTATACCAGTACCTGTGATATTAAAACTAGCATATATGCTCTACCCAATCTAGTGATGATTCTTCCATGGAAATGAAGGTTAAACAACATTAGGTTAACAAAAAGGTGAATATATTTTTTTTCTATCTGGAATATACAGGGTGGGCGGAAAGTAGCTCCCTAATTTAAATTACATATAAATTATGTATAAATTGTGATTGTATTGTTATAGTTATGGTGTTTTCTCTGAAGTGGTACAATTGTAACGGTAATCTTTTTTTCTCTAAAGTGTTCTCTTTGTGTTCTCTAAAGTGGTACAATTGTAACGTTCATTTTTTTTTTCATTTCAGATTGAAGGGTAACATGGCTGAGCGTTTAACACTGCAGGAGCGTGCCCAGTTGGCGGCACGGTACGAAGTTTGGCAATCTGTCGTTCGAGTTCAAAGATGGTGGCGGGCCATTCACGGACCACGTGCCCAAGTGGACCCGAAAACAATCAAGAACTGCCACTCAAAGCTCATGACCACGGGGTCTGTGGCAGATGTTCGAAGATGTGGTCGCCCTTCGACATCCAGGGCCCAGGAGACGGTGCAGGCAGTTCAGGAAATGTTCGCACGGAGTCCACGAAAGTCAACTCGCCAGGCAGCTCGGGAAAGTGGACTCTCCCGCTACTCAGTGCGAACTGTGCTGAAGAAGGAGCTGAACTGGCGTGCGTGGAAGCCGCATTACTGCCAATCTCTCTCGGACGAGGACTGCGACATTCGCATGGAGTTCGGGGAAATCATGCTGGCTTGGCATGAAGACTGGCCCCATCTCTTCCGCAACATCCTCTGGAGCGACGAGGCGGTGTTCCACGTCGGAGGCTTTGTCAACCGCCACAATTGCCACTACTGGGCAGGAGAGGATCCCATGGTTACCGCTGAAAAACGGCAGAATCGGTTCAGTGTAACGGTGTGGTGTGGTATGACCTCAGATCAGGTTGTGGGCCCGTTCCTTCTGCGCAACACCATGAATGCTGAGCGGTACCTTGCTATGTTGCGAAACGAGGTCTGGCCGGTTGTCAGCACATGGGAGAACATCGACGATCTGATATTTATGCAAGATGGCGCCCCTCCGCACTTCGCTCTTGTTGTCCGTGAGTGGCTGGATGCCCACTTCCCTGGGCGTTGGATGGGTCGTCGTGGTCCACATCAATGGCCAGCCAGGAGCCCCGACTTGACACCGTGCGACTTCTTTCTTTGGGGGTGGGTAAAGGAAGAAGTCTACCGCACCAAACCGAGGACATTGGAAGAACTGGAGGACCGAATTCGGGAAGTCATGTCCTCCATCCCGCCGGAGTTCCTGCTAAAGTCAGTGGACGCCATTCCTGGGCGGCTCCAGAAGCTGGTGGAAAGAGTTGGAGCCCACATTGAATTTTAGAGAAAACCTACCATGTATGCCTACCTTTTCATATTATTTCTTCTGAAATAAATGGATAATATACGTATTTTTTTACCAATCCAAAATAGGGAGCTACTTTCCGCCCACCCTGTATATACTGGTACTCTTGCCAATCACAATTATGTATATTGTTTGAAACGAGGAAGAATGTTTTATGTTCTAGTTAAAAAATATATATACATATAAAAAAATTAGGGTTTGTTTTTCCTTTCTATTATATACTTTTTGCGTGATTCAGTTTTTCTAAAAGATGACTATATATACTAGGTATAACCGTATAAGCATGGTAGTATAGTAAATTATAGGTAATACTAATGTACTTATTAGATTAAAGAAGGAAAATATGGAATAAGTTTAAAACAATAAAAAATGATAAAAAACAAAAAAAAAAGGACAATAAAAAATGACTCATCACTAGTGATGTGGCCGAAGAACTCATGGAGGTGTGGACAAAAGTATCATTGAAGACATCCCACAAGCCATACATTGTTGCCAAGCTCAAAAAGCTTCACGAGAGGTACGTGAAGTTGTCTAATCACAAAGATCGATGAATGGAAACACACCGAGCTCATGAACAACAGTTCTTGTTGGACATGGAGACCTTGTTTGATGTTGCTCACTCTGAAGCTGGATCTTCGAAGACAAATAAAGAGGACTGCGACTTCCTTAAAGACCAACGGACAATGAGAAAGATGGTCATTGGCTCAGAAAACGTTGCATTTGCCAAAGCATCCAAGGCCAAGGCAATGAAGCAGGAGAATGAGGAGTGACGACGACGACGACAAGTCTGAGGAGGAAATGAAATGAATACGGGAGCCGGAGCATGCAGAGGCAGATGCAGAATTGACTGGCAGCTCATCCAGCTCCACCGAGTCTTCGGGAGAGGAATTCACTCAGGTCAGCCACTGCCTCTGCCAATGTGGCTCAGCCAAAAGCTATGATGATGGACCCTCGCCAGGTTATCGATGACCCCCAGTTCATCGCGGCCCTTGACCGGACAAATACAAGCGTGCAAAAAGCTATACACATCGTCACTCCTGCCCTGTCAGCAGCTGGGGTGAATGTGCGAGAATTGACGCTCTCAGCGACCTCCATTCATGGTGCCAGAACCAAAACACGACACAGAATTGCCAAGGACATTAAGACCAACTTTGACCCCCAGAAGCCGTGCATTCTCCACTTCGACGGGAAGATCCTTCCCGATGAACGAGGTGGTAAGTTGGATCACTTACCCATCGTTGTATCAGGAGAAGGTTTCGAAAAGCTGCTGGCCATTCCAAAAATTGCATCAGGAACTGGAAGAGCAATGGGAGATGCCATACTCACCGTGCTGGACAATTGGCTGAAGGTGAAGCCATTCATTGCAGGAATATATTGTGACACAACGGTGGCAAATACAGGTCTCCACACAGGAGCATGTGTCACAATTGAAGAAGGCTTGCAGCGTCCACTCGTCGTCTTCGCTTGCCGCCACCACACTCACAAGTTCGTGGTCACTGCTGTCTTCGACAAGTTCTTTTCTTCCTCTGGCCCGAACATTCCTTTGTTTGCTCGCTTCAGGGATTACTGGAGCTTCATTGACCAGGGCAGCTACCATCCCTTTGAAGATGACCCGCAAGACCCTGACCCCTTGCAGACTTTTGTCTCTGATAACCAGAACAGTGTTGTTGAATTCATCAGTGCCAGACTTAGTCAGAAGCAGGACTGGGATGATTACCAAGAATACATGGAGCTGGCGCTTCTCTTCTTGGGGGCAACTGTCCCTCCAAGGAAGCAGAAGAAGAGTCTTCCGCTATCCCAGAGCATTCCACTGAGCTAGGTGGATGGCAAAAGGAATTTATTCCCTCAAAATCTTCGTTTCAGAGGCAGTTTTCCCTAATGCCATCGGAAGAGAAGGCGCTGCAATGCATCAACGTATTCTCCACTACAATTTACCTTTGAGTGTGGTTTGAAGCACCCAGTGGCGTCGATGCTCCTCGAAATGACATCGAGCTCCTCCGACAGCTTGAAGGATACAAGACCAAAGACGAGGCAGTTGCAACCATTGTGATAGCCAAGGCTCAGAACCACCTCTGGTACCTCAGTGAAGACCTTGTTGGTCTCGCCTTTTTCTCAGATAAGGTAGACAATTTGGAAAAGAAGCATATGCTTAAAAATCTCCTTGAGGTCCCTGCGCGCAAGAAGGGGCTAAGAAAATTTGAGTCAAAGTGCATGAAATCGCCGTATCTGCTCACTCTCCCAGACTTCGTTACTAAACGGACTGCTAACTTCTTCAAATGCATGGGACTCAAAGTTCCCCACTACCTGGAGGACCTGGTGGCGATGGAGTGTGTTAGGGCCATTCAGGTCATCAATGACTGCGCTGAGTGAGTGGTGAAGCTCGCAACTGACTTCAACAGCTTGATCACCCAGCACGAAGATGAGAAAGAATTGGCATTCCAAGTGATCGAGCATCATTGGAAGACCATGCCCAGTGCAAAGAAATCCCATTACATATGATCCCTATGGATATGTTGGTAAATTTTTCATTGTTTTCTTAATGTGTTGAAAAGACTAAGGTTTCTGTTAATTGTTTTGGATGTAAAGTTACGGAAGTACATTTTTTGTTCAGCTGATTCCATAATCTCCCCAATAAGACTTGAAGGATGCTCTTGGGGGACCAATAAATATTACTCAAATTGAATAAAATTTTGTTTGTGTTGTTCAGTTAATAAATGGACTTGATTAAACATGTGTGTGGTATTGAATTCCAAACTTTGTACGTCACCCCTATAGCCGCAGAATGCCCTAATATATACAGTAATACCTCACTTTACGATACCCCGGGTTTACCAATTTTATTTTAACAAAATAAAAAATAAAGTTAAAAAAAACAATATTAAACATCAAAAATAAATCGTACACATCAAAATAAGTACATATCGTTTGTGCGTGCGTTTGTTCACTCTGGCGGAGCACTTTTATCTGAAAAGAAAAAATCTTCTTTAAAACAAACCACTTTGGATGCATTTTTCAAGAGTCCTCCATCCATGACTGCATCTACAAGTGTGTCTGAAGGTGCTTCTACGAGTGAGTCAAATAAAAATTAAACTTTCTCTCTTTTTACATATATCTTTGCTTTGTTTTTCATTTCATTAAACCATTGCTGCATAAATTATCGTTTTATTACCTTTCCTCGCGATTTTTTTTAATAAATTTGTTCCAAGAACATATCCCTTAATATAACATTAAGCCTATGGGAAATAATGCCTCACTTTACGATGCCTCACTTTACGATGCCTCACTTTACGATGCCTCACTTTACGATGCCTCACTTTACGATGCCTCACTTTACGATGCCTCACTTTACGATGCCTCACTTTACGATGCCTCACTTTACGATGCCTCACTTTACGATGCCTCACTTTATGATGCCTCACTTTACGATGCCTCACTTTACGATTGGACACTGGGAATGCAATAATTCGTAAAGCGAGGTATGCCTGTAGTCATCTTTTAGAAAAACTGAATCACGCAAAAAGTATATAATAGAAAGGAAAAACAAACCCTCATTTTTTATATATATATATTTTTTAACTAGAACATAAAACATTCTTCCTCGTTTCAAACAGTATACATAATTGTGATTGGCAAAAAAAAAATATTCACCTTTTTTTGAACCTTTTGTTAACCAAATGTTGTTTAACCTTCATTTCCATGGAAGAATCATCACTAGATTGAGTAGAGCATATATGCTAGTTTCAATATCATGGGTACTGGTATAATATATATAATAAAAAATACATAATACTGGTATAAACATATATAATTGTGATTGGCAAGAATACCAGTATATATGTACAGTATATATAATATATATATATGTATATATATATATATACAGTATATTATATATATATACACAGTATATATATATATATATATATATTATATATATATATATATAGTATATATATTATACAGTATATATATATATATACATACACAGTGTGTATATATATATATATATTCCAAATAAAAATATTCATCTCTTTCTTTAACCTTTGTGTTAACCTAATGCTGTTTAACTTTCATTATCTGATTCTATTTCCATTGAAGAATCATTATCACTAGATTGATTAGAGCATATAGTTTCAATATCACAGGTACTGGTACTTATTGCAGATTTGGATGTTGACGAAGCCAATGTAGCACCATGTTTTACTTCACTTTCTTGGAATTTTGCATTTTGGGATATAAATACTAGCTTTGCTGCTCTGTCTGTGCTTAATCGGTTTCTTTTGGCTGTATGGATATTACTGTATGTGCTAAATGATCTCAGAGGTAATGAAAGGGCAAAATAGAGGTGTATGAGTTTGTGTAGGTATATATGTGAGTATGCATGCATATGTATCTGGAATTCTGGATGTATGCGTGTGTATGGGGTATATAATAGATATAAATATGTGTATATAAGTATTTATGTATATATTGGTATATATGTATATGTATGTATATATGGATGGTCTCAGGGGGGGGGAATATGTCATCACAGGTCTAAAGGATAGTTAAGTGGGAGATTCAAAATCCGAGGCATGGATGGGAGAGTCCTGGACAATGGGCAGTCAGCTCCCAGCCAGTGTTCTCGCAAGTTTAATGGATCTCAAGATACAAGACTTTCAGTGCAAGAAAGAGGCCAGTTTTTTTCTGTAAATAGACTGAAAAGGACATTCTATACTGGTACCATATGGCCTATTTTATTATTTATTTATTTTTATAATATATATCATTGCAAAAGTATACCTTATAATTAAATTGGCAATATCTATTTAAAAAAAAAAAAAAAAAAAAAAAATTTAACATCATTAGGTACAGTGGAGTTCCGAAGTTCATGATTAATTGGGACTGCCAAAATTGTCTCTAACTTCAAAATCACAAACATCGGAATCTATTTTCCATTAATTTTTGCTAATGCATTCCAGAACTTAGAAAAATTGATACCAATCTAAGAAAAAACAAAAATATTAATTATGTACAGTACTACTAAATAACAGAATAAAAAATAAGAGAGAATAAAAACTTGTATATTAATTTTGAAGTTACAGTACCGTAGTTAATGGTTGAAGTCAGTTACTGAGAAGTTGAGGCTTTGGATGATGACGCTGTAGAGGTGGATGGTGATCAGCTGGCTGGTTTAAAGAACTTGTCTTTTGTGGTTTGCTTTGCTGCACGTTCGAGTTCTTTCATTTTTGTCTCATAGGGAAGAGCGCTTGATAGGATTCCATTGTAAACTTTAAAAGCTCTGTCTTGCAGTGGATCTTTATCAGTGATCTTCTTAATGAGGTCTATGTAATAAAACAATTGTTTAAGATCATTCCTGGTAAGATCTTTTGGCTCCTCTTCAGTTGTTTGGTTAGGGTCTGAATCTTTTGAAATGGCTTCCTCATCAAAGTTTAAAATGTCATCTTCAGTCATAACTTCACCGTGTGATTCTAAAAGGTCATCTATCATGTCAGAGGAAAGTTTGAAGCCAAGGTTACCTCCAACTTCTACAATTTCTGCATTTAATTTCTCTGGAGAGAGATCATTAGGAAAGCCTTCAAAATCTGAAACTGGACGATTTGGCCATAGGTTATTCCATGCTGCCCACAGTGACTTTTCACTAACTTTCTCCCAAGCTGCAGCAATGTTTGTCACAGGATTTTTTTACATTGTACGGTCGGCAAAATTGAGAAAGTGTAGGAACATTTTCCCCTTCACCATCTGTCGCACGGAAGCATTCCTCAAATGTGAGTTTGTGATATCTTTTAAAGTTCGCAATAACCTGCTGATCCATAGGTTGAAGTATCGGCGTAGTGTTTGTGGGCAGAAACTTGACTTATGAAGTCACTTAGGGAATCTAACAAAGGTGAGTACTGGTGCGTTGTCTATAAGCAGCAGTGCTTTTTTAGCCAGGTTTTTCTTTTTTAAGTAGGCCTCCATGGCTGGTTGAAAATAGCAAATGAACCAATCATCAAAAATATCCCTCGTAACCCAGGCTTTACAACTGCTTTTCCAAATGACTGGCAAATGAGATTTTACAACATTCTTGAATGCTCTCGGATTTTCCGAATGATAGACTATGAGCGGCCTCATTTTGAAATCCCCAGATGCGTTTGATCCAACCAACAAAGTTAATCTATCCTTGGAAGCTTTATGACCAGGCAACTTGGCTTCTGCTTGGGTAATATAAGTTGTTTTAGGCATTCGTTTCCAGAATAAACCTGTCTCATCAAAATTAAAAACTTGTTCAGGCTTGTAGTCACTTACAATTTCATCAAATTCTGCTTTATATTTTTCTGCGCTTTCTACATCCGCTGAAGCTGCTTCGCCGTGCCTCGCTACACATTTGACTCCAGTTCTATTCAAAAAATCTATTGAACCAGCCTTTACTAGCAGTGAATTCAAGCTGACATTCTGGATCTTGTTTTTTCAACTTTTGAAAGAAAACTAGAGCCTTCTCTCTTATGAGAGCAGAAGAAATAGAATCACCCACTTTTTCCTTTTCATGCACCCACGTCACAAGATGGTTTTTCCATTTTTATAAGATCATCATCACGAGTTTTTAAACTTTTAACTGGTCCTGATGTAGCTTTAGCTGCTTGTTTATATTTTTCTTTGTTTTTCAAAATTGAGTCCACAGTCGACCATGATAAACTAAACATTTTTGATATTTCACTAGTTTTTAAACCTTTCTCACATTCAGAAATAATATTTAGTTTAGTCTCCAAATCAGTGACATTTTTGGTTTTTATTACTAGATTGACTAATACTATCTACTTTACGTTTTGGAGCCATTTTGACTAAATACTCTAGACCAAAAACTAGGTTATTTTTTTAAAAATGATATCTGGAAAATACAGGATAAAATTAAAGCAGATTAAATCAAACTAAATATGTTGCTAATAAACAACAATAATAATAATACAGAAAATAAAAATCATGAATATGCAGATTTTTGGTCAAAAATCACGAACTTTGAAATTTTTTGTATAAAAAAGGGTTATCACAACTATGCCGAATCACGAAGTTTGAGTCTCTCGAACTTCGGAACCCCACTGTATATATTGAATGAAACTAGGGCTTTAAGGAGCTTTATTTTCGTGAGAACTTTTGCTTTATTTCAAAATTTTAGAGTGGCAACCTAACTGGGCGTTTGGTTGACCTAACTGGGCGTTTGGTTGACCTAACTGGGCGTTTGGTTGACCTAACTGGGCGTTTGGTTGACCTAACTGGGCGTTTGGTGAATCAAGTTCTCAAAGTCGAAACCATATGAATGGCATGTCGTATTTCTATCATAAACACCACCAAACATAATCCAATTAGAAAAAAAAAAATAGCCAGAACAGAAACCAACAAACTATCAGGTCATCCTATAAGTAATGTCGTTTTTTTAGATTGGAATTTGAAGGACAAAAAAAACAACTGAAACTTTTTAATCTAGTACAGTGGGGTTCCAAAGTTTGAGAGACTCAAACTTCGTGATTCCGCGTAGTCATGATCACCCTTTTTTATACCGAAAATCTGCATATTCGTGATTTTGATTTCCTGTATTATTATTATTATTTGTTTATTAGCAACATATTTAGTTTGATTTAATCTGCTTTAATTTTATCCTGTATTTTTCAAATATCATTTTGAAAAAATAACCTAGTTTTTGGTCTTGTGTGTTTAGTCAAAATGGCTCCAAAATGTAAAGTAGATAGTGTTTAAAAAATGTTGAGTTTATTATGGTTGACTGTGGACTCAATTTTGAAAAGTAAAGAAAAATATAAACAAGCAGCTGTTAGTTTAGTAGTACTGTACATATTTGTAATATTTTTGTTTTTTCTTAGATTGGTATCAATTTTTCTAAGCTCTGGAATGCATTAGCAAAAATTAATGGAAAATGATTCTGATGTTCATGATTTCAAAGTTCAAGATGATTTTGGTAGTCCCAATTAATCACGAACTTCGGAACTCCACTGTATATATTTTCCATTGGCATGAATGACACTCTGCCAATGTCCTACAAGCTTTTCAATGCTATGTTTATAAAATTTAGGTGGTTTTGAGGCAAAAAATGTACAAAGATTGGTGTGCAGGTCATCTAAAGAAGTATACTGTTTCTCATCAAGATAGTTTTGCAGACTCCTGAAGAGATGATAATCTGAAGGCGCAAAGTCTGGAGGATGTGGAAGTTTTTCCAACCCAAGCTCCTCAATTTTTGCAGAAGTGATCCGAGTGGTATGAGGATGTGTGTTGTCGTGGTGGAACACGATTCCTTTCCGATTAACCAAAGGAGGTCTCTCTTCTTTTAGTGCAGTGTTCAATTGATGCAGTTGTTGACAGTAGACTTGAGCGGTGATTGTTTGGTTATGTGGTAAGGTTTCCCTTTATCCCACCAAACACTAAGCAACACCTTCCGAGGGTGAAGATTTGGTTTTGGCTGTGGTGTCACTGGTTTTCCAGCACAAACCCACTGTTGATGGCTCTTAACATTCTGGTACAGTATCCACTTTTCATCACCAGTCACTAAATGGTGCAAAAATGGATCTTGGAGTTCATGGGAATGAAGAGCTGTGCTAATGTTTACTCGCACCCTTAGATTATTGACTGACAATTCATGCAGCACCCATTTTCCTAACTTAGGCACTTTCCAGAGTTGTTGCAAATGTCAATGGATGGTGGACAGGGATGAATCAAGTTTCTGGGCCAATTCTTCGACAGTTGTTGAACAGTCTTCTTCAAGTGCGGCTAACAGCAGCTCATCATCAAACTCAGCAGGGTGTCCAGAGCATGCTGCATCTGTCAAACAGCAGTCACCATTCCTAAACTTTTGAAACCATCTTTGACATTTCCTCACATGCAGAATATCATTGCCATAAATGTCCTGAATGTTTTGTATTGCTTCAGTAGCACTATTCCCTTTTTTGAACTCTTAAAAGCATTATATGCCTGACATGCTCTTCTGATATTGCCATGTTTATGAGGGGTTCACATAAAGCAAAACACATGTCTTCACTGGTCAAGGTCTGTAAAGTATGTAGCGAAACATGATAGATCTCCCTTTAGATACAATGGAAAATTTATGCTTAAACCAAGTAGGACTAGTTTAAACTTAATCTATCGTAAAAAACGACATTACTTATGGGATGACCTGATAGCTTTTGATGGGCTTGGGATCTCAATTTCTAAACTTGTTTCTAGCTTTCATTTTAAAGAATGATGTGCTTTTTCTATTGTTTGAATAGCTTTTGCTTCTTTTCTTGAGGAACCCAAACCATCTGAAATTTTTTAATTAATAAATATTTGACTCCATTTGATATATATATGGATAATAATAATAATGTCAACATATTAATTTCATCAGTTTAATAAGTTTAATATATCAACATATTAATTTCATTAAGTTTTCAGCAACTGCTGAAAAACTGTCTTGAAAGTAAATGCATTATAAATAAATAATATAAATAAAAAAATTGTAAATGTGAAAAGTACCTATCATTAAATACTTATGCTTCTTCACTGGAGTCACAGCAAGACTTTCTAGAACTTGAGAAACCTCTTCTTTGCCATTACTTGATATACTTGGCTCATATTCATCGCTTTCTGAAATAACATTCTCAGAAGACTGATTGTGATCAGACTCTTCACTTTGTGATGTTGATAGCAAGTCTGGTCTCTGGTCAATAATTTTCTACAGTTGCTGCATAGTTCAGTATTCCTTTGTAGTTTCCATTTACATCGATCATAAAGTGATTGGCTGATGGTTCTTATATCATTGTGTATCTTTTTGTTATTGTTTGTAAAGGATCATCACAGTATCTAACCATTTTTCATTACTAAAAATACACAATTGTAAATCTCAAAAATAAGATATGATTTGACTCAAAATAAGATATGATTTGACTCAAAATAAGATATGATTTGACTCAAAATAAGATATGATTTGACTCAAAATAAGCACATCTGTAATAAAAATAAGCATAATTAACAAACATTTGAGAGAGAGTGTGCATGAATATGAGTTATACATAGGATGTAAATATATATTTGTAGTTCTCTATTTTAGTCTGCGTAAAAATATTGATCAAAATTTCAATGTACAATATACATATTTTTTCAATCTTCTTCTGCAGCTTATTATCCCATCTTTACATGGGGTCGCTGTTTTTGGTTCATCTTCTCCACTCTCCTCTGTTGTATACCATGTCCTCCAAGTCCTTCTCCCTGATGTCCGCCACCACACAGTCCCTCCATCTCATCTTCGGTCTTCCTCTTCTTCTCCGTCCCAGCAACTCCATCTCCAGCACTCTGTGCCCCACATACTACTACTCTCTTCTGATGTGTCCATTAGGGTTATGACATTTTTATAACCATGTTCCTGTATCATAAATCGATGAACTTTTGCCCCCTGACAAAGAAAATAACAGTTTTTTTGATATATTTTGAAAAAACTTCACCTCAAAATAAAAAATAAAAATAATAAATAGAAATTTGCATGTTTATTTCACAATTATTATACATAAACATATATTATATTATACAACATTATACCTATACAATACATATTAATTATACAAATACAATATTATACATTTACTCTATTATTGTTTTAATTGTTTTACTTATTGCTTAAAATAAACCTGTGATTAAGGTTGTCTTTATTTTTACAGTTTACGTAAAGTTCTTGCATCACCTTAATGGCACGTTCCACACATTGGTTGCTCCTTGGTATAGCTATTGCAGATGGGTCTCTGTTCCAGTGATTTTCCAGAGTATTTAGTGCTTTTTGGTATTGTTGCAAGATATTAGACAATTTATGATAATCATCTTTCTTTCTCGAATATACTAATATACTATATTTGCTTTTGGGGTGACATTTTTTTTTAATTCTGAAGAATTAGGCCCTTTTTTATTGTTTTCAAGCAAAAGTTCATCAATTGATAATACAGGAAACAATATTTATGACAAAATTAAAAAGTCATAACCCTAGTGTCCATACCACCTCAGCCTGGCCTCCTGCACCTTCTTAGATGCTTCCGCCACCTTCACTGTTCCTCTTATATGCTCATTTCTGACCTTATCCCTCCTCGTCACTCCACACATCCATCTCAATATCTTCATTTCAGCCACATCGATTTTTCTTTCATTGCTCTTCTTCATTGGCACAGTCTCCATTCCATACAACATTGCTGGCCTCACCACTGTTTTGAATAGTTTTCCCTTCAGTTTCACTGGGACCCTCTTATCACAGAGCACCCCTGATACGTCTCTCCAATTCTTCCACCCCGACTGTATTCTACAGTTTATCTCTCTCTGCTCCCCCCTCTGCATCCACTGTTGACCCCAAATATTTAAAATACTCCACCGTCTTAACACGCTCTCCACTCAATGTCACTTCCCCTCCTCGGTCCTGCTGCACATCACATCTCATATATTCGGTCTTCTTTCGGCTAATTCTCATCCCCCTACTTTCCAATGCCTCTCTCCAATTTTCCAACTGCTGCTCCACCTCCTCTTTCGTCTCCCCACTCAACACAACATCATCTGCATACATCATGCACCACGGCGCCTCCCCTCTAATCCTGTCCGTCAACACATCGAATACCACATTGAAAAGGAAGGGGCTCAAAGCTGATCCTTGGTGCAGACCAACTTCCACCCCAAAGCTCTCTGACACACCCACGCTACTCCTCACCTTAGTTGTTACTCCCCTGTATATCCCCTTGATCAGTTTAACATACTTCTCTGGTACCATCTTTTCCCTTAAGCATCTCCAAACTTCCTGCCATGGTATCCTATCATATGCCTTCTCCAAGTCAATAAAAACCATGTGCAACGCCTTCTGTACCTCTCTGCCAGCTGTTTCAATGCAAAAACTGCATCTGTCGTTCTCCTTCCTGGCATAAATCCAAAGGAACAGTAGGGTGTGACTGTTGCCCTCCAAAAATCAAAAAATGGTCCTACAATGCTGTTCAAAGTTTTAGTGTTGTGTATTTATCTAGGAAACACCCCTGTAAATTTTCTTGGAGATCGGTGCATGTTTGAGCTAGCACCGTCGTACCAGCAAGTATTGCTATTTCAGCTTATGAACTTCATAAATAAGTGTGAAAATAGCACATTTTATCAGATTTTCATTTCCGGATCTGGAACGCTGACCCACAAATTTTCCACGTATTATTTTATTGCATTTAATTTTAATGATGCTCTTTTCTTTTCCCTTGACAGTGATTTGATGTTGTGAATAGAGAATTTAATCATGGATACACGGCAAGATGATGAGTATGTCAGAATGTTATTGGGCACCGTACCCTGAGAAGAAGAAAAGGAAATAAAGGGCTGCAAACTGCCAACTAATAGGCAGGTCTTACTATGTCTGTTAGCAAACCTTCGGGATATGCATTGGAACCAGGCTTTATCTGCCACCATTGACAATGTGCTTTTGCATTACCAGAAGGCGAATGTCCCGACCATTACAGGCAGGAAGAATATTGGCCAAGTGATTAACACTTACTATGACAAAGACTACATGATGCTTATGAAAAAGAATGAGGATAGAAGACGGGCTGATGATCCTGGAATTATGAAGTTTAAATCAGAATTGAGCCTGACGATGAAATTTTATAAGAACACAGTGTTGAAAGACATGGCGGCTGCGAAAAAGGGGAAAACTCAGGCTGAACAAGATGCCATCGATACTGACATACTCTTTATGAAAAGCATGCTAAGTGACAGAGTAGCTACCTACTCTGGGGTAAACAAAGTACTCACAGAAAAGGTTCAGAAGCGACAGAAAAGGCAGATGTGAGAAGAGAAGCGACAAGAGAGAGAGCAATGTGATCATGCTGAGAATGTACAGGCTGATATTGATTCACCTATTAGCTCTGATGAGGATGATGACATTGATGAGGCCAGCACTGCTGAACCAAAGAGAAAACATCGGAGAACAGTGAAAGAGGGAGTTTCAATTTTTGTGCCCCATGATATTCTGAAGTCGGCAGAACTTGTTTCATGCAGTGTTCGAAACAACATCTCGCCGACCCAGCTGAGTGCAATTGTGTACTCCCTTGTATCTGCATGTGGTGGAGATACATCAAAGCCGAGTCTAAATGCAAGGACGGCCCACCGATACCGAGCTTCCATCGTGTCAGAAATAAGTTTAAAAATCATGGATGAATGGCAACCATCAGACAAAGTACTAGTGCACTGGGATGGTAAACTTATGGACACGCTGGATTCCAAAGGCACTGATGACTGCCTGCCCATTCTTGTGTCTGGTGTCAATGGCACAAAGCTTCTTGGTCCCACCTCTTCCGCATTTGACTCAAAAAGCTGGCCTGGTTCAAGGAGACTTGATATCAACAGCAACCAAACAACTTCTGGTCGATTGGGAGTGTGAACAGAATGTCGTTGGTATGGTTTTTGACACAACTTCATCCAATACAGGTAAACCTATTTCAAACATCAGCTGTATGCCGTATAAGCAAAATCGCTATTTTTCAAATTGCTGGGCTCACTCTAATATGCATGAATCTTCAAAAAATTGCACATGGGTATTTTTTATGTCAATATGCAACACCAAAATTTTGAACAGCATTGTAGGACAAAGTTGGGGCAACTGTCACACCCTAATATATACTGGTACTATTGCCAATCACAATTATGTATATTGTTTGAAATGAGGAAGAATGTTTTATGTTCTAGTTAAAAAATATATATACATATAAAAAATGAGGGTTTGTTTTTCCTTTCTATTATATACTTTTTGCGTGATTTAGTTTTTCTAAAAGATGACTCTATATACTAGGTATAACCGTATAAGCATGGTAGTATAGTAAATTATAGGTAATACTAATATACTTATTAGATTAAAGGAAGAAAAATATGGAATAAGTTTAAAACAATAAAAAACAAAAGTCTATCTTCGTTTAAACAAAAAAAATAAAAAAAAAAAAAAAAAGACACAATAAAAATGACTCGCATCACTAGTTCTTCTAGCCCATATAAAGGTAATATTATGACCTTTGGTATATAGGATGCAGGGTGATTTTGAGACTCCTTTTTTGGAAAAAAAAAAGTGTTTTATACAGTATACACCAAAAAATACGGTAGCTACCAATTCCAAAATTTAGCCAATGCTGATTCCATGAAAAATTGCCAATATACCAATACTGATTCTTTGCCTATATTTTAAAAATTTTATTCCTTTCATAAATTTTATTAATCTAATGTGAAATATTTCAATTTTCATGTTTTTACATTTCAAATTTGTTTAAATGCTTTTCCTTAGCTCACTCCACAATACCTATACAGCACCAGAATTTGTTACTCATATACCATAGCTAAAATGATGTGAAAAAGTTTTATTTCTCAGTAAAATGATAAAATAATTTTATTTTAATTTCATAAATTAAATAGGCTACCAATATTTAAAGTAGCTAATAGTTTTTCCTTATGTTGAAGGTATTTTCTTTCTTCAACAATGTCAACAACAGCAAAAATTTTCATTGAAGTTTCAAGTCCCTGGTGCCCAGTTTGAATAAAAAAATGGATATATAATTTGGGTTCATAAAATTATTAAAATAGAGTGCATACCCCATAATTTGATACTTTTGGGGCTCTATCTCTGTTGAATTAAGGGAATTTATGAATTAACCAAAATGTATGAAATATGTCCTATAATTTGCACTTTTAGAAAACCCATCACCCCTAATTTGTACTTTCATAAAATCTATCACACTTTTTCATACTCCCCAACATATCAGAACATGTGCAGGTGACCTGGCAGATATTGGACAAAGCATTGCATTGGCACTTTTATAAGGCCATGTGGTATTTTTGTACCACATTTGGGTTAATTCATTCACTGTGTGAAATTTTCTCCACTATTTTGATTTCATACTTTTTCCACTTGTTTTGCATTTTTCTGGAAAAAGTATGAAATTTTCTCAAATAATTTGTACTCTGAATGCTAATTGAATTAAAGCAAAAAATAAATTATCGAAGTACAAATTAGGGGCCTGGGTAGGGTGGAGTGAATTTTTATGAAAATCAATATTTAAAAAATCAAGGGTGCTAGATTGTTGTCAAATGTCTAAAAATGAACATCGGTAGTGGTTTTGGGTGGTTGCAAGTGATACTGCATCAGCAACCACACCCTATATGTACCACATCCATATGCAACCATAAAAACCCTGTATTTTGCCTATTTTGGGTTCTATAATAGGTAGAAACTCCATTTAAAAACTGTTTTATTTTTTTTTATGCTGAAACTGATAAAATTATTTCCAAAAGTGTAAAACAGAGTTTTAACACTTTTTCATGAAAAAGCAATGCATATTGACCATATATTACAAATTTACACTATAAAATTTCATCAAATAAATGTAGAGCTAAACAAATTCTTGCTTTGTATTAAACTTTTTTTATCAGTTTACGGGATTTTATACACTGCCTGATCATGCCATCTCTTCTATTGAACCCAATGACAGCTGCAGATGCCTCAGTCACAAGCTTGATATAGTGTTCTACCACTTGATTGTGGCATGGTTGTTTGAACTTCAAAGGATTTTTTCTAATGTTTGCAAGTTCAGTTGATGTAAAATGGGTAACTATTGGAAGCTCTGCTGTCAAGTTATCAAGGTTACTCATCTTGTCATATGATTTAGCATTTTCATTGATTATAGGCACCTTAAATTTCCTGACAGTGCGGTCTCTTGTATAACTCAAACTGTCTAATCATCATTCACATCATCCTCAACTTCCAAATCTCCGCCGGTGAAATCCATTTTGACTCTGATGTCCTGGGTTGTTTTCTCTACTTCACCCCTCAGTGCCAGGATCTTATTTACTGCAGTGTTTCTTCTCTCCCTGTCCTCATCACCAAGCATTGATATTATAATGTTTTTGGGGTGAGCAAAAAAAGCATTCTTTCTTAGGGTTTTTAGGGCAATGTCTTTTACTTTCTTATTGGGAAACTTGGAGATTCTGCTCAGCATTGAAAAGAAGTTTCTTGAACTATCAGTTACTGAATGATTCTTCTTGATTTCAAACCAGCTGGGGAAATACACTTTTAAAAATTAAACAGAACTTAGCAACAGTTATCAATACTGAACTCGGCTTTTTCTGTGAAACAGAATCTGAGTATTCTACAACCTAATATCAGCCATCTTGAGTGATTTAATGACCCAACTTCCAAAAGCTGAAGGTCCTTTTCAATAGTCCCTAACATGACTGCCATGCATATTCTATAAGCATAGTATTGGTCACGACTGAGATCATCAATTACATCATTGGGCAATATAGCGAAATTCTGATTTCTGATTGGCTTAAATTTGACAACATCCCATTCAGAAACCATACCACGTAGCTGTTTCCCTATTGTCCCTGAAAAACTATCAGGGCTCTTCGTAGTCCCATTGAGCTCCATGAAAAAATGATGAAGAGGTAGCTTGTTACAATGTAAGAGGCATATGATCCTTTGCAGTGGTCTTCCAATAAGCTCTTCAAAGACTCTGCCCCTGAATTATGTCCAGTCATCACTGCAGTTCCATCTGACCCCATGACTTGCAGGTTATTTTCCAGATCAGTGTCCTTCACTGCTTCATAGAGACTTAGTACAATTGATACACCATTCCTATTCTCTGGGGTAACCGTGTCAGATAATGTCCTCCTGAAACATTTTAAACAAAATTTAAGGAAATAATAAATGTATTTGAGATCAGTAGATTACCAGGTATGATCAATGAACATATATAACTATTGCATAGTTCTTGCTCCTTAATATTACTAAGACCAAATTTATGCTATCCACTAAAAATTTAAAACATACCATACAGAAAACAGTGGCTTACCCAGTTCTCTGACTATAACATAGTGCTCTTCTACTTTGGTTTGTTGATAATGTTGCCCCTCTAACTCTGTAATTGTCACAGTACCATCCTGTCTGCCATCAACATAAATGCTGTCCACTAAACCAAAGAATACTTCTTCCTCAGCTCTGATCTGTTCACAGTACTTATACCATTGCCTTCGTAGTTTACTCCTGTGTTAATGAAAATTGTTTACAAATTTATAAGGCTGGAGGTAGCACTGATAAACAGGAATATGTACAACAGGAAACAATGAACAGTGATGGGCTAAATACACTGACTTTTATGTCTTTTTATGTTACAATGTATAATATGTATAATTAAATAAAATTACTTTACTTATTAGTAGTAGTAGTAATTGTAATTTTGTTAAAAAAGCTTAGGAAATGTGGATGAAAATGTAATCATGATAATTTTGAAATCTTACCTGTCAATCACGTTAGTGTTGTCATCATCAGTGATAATGCCAAAATCTTTTAAAACTGCTGATGCTACTGCTGCACCTGCTCTGTCAGAAATTGAATACCTGCAAGATTATGTTTTTAAGTTGAGAAAAATGATATCCATTTTAAGTCTACTGAAATGACATGGCACATACAACTAAGTACAGTTATTAAAGAACAATCACAATTCACAAGTGCTAATTTACCTATCAACAGCTCTGCACAGGTTCTCCAGATCTTGGTAATTACAATGAGATGAACCAGCAGGCTATGGATCATCTTGAGAGTCTTCTGATGGAGTTTCGCTAGAGTTACCAGTAGTGTCTGGACTGTCTAGTTGAGGTTGTGATGCACTTGCCTCTTCTCTCTGGCTTCGTTCACTGAACAATTAGTATGATGATGACTAGATTTACTATGCCTATATATATATATATATATATATATATATTATATATATATATATATGGGAATGAACTCAGAATGGTCCCCTGAGTTTTTTATGATACACACAGACAGTGCAAGGAACTCTTCTGGGATAATTAAATCCACTATAGTCTGAATAAGTAATGGTAAATGACAAATACCATAGTTTTTCTTTTTCATGATGCTAGCCCAACGTGGGCAATGGGTCACTCGCAAAGAGGTCCCATAAATATAGCTTCCCTCACCAGCTATCTGCAAAGCAGACAGGATCCAGCTTTGGGACATGGATCTAGGGTTTAAAGCACCTAGCCATGCTACATTTAGAACCTCAATATAAGCAAAAGACTCGCTGCCTTCACGTCAGATTGAATGCATCAAAGAAAAAGAAAAAGGGGTAACTATTATATTTTTAGCCCACGTCGGGCTAGCATCATGAAAAAGAAAAACTATGGTATTTGTCATTTACCATTACTTATTCAGACTATAGTGGATTTAATTATCCCAGAAGAGTTCCTTGTTCCATGCACTGTCTGTGTGTCATATATATATTATATTATATATATATATATATATATCTATATATATATTAGGGTGACACTTATTTTCGAAAGTTTGAATTTTTATCGGGACGGGCGCGTTTCTGGTTCCATTTTGTCAAAACATATCGTGTGTAAAATATTTTGAAATAAAACAATATTTAGAACTGCCTCAATACGGTCAATTTTGTATATTTTTCTCAAAAAGTAGAAATTTTAGATCATGATGTTCTATGCCTCTAGCAAATAAAATATCACTTCTAGTTTGTTCAGCTACTAATCTTGACCTAAACATATACTGGACTTCATACTTTCAACTCTAGGTCCCCCTCAACTCGAGTATTAGCCCCTCAAGGGGGGGTATCATGGGCGCCCATCTCCCTCTCATTGTTGCCTACTTTGCAGAGGTCATGGTGGCTTGCGGGCGGTGTGGGAAGTCACAGCGGTGCTTCTCGACCACTTGTAAGAGGAACTGCCTTTGGTCTTCACTCTTGGTAAGGGCCAGGTTGAAAGACTGCATCAACGCCACCCAGCGCTCTCCGTGAAGTCATTGACAACTTGAAGGGCCTGGACTCGGCGGGATGCGGCGATGAAGGCTGGGTCCGTCCGCCACTCCTCCGGATCCTTGAGCAGGAAGGCGGTGCTGATGTCCAGAACCTTGAAGAACTCCTTTGATGTAGTCGTTGTGAACTTGGCCAATGTATTGTTGCGATTGAGGCGGTGGACAGGTCCACATTGATACGCCGCGGGGGATCCTCCGATCCTTCCTCTTCTTCCATCGCTTTAATCATCTCCCGCTTTGTCGCCAAGTCGATACCCTCGTCGAAGATGGCCAGGGTGACGAGGCGCTCGCTCAAGTACCATAGGTGCCTGGCGAAGACTGTCGCCGTCGCCTTGGCCACCGCTGAGTCCGGATAATAGACGAGGGCCTTGAGCAGCGCGAGGTCCGCGGCTGGGGCCATTGCCGGGAGCGGCGCTTTGTACCAGGCCGTCACGTAGATGGACACGGCGAAGATGGTGAATCGCCGGATTCCAGCCGCTTCGCCTGACGACATCTGAAACTGTTCCTGGAACAGGAACAGTTTGATGGCATAGATGACTTTTGCCATCCAGCGCGCGCGATGGAAGGCGCCGGGACGAGCGAACCCGGGCACCCCGCTTGTTCGGACCGCCCAGCACAATTACAGAGAGCTCCAGAATTCCCTGTAGTCATCACGTGGATGTTGACCGTCGAGGAGGCGGCTGAATTCGATCAGCAGGTCGTCGCGGGCGTCCTTCAGGTGCTGCGGCATGGTTCCATCTCGAAGGGCTTTGCTTTGGTTTGATCGATGAAGTCCCACTGGGCGGCGAATCGTTTGAACAGGAGGATGTCAGGACCAGTAGAGGGACCGAGGCACGCCGTGAATGCCTTCTCGCACACCAGTTCGTGGATGTGGTGGCGGCAAGCCAAATGAAGCACTGTCTTCTCGAGTTTCTGCTCAATGATATAGCAAGCTCCTCCTGAGAGTCCTGTGTTTGAGGCGGTGGTGTCAAAAGAGAGGGCACAGATCCGTCCCTTGATGTCCCAATCCTCGAGAGCAGAGAGGACGGCTTCCGCCATGGCGCGGCCAGTGCCGTCGGGGAGGCTGGGCACAGCCAGAAGCTTGTCGACGTTCTCCCCAGACACCAGAACTGGAAGGCGATCTTCAGCAGGGCCTCCGTCAGCCGCTGGTACGATTTTCCCGTCCCAGTGAACGGTCAGCGGCACAGTAGGATGGAAGGCTGCCTTCATTTCCGCTGCTGCCATAGCACGGAACTTTGCTCGGTCGCGCGGGAGGATTCGCGGTTCAAGACCAGCTCCTCAGGGTCGTGGCCCAAGCTCCTCGCAGCCGCCGACAGCAAAAAAACACCACCTCGGTCGGTAAGTTTCGTCCGATCCATCGCTGCGGAGAGATCAGGGGTGATCATCTTTTTCGACGCGCGGAATCGCTTGGGTGGTAAAGGGGTCGTAGATGCTTCTGCATTCGACGTGGACGGGCCCGGAGAGAGAGCTCTTCCTCTTCTTCTCGGCGACGACGCCGTGTCGGTGACCGAGTCGGGCTGCTTGCACCTGAGCTGGAGCTCGATGCCAGTTCGACGAGTTCTTCTCGGCTCTCTCTGTTCGCCCTTTCATCATCTTGCCGGCGGCTCCTTTCCGCTTCCTGTCTCCTCGCACGCTCCTCCTCAGTGTGCAGCGTCATGTCACGTGTGGAGGAGATGCGGCCGCGCCACACCTCGGCCCTTTGTCCCGTCAGGAACTCCCTGTCCTCTTCGATTGTGATCATCGACATCGCCTGTTCGTGTGCGATGTCGAAGAGGCGGTCAAGGGATGAGAGGAACTCGGCCTCGTTCCTGATTTGGGTCACAGTGCGCCGTTTCGAGTTCTTGTTCAGAGCCCGCCACTTCTCGTACATTCGGAGAACCTTGTCCCTTGCGCGTTGGTCTTTCTGCGTAGGAATACGGGACCGCTCCCAGAATTCCTTGACTGCGGTCACTGTCTCAGCGGCTGCTTCCTTGATCGGCTTCTTGATGTCAAGGTGAAGGTGGAAAAATACTGAAGCGCCTGCTTTCCCGTAGGCAGCATGCTTCCTGTGATGCTGTGGTCCACGGTCCCCAGGAGATAGACTGCTGTTTTAGATCTTGTTGCCGAAGCCATCACGTCGTTTCAGAACTCACTGAAAAAGAGAATGAAACACTGTTAGTGTTGGCAAAACTCGTCCCAACCCATTTTCTACTTAGAATAACATGTTCTTCTTCGCCTGTATCAATATTTGGATAAACTCGTGTTACACCCTGTATAATACCTCATTTTAGTCTTCTGTACACCAGTGCGGAAGACTAAACCAACGACTCTGACCGTCCTTCTGTCGTGTCTATCATTTTTTCAACTCAGAAACTACAGCAGCTATCGAAACGAAAACTGACATGATAACAGAATGCCATGAGTACTTTTCGACAAAAAGTATAAACTTTGACCTCGTTGAGGCAGTTCTAATTATTATTTTTTTCAAAAATATTTTACACACAATGTTTTTAGACGGAATGACACCAGAAATGCGCCCGTCCTGATAGAAATTCCCAAAAAATGAAAAACACCCCAAATAAGTGGCACCCTAATATATATATATATATATAATATATATATATATTATATATATATATATATAACACACACACAGGGTGTCCCATAAGTCTGGCATCATAGGAAAAATAATAAAAAAAGGCAAAACAAAAGCTTTCATTTACAGAATGTGCTCAATATGTCCACCATTGTTTTCAATACACAAATTCAGACATGATACCCAGTCAGCAAGCACACGGTGAATGATGCCAGGAGTAATGGTGTTACATGCCCCAATAATGCGCTGCCACAAATGTTCAACACACCTAATTTTCTCTGCATATACCAGCGCTTTCAAGTGGCCCCAGAGATAAAAATCTAGTGGCATGAGTTACAAGGAGTTACAAGGAAAAGAAGTACCTCAAAAGGCCTTGCGGCCCATACCGAGGAGGTACCAATGGCAACGGGTGCCAGGGAAAATTTTGTCTTTCAAACTATGCTAGCAGTAGTAGAAAACTGGATAGAAAAGCAGAAGGCTCTCTCCCCACCCCCCGCTCCCTCCCTGCCAGAGGCAGGTACGGAAAAAGGTTGAAGAAAATACCTTGACCCTGGAAAAGTAGCCAAGGAAATTTTACAGGAAAGTGGAGAATATATAAATAGCTCTATATTTACCTTGCTCACAGAGACCGTGCAAGCGAACTCCTGCAGAGTTTTCTTATGTTTTAATCTTAAACTATCAACGTGTTAAAATAATTCCCACATATACTAGTCCTAAATCATTTCAAATCCAACTTCTAACCATTGTTGCGAGTTGGGTTATCATTTGAACTAAACATGCTTCTAAAATCGACATCTTTGAACCCGCGTCACATAAGCGTCGATTGTAGCCCATATGCCTAACGAAAGCAATTAACTTTGTGGCATTTTTCGCCAGTTTCCAATCCACCTACCTACTTCCCCACCAATACCCAGCGCGCGCACTTCGGCCATTAGCCGGCGGTGAGGTACCTTATCAAAGGCCTTCTAATCAATCTCCCTACTCTTATCATACTCACTCAACATGACGTAGAAAAACTCGAGCATGATGGTGAGACACGACCTATGCCGTCTAAACCCATGTTGGAGTCCCCAAGTAGCTTGTAGGAATCCAAATGGTCGACAATCCTACTCGCTATTATCCCCTCTAAATATTTACCTACAACTGAAGTTAAATGGTGTTATTTATAGAGGTTCCAAGCCTCTCTTCCACGCATGAGATAGCAGTAGCGTCCTAATCATAACAGTAGAGAAAAAGACAATACTAAAAGTTTTTCTTTGCAGTCAGAGGAGAACATCCCTAACCTAAGCTAAAATGACAGAGTGGGATGGGAAGGGGTCCTAGTAACCCACGGGACAGGTTTGTACAACAGACTTCACCCGCCCTCCCGAAAGAGAGAGAACCTAAAGGAATTGGCAGCCAATTTCTCTAGAATCCCACGACTCGGGACCGGAGGGCTGTCACACCCCAAGTATAAAGTTTACAACACGCAGAAGGAACGTGCATAACCTTTATACCCCCTCGATGTCCTATCCAATGACCAGGGAATTGTTGGTACAGGTATTCCCTTACTTGGGTGCTATAATCTGCAGGAGTGCCATCTTGCTGGAACCATGTTGGGAAATTTCCTTTCTTTGTTCAAGACTCTGGGAAATGCTTCTTCCTTGAGCATACATAGGTAGGTGCCTCCAGTGACATGTTCATCGAAAAAGAGGGGGTCTATGATGCGATCATTCCAAATGCCACACCATACCATCACCCGAGATGCACCTTGTTCCTTTGACGAGGTATACCAGTGAGGGTTGTTTTGAGACCAGTAGCGGGTGTTCTGTCGATTTACCTCACCATTTTGATAAGAAGCAGCCTCATCACTGAATAGAATGGTGGACAGGAAATTGGTATCCCAAGCATATGAATTATGGTTTGTAGAAATAGAAAAATATGAATTTCTCCTATGATGCTGGACTTAAGGGACACCCATATATATATATATATATATATATATATATATATATATATATATATATATATATATAAATAAAAAAAACATCAAAGGTTTAATTAAAATATACTCTCTGTCTAACCATAATTCTGCTCATTGTTCGTCAATTATTCTTCTCCTGTATCTGACATCTGCCTCTGAGCTTTTCCTCAAATCTTGGACAGTATCCTAGCCTCACAGATTTTTGATCCTCATAGGAGAAATTATCCTGAGTCATCCTCAGTTTAAACTCCTCCTCCAATTTTCATCATTGAGAAAGATCCTCAGAAAAAATATCAAATAAACAATCTAGCTCTTTGACAAACAATTCTAGTTTTGCCAAATAGGTTGAACCTCTCTTTGTGACAGAGTATCAATGAAACCTGTTGATGCATTTTCAAAGTTGAAATATTAAAAAAATCAATATTTTCTTAATTCAAAATTATCGTCACAAATCGCTTAAATATTTTTTAGTTTAGAAATTTTGGCTGAAATACATAGATAAATTAAATTAATTCACAGTTTACAGAGTACATCACAACAAAATTATATTTAAAATAAAAAATTTACTATTGGCTAAGAAGACATTCTTTTAATTAATTTAGTACTACCCAGGATAGAAAGTTATGACTTATCATGAAAAGTCTGCTGCTAGTTTGTCCACCTTTGTCTCAATGGTGCACAAGGATAGTGGATAAACATTACACCAAATCCATTGTTTCCTCAACTCACCTGCAACTTTTGTGATGTTTTCCTTGGTTTTCCAGTTTGGCTCCTTAAGTAGACACTGAACAACTTGTCCAGCAGTAGGTAATTTTCCATTAGGAAAACTGTCAATGGATGGAAAACTATGGCCACTGTGTAAGACTTTTGTTGTCTGGCTTCTACGTTTCATAAGTAACTAAAAATCTTGATGTTAAACTAGTGTTAATTGAATAGGTTATAAAAATTCAGAAAAATAGAAGTAAATATAAAGTAGGTTGGACAAAAACAGCTACTGATTTTAATTTAAATCTCAAAAAATATGTTTATACATCAATGTACACTTGAAAATAATTTTGTTGTTCTCAGCATCAAAAAAATCATGATGCACTTTTTAGATTGTGCTTCTAGCTATTATAGAGCCCCAAATAGGCAAAATAAAGGTTTTTTTTTTTTTAGTCACATGTGGGCGTGGCATATATAGTGTGTGGTTGCTGATACGATATCGCCAGCAATCACCAAAACCCACCACCGATACTCATTTTTAGAAAAGTTGTTGGATTTTAATGTCTATTCCCTCAAATGTTACACTTGTTGGTAGAAGTATGTATGCAAAAAATAAATCAAATCGGAGGTGGTCCTGGGTGGCCACTGGCCACTTTTATATATTTAGTAGTGATGCACCGAATATTTGGCAAATATTCGGTGTTACTTATAATACTAATATACAAATATTTGGTATTACTATACTTACATTGATTGAAAGTTGAAAATGTATAAAACACAACGCCAATGTCACTACTCCAACTTTGCTCGTTTCCGCAAATTTGGCCTCGCTTTGCGGTCACATTCAACCACTTGAAGAAGATTTTGGAAGTGGTCTTCTCCTCTTGCAGCTGAGACAAAATCAGTTGTGAGCTTTACTGCTCTCTCCGCAGGGTCATTCACAACATTTAACCCATCCACAATGGACTTGGCTGCCTTGAAGTGGTCATTGTTCTGCCAATTGTCAACATCCTCTGTTAGGAAGGTCATATCCAGGTGAAGAAGGTTCACTGTAAACCACGAGTCCTCGTTCACAAATCAGCCAGGGTTGTCGCTTCTGTAATTTTTGGAAATGACGGTTTGCCATATCTAGAACTGTAGCGGTGTTTTGGAGTGCTTGGCATTTCATCTGGTTGTATGGCCAGTAACACATCTGCAAGGGCACGACGCTCCTTTTGAGGTACTGCATTGCTGAACAGTGCCAAAACAACCAGTTCTGGGGTTAAATACCACAAATGTCTATCAAAGGCTTTCACAGCGCTGACTGAAATGATTGAGTTGACAGCTTTATAGTTGAGCAGTCTTGTATAAGCACAAATCAAACCATGGGGCATTTGAAGCAGACTGACATATGAGCCACCAATCACAATAAACAATATAAACAAAAAAACAACACTCCTTCAGTTTTTCCTGTTGATGTTGTGTTGTTACAGTTCCTCGAGGTAGTACAGAAATTTGCTCTTCAAGTAGGCATATTTTGATGGAATAAAGAATCTTTGACATCCACCTTGCTTTATGCATGGCCCCAGGTCTGTGGAGTGTTCCTTGTTTTGTGACATCATCATCGAGGACTACCTGGCAGAGTTGTGCCATTTCCTTGTAGTCTTCCCTACAGTATGAAGCGCTTGTGCGGATTGTGCTTAAAACATTGTTTTTGCAGGATAAAAGCAGTTGTTGTGCATCGTCATTGTACATTGAAATGTCAATTTTGGTTAAACTTTCATCCTTTGCATGCGATATGCGTTCCCAATTCTTCTGGAATCTTTGGAACAAAGATGCTTCTGGAGACTTTGATGTCTCAATTTTGAGAGCGTCAAACACGATCCAGGATTACCTCTCCAACATGATGGCGACATGCACACCACAGAAGAGCACGGTCCAGTTTTGATTGAATGGTAACACAGGCAGCTGTAACGTGTCCAGTGTTTGATGCTGTTGTGTCAAAACATAAGTTGACAACTGACTGTTTGCACTTCCATGAATGTAGAAACGTGTAAGTGTGCTCGGCAATGATGTCACCTGATGACATATCACTTCCACGAGGATATCTAGCCACTCCCAGTAGCTTTACATCAGTGGCATTCCCAACCAACACTGGCAATCTTTCTTCCTTGCCATTCTTGTTTGTGAGCGTATGCATCTGCTTGCCATCCCAGTGAAGTGTTGCAGCTGTTGGGGCGATCCAATTTTCTCGAATATCTTTGGCGATAGCACTTGTTATTGATCGTCGAGCCTTATCAGCAGTTGAATACGACTTGGCCACACGACGTGGATCACCTCCTGCCTCTTGAATTACAGCTTCGGTGAGCACAGCCTGTTGAACAGGAGTTATGTTTAGTCGAGTAGCAACAGACACGACTGAAGGCCTTTTCAGAATATCATGAGGAATAAAGGCAGACGTACCTGCATATGTTGTTGATCTGTGGTGACTACGCTTCCTTTGAAGCTCTGGAATCGCCTCTTCTTCAGTTTCTTCCAAGCTATCTGCAGAGGCACTATCATCAGAGCATACAGAACTTTTCATCTCTTGTACACTGGATGATTCATGATGTTCTCGTCTTGAAGCTTCCGCTAAGATGCGTTTTTCTTTTCTACGATCTTTATCAGCTTTCTTCTTGTCAACACTACCAAATGAGGCTACTCTGTCAGATTTCATTGACTCTAAAAATGCTCTATCTTCCTCATTCTTAATGTTTATCATTGCATCTTTTGTCCATACACCAAAGGTCTTATCAAGACGTTCATTCATGGATTGCAACTTAGCCAGAGTGTTTGGAGATTCTCTGCGAGAAACAGGTATTTGACGCAATTTGTTATCGTCATTAAGAAGGTCAAGTATTAGTTTGCAGCATTGATGGTCTGAAAGCATAGGAATATTTGCTTTAGTGTAGAATGTTTTCAGCTGGATAAGGACTATGCTGGCAGATTTCCATTTGAGTGGCTGTGTTTGTTTGCCTTCACATATTTCTTTCTGGATGTGCCACATCACGCATCGAAGAACCTGCCGGCAAGTTGGGAGGCGGACTCCTGTCAATGTACCATCTCCTTCTGTAAGAGCATTGCCAAGACCAAAAATGGCACTTGCTAATCTGGTCTTCTTAGCTTCCATTGTTACAGCTTCCATTGTTTCTGAAAGACAATAAAGGATATTATTAGACTATAAGTGAAGTTTCGTTTATGGTACATGTTTTATGTAAATCACCCCTTTAGGGTGCATCAAACGCCCTTAGGTTCTTGGATTTTAATGTCTATTCTCTCAAATGTTATGTAAATCACCCCTTAGCAACTCTATATTAAAAGAAACAATGTAAGTAGTCAACTGGTTGGTAATAAAAAAAATAGATATTTTTACATAGCACGGCCCCCGAAAATTGCCGCGAAAATATAAAAGTGACCAGTGGCCACCCAGGACCACCTCCTATTTAATTAATTTTTGGCATACACACTTCTAGCAACAAGTGTAACATTTGAGAGAATAGACATTAAAATCCAAGAACCTAAGGGCGTTTGATGCACCCTACCCTATATAGGGGGTATCCACTGTATTTAAAATAAGTCAACCTAATAAGGTCCAGCTGGCTGTTTGGTGTTGGTGGTGTGCCTATATTACTCTCCCCACAAACTTGCTTGTTTACATTGGGAAACAGCAGGTGTTGGCATTGTATTTCTTCATTACACCTTTATTTTACCCTTAATACACAGTATGTAATGGCTTCAAAACAAACACTAGAGTCTTCTGGTGGTATTGAAGTCCTGCTTATTTTTCCATTTTATTTACTTTGATGTGTGTAAAATGTGTACAGTGTTAGCTATGTATAATTACAGTTCTTATCTGAATGCACAAGTGGTTTTGCCCAATGATAAGCTAGACTATTACACCCCTCCCCACTGACCTTCTATATGATGTGAATTTCCGTTATCTGGCTCAACTCTGATCCCAAGGTTTCCAGATATAGGAGGGGCAACTTATATAGAGTCGGAGATTACAATCATTTATAATATTTAGAGATTAGATAGTTAAAAGAAAATGTAAATTTATGTGCAACTTAACTTAAGCTTTCCCTTTTTGGTGACTAAAATATTTTAATGTAATTACACTTTGAAATGAGTATAAATTATCATACAGCATGTTTATTGTCTGTTCAATTTTCCATAAATATAAATTTTGCTTTGTAATGAAAAATTTCAGATTTTAAAGAATCGGCTAAATTTGACTGATGCTGATGCCAATTAATTGGTACACCACTACTTGAAGTAGCCAACCCTTATTTCCCAATAAGCCTTTAAGTTTGTGGATTTGCCATTCACAGCAAAATCCAAAAATGTAACCCCCGTGAATGGTGAGGGTCAACTGTACTTTCCTTCAGAGATGAATAACATTATGCTGGTTATGGCATTCTTCTTAGAAACTCTACTATACTAACAATGTTAAGCCTCAGTTAATTTTGGGGCAGACCCCCCCCCCCCCCCCCAACACACACTTGCTCTTTGCTATCTAGCTGAATTTGTATGTATTTTATCAATATATTAATTTTTACACTAGGCATTTAAAATTGCTTTATTTCAAAAGTTTAGAGTGGTGACCCTGATTGTCACCACTGACTTAAATATTCTCTCTTATCACTTTATTATTATAGCTTATTTTTATATTTCAGTGAAATAATTCCATATTAAATTTCATTTGGAAAATATTAAGCCACTGAGGCCTATCAATATTATCCAAGTCATGAGCTGTATTTTATAATAATAATAAAATCTTGCAAAGTGTCAAACTCAAGTCAGCTTAGTAAATAGTTATGTTAAATAGCTGATTTGAGTTTGATATTTTGAGAGATTTTATTATAAAATATAGCTCATGACTTGGATAATCTAAATAGGCCCCAGTGGTTTTATGTCTTCCAAATGAAATGTAATCATATAGTACACATTATTATAGTACAGATTATTTAGAGGCACACTGGCACTCAACTCAAATGATTTATAAATTAAGAAGAAACTGACTCATCCATCTCTGAAAATGGCAGTTGACTGACCTGATCAGCTGATGCTCTCACCCATCCAAAATTTCTTTAATTTTGGATATAGAGAAAGCAAATAAGTAGCCAATTTCAAATAAATTTAGATAGGTTATGCAAAATTGAAATTGATTCAATTGCTCTATTCTGTTGGGTAATCTCTTTTGAACGATATGTTGCTTGTGAAAATTTAATTAGTAAAGTATAAATTTTCCTTATTTTTTGTTTATTGTAAATTGTAGCTGCTAAACTGAATTATAGCTATATAGTGTTTTCACAATGAATGTCAAATACATTTCCTTATTGTCTGAATGAAAGTAATTTTTTGATAATTTAGAAAGTACAAAACAAAATTTTACTTACGTTTCATTTGGAAAACATTAGGCCACTTGGGCCTATTATGGTTATCCAAGTTATAAGCTATTTTATTATCAAATTTTGCAAAATGTCAAGTTTCAATTCAGCTAATTAACATAAAATTATATACAGAGCTACCAAAGCGTACCCTACATAACTTCAACTAAAATTTACACAATTTATAGTCTTTTATTCATGGAAGCATCCAATTTTTTCTTAAAACTAATTAAGAAGTTGCTCTTTACCGCATTGTAATGGTATAATCTTATGAGGATTGCAAACAGGTTTGGTAGTATTTGCCATAGCAAATCCCCAGGGAATATGATGGGCTTGCATTACCACAGCAGGAGGGTCTGAACCTAATCACAGTGCCACTATGGAAGTCCACACAAAATAATTCCCACTGACTTGTCAAGCAGTACACCAAGGAAAGAAAATGAGGCTGTGGGCTCAGAAAAGAAAGGTTGAGATTAGTGAATGATCATAGGCTGACTAATGGTAGCTATAGTTATTGGAGCAATATTGAAGACCCAAGACAAAATAAAGAAAAAGTACCCACTCAGATTAGGAAAAAAAATAATTTCCTCATAAAAGGATGCAGACAAACCAAAGCGGATTTAACAGGGATCTCAAGAGGGAAGGAAAGATTTTTATCAAGTCCAAAACTCATTTATTTACAAAAAGAGAGGGGCAAAACATGACTTGGCAAAAGCTGAACAGAAAAAATATTTGTAGGGGTTACAAAAAATAATAGGATAGGTTCCACCTAACTAAAGAGCCAGGCTATGCCACCATGAGACAATTTGGGGAACCTGATTAAGATCAAGGACCTTTAAATCACCCTAAGTGATGTTAATTACAACTAGGCCTAGTTATATTAAGGTGCCCTAGCCCTAACTAGTCAAGTTAGTCCTAATGCCTATCTATAATTTGGTAAAGTACAATTTAGAAGGTATTATACTTCCAGCTGGATATGATTCAATAATTAGGTAAAAAAATAATTTTAGTAACATTTCTTCCTCATTGGCTGGTTTCCCACCAAGCAAAGATAATGTGAAGTGCGTGATTGATTGCTTTCCAATTTAATTTTGCTCAATCTGTATCATTAATTATTAATGAAAAAAAAAAATTAGTATTTACAGTAAGTCTTAATGTTGAAAAAAAATAATGAAACTAGAGAGAGTCCTTTTCATACACACCCACTTGTTGGGTGTAGCTCAACACAGGTTATTCATGTTTGTAAATTTTTTTTTCATTAAATATTAAGATAGTGACCCACCTACAGTAGTTGTAGTTATGATTGATGTTTTATCAGTGGAAAAATACTCCAGTGGTTAAATTCAATCAGGGAATGATTGTAACTGACTAGGCATTACTTCTAAATATCCTATATTGTCTTTCTGTATTTCCTTTCTAAAGCAGTGGATAAAACTACTGGCAACTCTAAGCATTGGCCTTGAGACCTTGTAAATGGATAATCCACCGCAGTAGGTAGCATTTGAGTAGAAGCTCTGCTACTGGAGCCAGAGAAGGAAAACCTTATCAAAAACATGGGATACTGCCCAACCCCAAAGAGAGTCCTTCTCTTGCTTGAAGCAACCTTCTAATTGGTACTAGATCCCCTGTACCTTCTGAGAGAATTAAAGGTAGTTGGGTACCCATCTCTGTATGAATGGTATTGCTCAATCTGTCTGTTCCTCACAAATACTATATATCCAACTTGAGAAGAGGCTGAAAGGAAGAGTTCATTAAGAACCACATTCTTATAAGGACTTGTCTTCAGAGTGTCAAGAGTAGGACTTAAATCATGGGGAGAAAGTGTACCATTAAGCATAATACAGGTAGGTCTTGTTTTATGTGTAGGTAACATTCCTGGAAAACAGCATGTAGCATGATTCTACATAAAATTAATCCTTATTTCACAGGCTCTGTGTTGTAAATGCACATTATGTTACTGAGTGGTGTGTAGCCACCCAGGAAACATTATAATAAGTCAATTAAACCATAAAAACAAAGTTAAATAGCACTTAATAAACATGCATCATAATACTCATAGAATCAATTTGACATAATACAGTAATTCCTTGTTTTATGTGGTTTTGTTAAACACTATTTTGCATATACGCAGGTAAGCCACCCCCATACAGTACCTAAAACGCAGGGCTATGTCTTGGCCAATGTCGTAACACTGCTTCCTGGAGATTAGCGAAGCTAAGCGACATTGGGTCTGGGTAGTAGTTGGATGGGAGACCACCCTCCGCGCCCAGATTATGTAGCGACCCATGGTTCAGATCCCACATAAAGCTGTAGGTCCCCTCCGTCATATGACCTTAGATGTTGTGAAGGAGGTTAACCCCCCCCCCCCCCCCCCAAAAGCAACATTTGAACAGATAAATATTGTGCACCAGTTCCACATGTAGTACAATTACATACTGTGCAGCGCACATAGTGAGTCAGCTGCTGCACAGTTGCTATTGATGCACCATGGCTGGTCACCCAGTTTGTGTGTCACCCTTCATTGTGTAAGCATGTGAAATTACATCTCCAGGATTATAACTTTGTTTTTTCATTAAAAACACTTTACTTTTTTGATTAATATGGCTCCAAAACATCCAGCCAGTTCTCCTGCAGAGGGTGAGGCTAAAAGATCAAGAAAAGTAATGACTTCAGTGCAAAAAGTGGAGTTGTTAGATAAATTAAGTTTTATTGCTTTTATTATATTACGTATTATTTATATATTATATTATTTACTAACTGTATTTATAGCTTAAAATGTGTTAATAAGGTTAAATCAGGCTATATATAGGTCCATGTAACTTGTAAATGGATGTACAGTCATTTCTCCGTATTCGTGTGACTGACATATATGCGAGACCACCTATTCACGAGAGAATAATAGTAACCATTAAATCAGCATCTGTGAGGGAAAGACTGCCTATTCGCGATTCAAACTGGCCACCATCTGGCTCATGTGCAAAAGTGTACTAAATGTGGGCCATCCTCGCACAGCTGCTTCTCCTCACGTGCGAGCGAGAGCGGAGAGTGAGTCAGTCACTGAGTTCCCTTCGTTAGTGACACATTGTCTGCACTGAACTTTGTGTTTACTTTCGTGATTTTTATGGTATTTTGCCTTATTTTTTTATTAACTATGGGTTCCAAGCACAGTGTTAGTGGTATTGAAAGTACCCCTAAGAGAAAGAAGGTGGTACTGAGCCTTAGTGAAAAATGAAAGTGTTAGATTAGTATTAATCTCTATAATTATTAACATAATTGGTGTTTTTTTTTGGCATTTATGGCTAAATTACGGGGGCAAAAAGGGATTTTCAGGGGAGCTGGGAACTTAATCCTATTTTTCCATAAGTTTATATTTCAACATCCATGAGATCAACACTCAATGATTTTTTAAGAACCTAACACTCACAAATACTGAGGAATGACTGTATTGGGATAAATTGAATGTAAATATTCGTGTCTCATATACGCAGTTTTTTTGTTATATGCTGGTTGCACAAGCGCATGGAACCCCCGCAAAACAAGGGATTACTATAAATAACTTTTAAAATAATATTTAAGCCTAGTTAATATTGTGCTGTACTCGCCTAAGATAGGGCCTAAAGTTGTGTGGAGGTTGCAGGTGGAGGACATAATATTGGTTTATTTTGTGTGAAATTAATTCATTCCCTAAATAACTTAATGTGTTATACTGATTCTGTGTAAAGTGGTAACTACTGCATATAATGAGACCTACCTGTACTAGAAATCACATGCTGACTGACTTCAGCAACTAATTAATGTTGTAGATACTAGAGATCCTATCTCACCTTGGATAGACCTAGAAGTTATAGTCTCTGAGATTTGGTCTATTACTACTACATTTTCAGTCAGTGCTTGCATGAATGATTCATATCCCTCTTTGGAAATAGAACCCAAAGAAAAAACAAGCAAGAAGTTTAGTATCATCAATGGAAGTAAATCTTTCAAATGTAGCATTTCTCATTAAGTAATTAGGAGCCAAATACCACTTTCTCAAGTGGTGATGATGAACTTCATAATAGTAGTATTTTGAGGGCAACTCCTTCACAACCCCTTTGACATTGGAAATATATTACCTCATGGAATACATATTTTTCTGTAAGTTTTCCTTCCCATATTGCAAAATTCATTGTATGCTCCTGTAAAATATTGAAAGTTTGTTGATCTCAACCATTCAGACCACACTGCTCAAATTTTCCATTGCATCATGCTGATTATTGCATAAAACTCTCACTTGGTGCATGGGAGGAGATTTTCCAGTGATGTTACATGGACCTATATATATAGCCTGATTTAACCTTATTAACACATTTTAAGCTATAAATACAGTTAGTAAATAATATAATATATAAATAATACGTAATATAATAAAAGCAATAAAACTTAATTTATCTAACAACTCCACTTTTTGCACTGAAGTCATTACTTTTCTTGATCTTTTAGCCTCACCCTCTGCAGGAGAACTGGCTGGATGTTTTGGAGCCATATTAATCAAAAAGTAAAGTGTTTTTAATGAAAAACAAAGTTATAATCCTGGAGATGTAATTTCACATGCTTACACAATGAAGGGTGACACACAAACTGGGTGACCAGCCATGGTGCATCAATAGCAACTGTGCAGCAGCTGACTCACTATGTGCGCTGCACAGTATGTAATTGTACTACATGTGGAACTGGTGCACAATATTTATCTGTTCAAATGTTGCTTTTGGGGGGGGGGGGGGTTAACCTCCTTCACAACATCTAAGGTCATATGACGGAGGGGACCTACAGCTTTATGTGGGATCTGAACCATGGGTCGCTACATAATCTGGGCGCGGAGGGTGGTCTCCCATCCAACTACTACCCAGACCCAATGTCGCTTAGCTTCGCTAATCTCCAGGAAGCAGTGTTACGACATTGGCCAAGACATAGCCCTGCGTTTTAGGTACTGTATGGGGGTGGCTTACCTGCGTATATGCAAAATAGTGTTTAACAAAACCACATAAAACAAGGAATTACTGTATTATGTCAAACATTTGAACAGATAAATATTGTGCACCAGTTCCACATGTAGTACAATTACATACTGTGCAGCGCACATAGTGAGTCAGCTGCTGCACAGTTGCTATTGATGCACCATGGCTGGTCACCCAGTTTGTGTGTCACCCTTCATTGTGTAAGCATGTGAAATTACATCTCCAGGATTATAACTTTGTTTTTCATTAAAAACACTTTACTTTTTGATTAATATGGCTCCAAAACATCCAGCCAGTTCTCCTGCAGAGGGTGAGGCTAAAAGATCAAGAAAAGTAATGACTTCAGTGCAAAAAGTGGAGTTGTTAGATAAATTAAGTTTTATTGCTTTTATTATATTACGTATTATTTATATATTATATTATTTACTAACTGTATTTATAGCTTAAAATGTGTTAATAAGGTTAAATCAGGCTATATATATAGGTCCATGTAACTTGTAAATGGATGTACAGTCATTTCTCCGTATTCGTGTGACTGACATATATGTGAGACCACCTATTCACGAGAGAATAATAGTAACCATTAAATCAGCATCTGTGAGGGAAAGACTGCCTATTCGCGATTCAAACTGGCCACCATCTGGCTCATGTGCAAAAGTGTACTAAATGTGGGCCCATCCTCGCACAGCTGCTTCTCCCCACGTGCGAGCGAGAGCGGAGAGTGAGTCAGTCACTGAGTTCCCTTCGTTAGTGACACATTGTCTGCACTGAACTTTGTGTTTACTTTCGTGATTTTTATGGTATTTTGCCTTATTTTTTTATTAACTATGGGTTCCAAGCACAGTGTTAGTGGTATTGAAAGTACCCCTAAGAGAAAGAAGGTGGTACTGAGCCTTAGTGAAAAAATGAAAGTGTTAGATTAGTATTAATCTCTATAATTATTAACATAATTGGTGTTTTTTTTGGCATTTATGGCTAAATTACGGGGGCAAAAAGGGATTTTCAGGGGAGCTGGGAACTTAATCCTATTTTTCCATAAGTTTATATTTCAACATCCATGAGATCAACACTCAATGATTTTTTAAGAACCTAACACTCACAAATACTGAGGAATGACTGTATTGGGATAAATTGAATGTAAATATATCGTGTCTCATATACGCAGTTTTTTGTTATATGCTGGTTGCACAAGCGCATGGAACCCCCGCATAAAACAAGGGATTACTATAAATAACTTTTAAAATAATATTTAAGCCTAGTTAATATTGTGCTGTACTCGCCTAAGATAGGGCCTAAAGTTGTGTGGAGGTTGCAGGTGGAGGACATAATATTGGTTTATTTTGTGTGAAATTAATTCATTCCCTAAATAACTTAATGTGTTATACTGATTCTGTGTAAAGTGGTAACTACTGCATATAATGAGACCTACCTGTACTAGAAATCACATGCTGACTGACTTCAGCAACTAATTAATGTTGTAGATACTAGAGATCCTATCTCACCTTGGATAGACCTAGAAGTTATAGTCTCTGAGATTTGGTCTATTACTACTACATTTTCAGTCAGTGCTTGCATGAATGATTCATATCCCTCTTTGGAAATAGAACCCAAAGAAAAAAACAAGCAAGAAGTTTAGTATCATCAATGGAAGTAAATCTTTCAAATGTAGCATTTCTCATTAAGTAATTAGGAGCCAAATACCACTTTCTCAAGTGGTGATGATGAACTTCATAAATAGTAGTATTTTGAGGGCAACTCCTTCACAACCCCTTTGACATTGGAAATATATTACCTCATGGAATACATATTTTTCTGTAAGTTTTCCTTCCCATATTGCAAAATTCATTGTATGCTCCTGTAAAATATTGAAAGTTTGTTGATCTCAACCATTCAGACCACACTGCTCAAATTTTCCATTGCATCATGCTGATTATTGCATAAAACTCTCACTTGGTGCATGGGAGGAGATTTTCCAGTGATGTGTTGTGTGACAAATTTTGTAGCTACCATCCTGAGAGGCTAGACCATTTTTTTAGTGAGGTAAGAGAAAAGGTCATCCATGAGGTCATTTTTAGTTTTCATTTAAAGTTTTTTCATTAATGTCACTGCTTTCAAATGCTCATGAATCACCATTTTATCATAATTAGGAGATAAATTAGACATACTGAAAGTGGAGTAGGTAGGATAAAAATGGGGAGGCAAGGTAAAAATTTAATGACCTGTATCCCAAGAACCATTTAATTTAATATTGGGGAAAAAAATTACACGTAAGTATACTTTGAAAGGGTTTACAACTGTGCCAAATTTCATTAAAATTAGTGGGGGTCAATATTCTGAGTAATTGATTTGACATGCATTTACTCAAATTTTTTTTCCTTATTACTTTTATTATAGACTGAAGATTTGTGAGGAGGAAACTTGGGGTCTTAATTATTATAAAGATGTCAGGAAGTCAAGATAAAAGTAACCATTTTAAATCTCAGTATCCCCTTCACTATGCAGTTTGGTATAATGACTACGAAGAACTTCAGAAATTATTGGAAAATGATTTTGTAAGTTTCTCAGGACTATTTTGGCCAGGACCATACATTAATATAAGATAGGCACACAAGGCTATCTTGTAATTTTATGGAACTTAAATGATAAAAGTAGATCTACTAGGCTCATGTTCTTTACTTTGGTGCAGTTACCTAAATGAAGACTAAGAGTAGATTAGATCTGGTCTCAGGGCTAAGGGTAGCTAATTAGGCTGTAATATAAATCTTGTAGCTAGGCTAGCCTAATTACCTTACTGTACCGTATATATAGGTCTGATAGTCCCACTTAGTTTTTAGGGTAGGCTATTTTAAAAACCACCACTAAATAGGGGGCTTTATCTACTTGAAAAGCAAAGGAAAAAGTAGACATCATTACAATTTTGAAATTGAGAAATTTGTTTATATCTAGTTTAGCTGAGAGTTGGAGAACCCTACTAGCAGATATGGGTTGACGACATTTTTGACAAAACTGGGAATGTGTGTGTAGGGTATATATATAATATGAAAATTATTTCACGAAAATAACATGTGAAAAATATTTATGATGAATAAAACCACGAAGGAAAGGAAACACAGAATGATGCTTAAGCGCTTTTGTCTAATGACATCCTCAGGAACACTGAAGTGCATAGAGTCTATATATAGGTTACAAAAAAAAAGAAATATATATAATATATATATATATATATATAATAAATGGAGAAATAAAAAAAAAATTAAAGGAATGTGGGAGGTGCATACAAATTTGTAAGGAAAAACTACCGATTTTAGCACTTTGCCCGAATCCAACACAAGATCAAATGAATTGTTTCCAACCAATATTATAGTTAATTAAAAAAATAATAAATTGAAAAATAAAAATAAAACTTGCAAGATGAGCATACAAATTTATACTGGAAATCTGCCCAGGTTTTAGCACTCTGCCCTTCTTGTCTAAGTCCGATATATAAAAAAATAAATTGAAAAATAAAAGTTATTAGAGACACATACAAGTTTACCAAAGGTTTAGCACTCTACCCTTCTTGTCTAAATCTGTTCTGAATGAATTCAAAATAATGGGATGAAGTTGAAAAAGACCTTTGCTCATGTTGAAGTTATTTGTAAGTTGGATAATGGCAGACTCAAGAATATTTCTATTAACAATGTTGCTAGAGTGAAACAAGACTGAAGCATTATTCCAATCAATACAGTGGGATAACTCTGACAAAAAGGGCACTGGACAACTGTCCCGTTCTAATGGAATATTGATGCTGTTTTACATGTGTGTGAAAATCCTTTCCCATCTGACCTAAGTAAAAGGAATCGCATTGTTTACAACCAATTTTATAGATAATGCCTGAATTATTGGTTGGGCTATTTTTTTTACTATGATATTTTTCACAATATTGTGTTATAAAAATACTACATTAATATCCAAAAGTTTAAGTACATTAGCAATGCTTAAAAAGCCTGGGAAAAATGGAAGTACTAAAATATTCTTTGACAAAGTACGAGTGTGAATAATAACACTCGTACTTTGTCAAAGAATATTTTAGTACCGTACTTCCATTTTTCCTGGGCTTTTTAGGCATTGCTAATGTACTTAAACTTTTGGATATTAATGTAGTATTTTCATATAACAATATTGTGAAAAATATATCATAGTAAAAAATAGCCCTACCAATAATTCAGACATTATCTATAAAATTGGTTGTAAACAATGTGATACCTTTTACATAGGTTAGACGGGAAAGGATTTTCACACACGTGTAAAACAGCATCAATATTCCGTTAGAACGGGACAGTCATCCAGTGCCCTTTTTGTCCATTTGTCAGTTATCCCACTGTAGTGATTGGAATAATGCTTCAGTTTTATTTCACTCTGGCAACATTGTTAATAGAAATATTCTAATAACTTTTATTTTTCAATTTATTTTTATAGACATCGAACTTTAACAAGAAGGGCAGAGTGCTAAAACCTGGGCAGATTTCCAGTATAAATTTGTATATATATTTTTTTTTTTTTAATTATCTATAACATTGGTTGGAAACAATTCATTTGATCTTGTGCTAAAAATCGGTAGTTTTTCCTTACAAATTTGTATGCTCCTCCCACAATTCTTTAATGTTTAATTTTTTTTAAATTTTTCTCCATTATATATATATATATATACACATACATTTAACTGCAATGACCGCGCAGTATATTAATGTATAGAAACGACGTAAGTATAGAGGAGTGTTCTGCACACGAGGAAGAGAAATAACAAACAAATGAAAAATAAGGCACCCGCCCGGGCGGGTGCCTTATTTTTCATTTGTTTGTTATTTCTCTTCCTCGTGTGCAGAACACTCCTCTATACTTACGTCGTTTCTATACATATATATATATATATATATAATATATGAAAATTATTTCACGAAAGTAACACGTGAAAAATATTTATGATGAATAAAACCACGAAGGAAAGGAAACACAAAATGGTGCTCAAGCGCTTTCGTCTAATGACATCCTCAGGAACACTGAAGTACATAAAAAGGTTAAGCCTATATATAGGTTACAGAAAGAAAAAAATAAAAAATAAATAACATACATACACACACACATATATATACATATACATACATATCTATATATACAAATACATACATACATACATACATACATATATATATATACAATAAACAGAGAAGTAAAAATAAAAAATTAAAAAATTAAAAATTAAAACCTTAAAGGATTACCAGTGAGGCATACAGATTTGTAAGGAAAAATATCGATTTTTAGCACAAGATCAAATGGATTATAAAAATACAAATTTATACTGGAACTCTGCCCGGGTTTTAACACACTGCTGCCTATGGTCAGGTTTCGATATATATAAAAAAATAAAATGCAAATTAAAAGTTAATAAAGTAGAAGACAAGTTTACCAAAGATTTAATGTTTTACCCTTCTTATCTAAATCTGTTTTAAAGGAATTCAAAATAACAGGATCGAGTTGAAAAAGACCTTTGCTTATGTTGAAGTTATTTGAAAGTTGGATAATGGCAGACTCAAGACGGTAAAGGATTTGCACACACGTATAAAACAGCATCAATATTCCGTTAGAACAGGACAGTTGTCCAGTGCCCTTTTTGTCCATTTGTCAGAGTTAGCCCACTGTATTGATTGGAATAATGCTTCAGTTTTATTCCATTCAAGCAACATTGTTAATAGAAATATTCTTGAGTCTGCCATTATCCAACTTTCAAATAACTTCAACATAAGCAAAGGTCTTTTTCAACTCGATCCTGTTATTTTGAATTCCTTTAAAACAGATTTAGATAAGAAGGGTAAAACATTAAATCTTTGGTAAACTTGTCTTCTACTTTATTAACTTTTAATTTGCATTTTATTTTTTTATATATATCGAAACCTGACCATAGGCAGCAGTGTGTTAAAACCCGGGCAGAGTTCCAGTATAAATTTGTATTTTTTAATCCATTTGATCTTGTGCTAAAAATCGATATTTTTCCTTACAAATCTGTACGCCTCACTGGTAATCCTTTAAGGTTTTAATTTTTTAATTTTTTATTTTTACTTCTCTGTTTATGTATATATGTATGTAGTATGTATGTATGTATTTGTATATATAGATATGTATGTGTATATATATATATATATGTGTGTGTGTATGTGTTTATTTTTTCTTTTTTCTTTCTGTAACCTATATATAGCTTAACCTTTTATGTACTTCAGTGTTCCTGAGGATGTCATTAGACGAAAGCGCTTGAGCACCATTTTGTGTTTCCTTTCCTTCATGGTTTTATTCATCATATATATATATATGTTTTTGTTTTTTCTGTAACCTATATATAGGGTCATTTTTTTTGTTTTTTGGTCATTTTTTTGTTTAAAACGAAGATAATCTGTTTTTTTTGTTTTTTATTGTTTTAAACATTCCATATTTTTCTTCCTTTAATCTAATAAGTATATTAGTATTAGCTATAATTTACTATACTACCATGCTTATACGGTTATACCTAGTATATATAGTCATCATTTAGAAAAACTGAAACACACAAAAAGTATATATAGAAATAAAAATTGAGGGTTTGTTTTCCTATGTATATATATTTTTTTCTAGAACATGAAACATTCTTCCTCGTTTCAAACAATATACATAATTGTGATTGGCAAGAGTACCAGTATATATATTCCAGATAGAAAAAAAAATATTCACCTTTTTGTTAACCTAATGTTGTTTAACACTAGAACAGCGAAGCGGTCATTTTGACCGCTTTTTCCAAATTTAATTAGCATATCTTGCTTAATTCGGATTAGTTCGCCGTCATATTCCATGAATGCCTTCACTACGCCAATAACCTTTTTGTGGTATAATATGATTCAATATATCTAATTATTTCACAAGATATTCAGCGATATTACTATAACAGCGAAATGGTCACTTTGACCATTTCTCATAAAAGCAATACAGGAGTGCTGTAAAGACTTGTCATAACATGTTCAATCTTGCTGTATGTTGTTGACAACAACACACGGCGGTTCAGTGTGTGTTGCGCTTCCAAGCTGCAAGCATGTGTGCAAACCCCCCCCTTTCAAATGAAGAAATTCTTCGATGTTTGCAAGCAATTTCAGAATCAAACTCAGAAGGAAGTGATATATCATTGGACAGTGATGATGGTGAAGATGATTATATTCCTCAGGCAGAAAGTTCATCATCTGAGTCAAATGAAGAAAGTGATGACCAGGCACAAACTGATTCAGCTAATAAAACGTTCAATGCTGGTCATGTTGCGGGTGAGTACAATAAATATTTACATCTTTGTCAGTTTCAGTATGGCGATTCGTGCATAAGTTTATTGATGATGATTAGCAATGATTTCGTGTCATATGTAGAACCATTATGGTTATATATATAAATATTATAATAGCACAGGCCCGTAGCCATGGGGGGGGGCAAGAGTGGGGCAAAGCCCACCCTGTAAAACATTCTGCCCCCCCCCTGGAAAAACTCGGCACTTTTCACCACTGTTTGCCGAATTGAATTAGAACCATATATATATATATATATATATATATATATATATATATATATATATGAAAATTATTTCACGAAAGTAACACGTGAAAAATATTTATGATGAATAAAACCACGAAGGAAAGGAAACACAAATGGTGCTCAAGCGCTTTCGTCTAATGACATCCTCAGGAACACTGAGTGTTCCTTGAGCACCATTTGTGTTTCCTTTCTTTCGTGGTTTTATTCATCATATATATATATATATATATATATATATTCTTCATTGTCCCCCCTATCAATTTCTCCGCCCTCCTACTCATTCGGTCTGGCTACGGGCCTGTAATAGCAACTTACCATGTGCTTATTACTTGCAGGAAAGATGGGAGGCTTTATGGGAAGAAAAAAGTGATGCGAAACTCCTGTTTTGATTGAAGTTGTTCAGTTTTAACGGCGAAGGATGGCACAGAATGGGAGGTTATTGAACAAGGCAACAGAAATGAGGGAAAAACCCGATCACAGAATATTGTACGTGAAGAACCTGGCCCAAGTTATGCCAAATGACAAATTGCTGAAAATGATTTTTGAGTGCTTTTAGATTGCTAATTGATGATTTTATTTTGAAACATATACAAAAGTGTACTCAAGCAGAAGCTCATAGACGATTGAAAACTACTTCATGGACTGTGTCACTGGAAGAAATTATGGCTACTATGGCATCATGTTTGCTCGAGGATATTGGCCAAGGGGCAACCTGCTGATGATCTCTGGTCAAAAGGTGGGGACCTCCTTTCTTTCATGAAACAATGGCACGAGATCGCTTTCGAGAAATTATGAGATACCTCCGTTTTGACATGAAGTCTAACAGATCTGAAAGCTGAAAAACACAAATTTGCACTGACATCTCAAGTTTGGAATCGGTTCACCCAAAATTGCATTGCTTGCTACAGACCAAGCGAATATATAACTGTTGATGAACAGTTATTCCCCACTAAAGCAAGGTGCCCTTTTACCCAGTACATTGCCACTAAGCCAGACAAATTTGGTATAAAATTTTGGGTAGCTGCTGATACCAAGTCAAAATACTTCTTGAACGGATTCCCATACCTGGTAAAGATGCAAAGCGCCCATCAAACCAACTGCTTTCAGAATATGTAGTTCTTCAACTTGTCGAACCATACCTTGGCAAAGGAAGAAACATTACGACTGACAACTTTTTTACTTCAGTGAGTTTGTCATAAATTACAACACAAAAATACTACCCTTGTTGGGACAATGAATCGTGCCCGAAAAGAAGTGCCAATTGCCATCAAGAATTTGCGAGACAAAAGGTTCAACACTCATGTTTTGAAAAATGACCAAGCACGCTAACTGTCTATCAATGCAAACCAAATAAAAATGTGATTCTTCTGAGCAGCGTGCATGGCTGTGTTCAGTTGAAGATAATGCAAAAAGAACCCCTGAAACTGTGACTTACTACAATTCAACAAAATATGAGTAGATATAATTGATCAGATGGCTCGCAAATACAGCACAAGCTGGTTCAAGAAGGTGGCCCGTTCATGTTTTCTATAATATGTTGGACCTTGCTGGAATCAATGCAGCTGTTCTCTATAGGGAAGTTACTGGTAAGAACATTACTCGTCGCAACTTTCTTCTGCAGCTAGCATTACAATTACGACAGGGTTTTAAAAAGAGTGATGCAGCAGAGCAGGATATCAGTGAAGACGACACTGCAGAGACAGATGTGATATGTCCGGAAAAGAAAACAATGCCAAGTGCGAATGTGCAAGCAAAATAAAACTTGTGAAATTGTCACAAATGTAAAAAAAAGGTATGTGGATCATGCACAAGCCACGTAATCAAGAAAATCATTTGCAAGAAGTGTTCTTCAACATAGAAAAGCACAGAAATAAAAACTAGGATTTATTAGTAAGATGAAAAAAAGGATTATTATTTTGCGAAGTTAACCCTAAAGTTTTATTAATTTATAAGCGTAATTGGTTTTATCGATATGGTTATAAATAAATACCGTTTTATTTACTTCAAAAAAATTAAATACCTGTAAAAAGTATAATTTTCCTTCGATAAATACAAATGTAAACGTAAATTTAAAATAATATTAGGTGGCGGTCAATTTGACCGCCTCTCGCTGTTATGGGTATGCAAAAAATTTCCGCTGTTCTAGTGTTAACCTTATTTCCATGGAAAAATCATCACTAGATTGGGTAGAGCATATATGCTAGTTTCAATATCACAGGTACTGGTATAATATACATAATAAAAAATACATAATACTGGTATAAAACAAATATATAATTGTGATTGGCAAGAATACCAGTGTATATATATATATATATATATATATTATATATATATATATATATATATATATATATATATATGCAAATAACTGCAATGACCGCGCAGTTCGTTATCTCTCCTCCTCGTGTGCAGAAACGTTCCTTAATACTATGTCGTTTCTATTCATTTATATACTGCGCGGTCATTGCAGTTATTTGCGCATATTCACGATTTGCGAGGGTGCTCTCTGAGGGCATTGGTTTCTGCCCTATTTGGGAGAATTTCGATTTGTGATTGAGTGAGGTCCGTAGCATAATGGTAGAGCGTCGACCGGCAATTGGAAGGCCCTGGGTTCGGTTCCCAGGCGGTTCGCCTCATTTTTCATTATTTCGTTATCTCTCCTCCTCGTGTGCAGAAACGTTCCTTAATACTTATGTCGTTTCTATTCATATATATATATATGTAGCGGATACGACAAGAAATAGACCAACAAATCGACAGACATACTTTCTTTCCACGCTACCATAAAACAGTTTGGAACACACGTGGGCTAACAAACAATGGAAAGTCTGTTCCTTCCCAAGGCGCGAAAGTAAGTTTTTATCAACCCAAGGACGCGTTCACCAAGGCGTCTTTATAATTGGCGTGAAGTTTACGTCACAGGAATTGCGTATAAAAGAAAGCACCCACGCTCACTCATTCTCACTCCGGCGCTTCCATTCCGTTCGACTACTCTGTACGTTGTCATCCCTCATCAGTTGTAACCGGCTCAAGACCAAGGCTCACTTCAACACCACATTCAAGAAACGAAGCATCATTGGAAGTGACCCACCAATACTGCCGCAGGAATTCCCCTTGGTCTCTTCATTACCGCATAAACCGGTTATCAAGCATCTTCGAGAGCACCGGCAAAGTTTGCAACACTACGAGAAGCATCCGCAAGGGACACATTGCGTGACTCGACGGCGAAAGCTACAAGCCCAAATCACTCCACATCTGGTCAGCTTTTACCGCTTTACGAAGAACGATCGTCTACGACGAATAGGCCTAATTCGTCTACGAGACTCCATTAGGCCCATCATACCTCGACCTACGGAACGAACTTCCAAGAGACAACCACAACCGGGCCTACATCTCCAACGCAAAAAGGCCTAATCCACGACCCGACCAACGCGCGAGCGACCAGTTTCCAGAGGACGATCGACGACACTCACGGTATTCCTTTTCAACAATCCTTCCACGACGTCAAATCGTCCGGGTAAGCTAACTACATCATATTCTAAGTGCTCTTGAAGCCTACATTAGCCTACCGCCGAACAGCAGGCTACTCTCCCAAAGTGAGTAATTAAACATTCCCATTGACTCCCGTTAATAACGCAGTAGACCATTTTTCTCTACTGCAGGCCTAATTCATATACCGTGTATATTCCCTCAACTATCATTAGGCCGAACGGTAGGCCTGTCATCCAATTCAAGTGTCATTTTTATACCGTTATTTCCGCGTATCATCCGTTATTCTGTTCAATTCAATATTTACGTGTTAACTAAACATTCTCTTGACGTAATCACTTAACATCACATAATGTTCTTGTATATAAATGATATTTGTGCAAGCATTTCCAATTATTAATTAGGCCGCATCAATTATTCCTTGTGCATCCATACAATCATTTAGCCTACTTAATCAGTGTCATGTTTTCCATTCAATGTACCAAACGCACGTGCATTCTTTATAGCAATTATTAGGCCCATTCAATGTTCTATGTTGCATGCCATTACATACCATCGATGAGTACTGTACATTACGTATTACCTCAATTAAGCTATTAACATTTCATTTTATTACCTAGGTCTATGCCATAAGCATAACATAAACTACCAATTAATTACTGTCAATTCTTTGTTATACCACCGTGAATAAGTAACGGTACCATTGTACAAAATAAAGTACCGAGGCTTATTCTATTTAGAGTACCAAAACGTACGCGTTCACGTTGTCATTAATAGGCCTCTTTCACAGATCATTTATGCATAATCTGTAGTTTCCCTAATCGGTGTATTACATAACCTATTTGTTATATTATTACGTGCATGCATTATTTTGTATTCACCATCTCATATTTCAGGTTGTGTCCCATTTTGTATAACATTAAGCCTCACATAAACGAGCGCATTTCAAAGGTGTCCCATTTTGTATACCATTAAGCCTCACATAAACGAGCGCATTTCAAAGGTCATTATCGAACTGTTAAGCTTTCTAGTCAGTCTTACCATTGTATTTTCACTGTGAAAATTAATATAAATATTTTCTTAATTAAACTACACAAAACATAAGGTGTCTTTTATAACCTTAACTTAATTTGCTTTGGGCGTAAACCAAAGCTGGTGACCTCGCTGCCATTTCGGTCACTTCCAATAGTATGGTGGATCTACTCAAATAGCCTTTCATTAATAAGTAATCAGTCAGTCATTGCCTTAATCAATCGTTGCATACAATTAAATCATTATCACCTTAAACGGCTAAAACTAGGTCCACTATAAATTGGTGTAACCCCGGAGTGACTCGAAAGTAATTGCAAGTTAATTTTCACAGTGAACCTGTTGTTTAGTGGTTAGGGACATTTTCTTAATTTTAAGTATTCTTTTATTGCAAATAACAAAATAGCGGTGATATCAAACATTTAAATTAATACACGGTACAACATATACGGCGCGTCAATAGGCCTATCTACATCTGTGACTGGTGTTATTTTCCCGTACACATTAGGCCACAAATACATTTACGGTTAATTTTGTTGGCACATGATAACACGTTTTCGCGCGAAAAATATGCAGCAGGAAAACAACAACGCCACTACATCCCACACCTACGGCGATTCCAAAATCCCCACTTTTTGGCCCGCGGATCCCCGCACATGGTTCTTACAGGTCGAATATCATTTCGAGTCCCAGAACATAACAAGAAGCGTGGCCAAGTTTAACATCGTAGCCGCGCAACTCACACCAGAGGTCGCTGGCGAGGTGCGAGACATTCTCGCCAAGAGGCCCCTAGAAAACCCCTATGAGACGTTGAAGACCGCCGTTTTGGAGCGAACGGCCATGTCAGAGCAAAATCGCCTCCGGAAATTACTCGCGACCGAAGAGCTTGGCGACAGATCCCCGTCGCAGTTCCTGCGACACATGCAGCAGCTCCTGGGGGATTCAGCCCACGTCATTGAGCACTCATTCTTCCGCCAACTTTTCGTACAACGCCTTCCACCGCAGGTCCAACGAGTGCTGGCGGTGACGAAACCAGACATTTCGTTGAAGGACCTGGCGGATATAGCGGACAGGGTTTTGGACATAGAAACGCCACAAGTGGCCGGAGTCGCCTCACCACCCCCTCCCCCAACCGCGCCCGACAACAACTTGGTGGAGACCGTCGCGAAGTTGACCATCATGGTAGAAGGACTTTTTCGCGATGTACGCGGGTTGCAAACGCGTGAACGAAGCAGATCACGCGACCCTCAGCACCGCAACTCACGACCCCGTTCCCGTTCCCGCACCCCCGGTTCCAACGACGAACCGGGCGTATGCTGGTACCACAGGACATTCGGCGATCAAGCCCGGAAATGCACGGCCCCCTGTCTTCGGGCGGGAAACGTAGCAGCCGAGCATTAACGGCGTCTCATGCTCAAGGCTTCCACGGCGTCCGCCTATTCTTCGTCACAGACGCCCATTCCAAGATACGTTTCTTGGTCGATACCGGCGCCCAAGTCAGTCTCCTCCCCCCTCCCCACAAGAGCGGTTACATCCCAGTTGGGAGACTGAATTACACGCGGTGAACTCGACTCCCATTCAAACATTCGGTCAAAAATCCCTTACCCTCAACCTCGGACTTAGGAGAACCTTCCGTTGGGTTTTTCTCATCGCCGACGTGCAACAGCCAATCTTAGGTGCAGATTTTCTGCAGCATTACGACTTAGGAGTGGACGTTAGACGCCGGAGACTCATCGACCACAAGACCAGCCTCAGCGTGCAAGGCGTTTTCTCCCGTACGTCAGCGCCTCCGCCAGTATATTCGGTGGCTCGCCCTGAGTCACCGTACGGTACACTACTGGCTGAGTTTCCATCGGTGACACGCCCTTGCAACCGCGAGGTGCCAGTGAAACATAATGTCCTCCACTATATTCAGACTGCAGGACCCCCGAAGAATGCTCGTCCTCGACGTTTGGCTCCGGACCGTCTGCGCATCGCAAAGGCAGAGTTCGAACACATGATCGAACTAGGAATCGTCCGGCCTTCCAAAAGCCCTTGGGCCGCACCGTTACACATGGTCCCCAAGAAGACTGAGGGCGACTGGCGTCCTGTGGGCGATTACAGGGCGCTCAACACTTGCACAGTGCCCGACCGCTACCCTCCCCCCCTTCTGCACGATTTTGCCGCCAATCTCTCTGGGTGTACGGTTTTCTCCAAACTGGACCTCGTCAGGGCCTACCATCAAATCCCGGTAGCCCCAGAGGACGTTCCCAAAACCGCGATAATAACGCCCTTTGGGCTTTTCGAATACATCCGCATGCCTTTCGGCCTCCGGAACGCGGCACAGACTTTTCAGAGATTTATCGACGACGTCCTTCGGAGTCTCCCCTTCTGTTTTGCCTACATAGACGACCTCCTCATTGCCAGCAGCGATGAAGTGGAACATGTCAAACACCTTCGGCAGGTTTTCGCTCGACTCGATGAGTATGGAGTCGTCATCAACCCCAGCAAGTGCCAGTTTGGCGTCCCCGAACTGCAGTTCCTCGGTCATCAAATTACAGGCAACGGTATCTCCCCCAACCCCCATAAGGTCGACGTCATTAAGGAATTTCCCCCCCCTACCACGCAAAGAAAACTGCGGGAATTTTTAGGTATGATAAACTTTTATCGCAGATTCATTCCCCATGGCGCGCACCTCCTCCGCCCTTTGCATGCCCTGCTGCGCCCCTGCAGGAGGGGGTCCTCTACGTCAATTCCATGGCCTGAAGAGGCCCAGCGAGCGTTCGAGTCGGCTAAGTCAGCCCTCATTGATGCGACCCAGCTGTCTCACCCTCATCCTGACGCAGAAATCAGCCTCGTCGTGGATGCTTCTGACACTGCGGCAGGCGCCGTGTTACAACAAGCGTCAGGAGATGGTTGGCAGCCCTTAGCCTTTTTCTCACGCGCATTCAAACCAACGGAAACCAGATATAGCACTTTCGGTCGAGAATTGCTTGCGGTTTATCTGGCGACCAAACACTTCCGCCACTACTTAGAGGGAAGAGAATTCATTATATACACGGATCATCGTCCGCTAACGTTTGCCATCAATTCCCAATCCGACCGGTATTCCCCCAGGGAAATGAGACATTTGGACTACGTCTCACAATTCACTGGCGATCTTCGTCACATAAAAGGCCATGCAAATACCGCAGCGGACGCTCTATCGCGAGTCACGATTAATGCGTCCCTTGTTCCCGCCACCGGTGACGTCATCGACTACGAAGCCATAGCAGAAGCTCAACGAGGAGACGATGAACTGCACAGCTCAGTAGTGCATCCACGTCGTTACAACTGGAAGAAATTCCACTGCCTTCTTCCTCACGGACCCTCACGGTCGACGTTCTACAGGATCACACCGTCCTTTCGTCCCCGAGAAATTCCGACGCGAAATTTTTAATAGGCTTCATTCTCTTTCTCACCCCGGAATTCGCGCGTCTCAGGCTCTCGTCACCTCTCGTTTCGTCTGGCCCAGCATCAACCGTGACGTCAGACGTTGGGCCCAAGCTTGCATAAAGTGCCAGAAAGCAAAAATTCAACGTCACACGACGGCACCTTTAGCTGTTTTTCGTCCCCCCGACGCACGTTTCGATCACGTACATCTGGACCTCGTCGGCCCATTTCCATACTCAGAAGGTTACACGTACCTCCTCACCTGCGTCGATCGATTCACGCGTTGGCCTGAGGCGATCCCTATAAAGGACATCACGGCTGAATCCGCCGCCCGCGCTTTCGTCAGTGGTTGGGTGTCCCGTTTTGGAGTCCCATCAACAATCACTACTGACCGTGGTCGGCAATTCGAATCCGCTCTGTGGAAGAGCCTGACACAAATTTTAGGTTGTTCCCGGATTCGGACTACAGCATATAGGCCCATGGCCAATGGCCTCGTCGAGCGACTACACCGTCACCTGAAGGCGTCCCTAAGGATGACCACCACCGGCCCACGTTGGACCGACGCCCTTCCCCTTGTCCTCCTGGGAATTCGGGCAGCGCTCAAGGATGACCTGCAATGTACATCGGCCGAATTGGTGTACGGTACTCCTCTGCGGCTACCCGGCGAATTCTTCACTTCGTCAGGAGCACATCCTTCGGTGGACGGCAGCACGTACGCCGACGCCTTAAGGGCGACCATGCGCAATTTTCGTCCGGTTTCCCCGCGTCATCCCACTGCTCGTCGCATTTTTGTCCCCGCCCGGTTGTCCTCCTGCACCCACGTCTTCGTCAGAAACGACACCATCCGTCCTCCCCTACAACATCCATACGATGGGCCTTTTCCTGTGCTGCGGAGGGGTGACAAAACTTTCATCCTCGACCGTGCGGGACGCAAGGACGTAGTGTCAATCGACCGCCTAAAGCCGGCGTACCTCGAGGACGACGCAATTTCCCCAACAGTTTCCCCACAACCGACTACAGCAGACACAATTCTCCCCATTTCCCCAACCCAAGAAGATGTCTCGCGCCCTCCCGCCAACGAAACACCGCCAGACACACGAACGGGTGTCCGTACTCGGAGCGGCCGCGTCAGTTTCGCCCCGAAATGGTGATCCTTTTATCATCGTTCCTTCGTCTCTGAGAGGGAACTACTTGTAGCGGATACAAGAAATAGACCAACAAATCGACAGACATACTTTCTTTCCACGCTACCATAAAACAGTTTGGAACACACGTGGGCTAACAAACAATGGAAAGTCTGTTCCTTCCCAAGGCGCGAAAGTAAGTTTTTATCAACCCAAGGACGCTTTCACCAAGGCATCTTTATAATTGGCATGAAGTTTACGTCACAGGAATTGCGTATAAAAGAAAGCACCCACGCTCACTCACTCATTCTCACTCCGGCGCTTCCATTCCGTTCGACTACTCTGTACGTTGTCATCCCTCATCAGTTGTAACCGGCTCAAGACCAAGGCTCACTTCAACACCACATTCAAGAAACGAAGCATCATTGGAAGTGACCCACCAATACTGCCGCAGGAATTCCCCTTGGTCTCTTCATTACCGCATAAACCGGTTATCAAGCATCTTCGAGAGCACCGGCAAAGTTTGCAACACTACGAGAAGCATCCGCAAGGGACACATTGCGTGACTCGACGGCGAAAGCTACAAGCCCAAATCACTCCACACCTGGTCAGCTTTTACCGCTTTACGAAGAACGATCGTCTACGAGCCTACATTCTCCTTCGCAAAAGGCCTAATTCGTCTACGAGACTCCATTAGGCCCATCATACCTCGACCTACGGAACGAACTTCCAAGAGACAACCACAACCGGGCCTACATCTCCAACGCAAAAAGGCCTAATCCAAGACCCGACCAACGCACGAGCGACCAGTTTCCAGAGGACGATCGACGACACACGGTATTCCTTTTCAACAATCCTTCCACGACGTCAAATCGTCCGGGTAAGCTAACTACATCATATTCTAAGTGCTCTTGAAGCCTACATTAGCCTACCGCCGAACAGCAGGCTACTCTCCCAAAGTGAGTAATTAAACATTCCCATTGACTCCCGTTAATAACGCAGTAGACCATTTTTCTCTACTGCAGGCCTAATTCATATACCGTGTATATTCCCTCAACTATCATTAGGCTGAACGGTAGGCCTGTCATCCAATTCAAGTGTCATTTTTATACCGTTATTTCCGCGTATCATCCGTCATTAGGTTCAATTCATATATTTGTGTGTTTAAATAAATATTCTCTTGACGTAATCACTTAACATCACATAATGTTCTTATATATAAATGATATTTGTGCAAGCATTTCAATTCATTATTATTAGGCCACATCAACTATTCCTTGTGCATCCATACAATCATTTAGCCTACTTAATCAGTGTCATGTTTTCCATTCAATGTACCAAACGCACGTGCATTCTTTATAGCAATTATTAGGCCCATTCAATGTTCTATGTTGCATGCCATTACATACCATCGATGAGTACTGTACATTACGTATTACCTCAATTAAGCTATTAACATTTCATTTTATTACCTAGGTCTATGCCATAAGCATAACATAAACTGCCAATTAATTACTGTCAATTCTTTGTTATACCACCGTGAATAAGTAACGGTACCATTGTACAAAGTAAAGTACTGAGGCTTATTCTATTTAGAGTACCAAAACGTACGCATTCATGTTGTCATTAATAGGCCTCTTTCACAGATCATTTATGCATAATCTGTAGTTTCCCTAATCGGTGTATTACATAACCTATTTGTTATATTATTACGTGCATGCATTAATTTTGTATTCACCATCTCATATTTCAGGTTGTGTCCCATTTTGTATAACATTAAGCCTCACATAAACGAGCGCATTTCAAAGGTGTCCCATTTTGTATACCATTAAGCCTCATAAACGAGCGCATATTTCAAAGGTCATTATCGAACTGTTAAGCTTTCTAGTCAGTCTTACCATTGTATTTTCACTGTGAAAATTAATATAAATATTTTCTTAATTAAACTACACAAAACATAAGGTGTCTTTTATAACCTTAACTTAATTTGCTTTGGGCGTAAACCAAAGATGGTGACCTCGCTGCCATTTCGGTCACTGCCAATAGTATGGTGGATCTACTCAAATAGCCTTTCATTAATAAGTAATCAGTCAGTCATTGCCTTAATCAATAGTTGCATACAATTAAATCATTATCACCTTAAACGGCTAAAACTAGGTCCACTATATATATATATATATATTCCAAATAGAAAAATAAAAAAAATAAAAATATTCATCTCTTTCTTTAACCTTTGTGTTAACCTAATGCTGTTTAACTTTCATTATCTGATTCTATTTCGATTGAAGAATCATTATCACTAGATTGATTAGAGCATATAGTTTCAATATCACAGGTACTGGTACTTATTGCAGATTTGGATGTTGACGAAGCCAATGTAGCACCATGTTTTACTTCACTTTCTTGGAATTTTGCATTTTGGGATATAAATACTAGCTTTGCTGCTCTGTCTGTGCTTAATCGGTTTCTTTTGGCTGTATGGATATTACTGTATGTGCTAAATGATCTCGAGGTAATGAAAGGGCGAAATAGAGGTGTATGAGTTTCTATAGGTATATATGTGAGTATGCTTGCGCATGTATCTGGAATTCTGGATGTATGCGTGTGTATGGGGTATATAATAGATATAAATATGTGTATATAAGTATTTATGTATATATTGGTATATATGTATATGTGTATGTATATATATGGATGGTCTCGGGGGGGGGGGGGGGGGGAATATGTCATCGCGGGTCTAAAGGATAGTTAAGTGGGAGATTCAAAATCCGAGGCATGGATGGGAGAGTCCTGGAAAGGTTGGACAATGGGCAGTCAGCTCCCAGCTAGTGTTCTCGCAAGTTTAATGGATCTCAAGATATGAGACTTTCAGTGCAAGAAGGAGGCCAGTTTTTTTCTGTAAATAGGCTGAAAAGGACATTCTATACTGGTACCATATGGCCTATTTTATTATTTATTTATTTATTTTTATAATATATATCATTGCAAAAGTATACCTTATAATTAAATTGGCAATATCTATATTAATTATTAAAAAAAACAAAAAAAAACAATAAAAAAAAAAAAAAAAAAAAAAAAAAAAAAACCTGTTTTTTAACATCACTAGACACTACATATTCTGCCTTTCCTATCATCCAGCATTGTTTGGATGGTAATTGGGTTTAGTTTGAGGTTTGGCACCAGTTTTTTTATCATTTTCCATATGTAAATTATGGTATACTGCTCCTCTTCTTTCCAGGGAGTACAGATTTAGTTTACAGAGTCTTTCCCAGTAGTTGAGTTCTTTGCAGCCATCAATCTTGGCTGTGAAATGTGTCTGCGTTTCTTGTAGTTTATTAATTTCTTCCTTTTTATATGGGGATGTCAAAACTGAGCAGTATTCAAGTTTTGGTGTGATCAGTGTTCTCAGCAGGGGAATCATTACTGTCTTGTCCCTCCTTTTGAATGTTCTTAGTACCTGTCCTGCGACTCTTTTTGCTTTGTTTATTGCTCTCTGATTTTCTCTCAAATTTTGCATCATCGGTCATTATTACCCCCAAGTCTACCACTTTCATGCTTCTCTGAATTTCTGTCTATCTGGAGCATAATATGCAGTCTGTTTAATTTCCTCATTTCTACCATATCTCAAGAGCTGAAACTTCTCAGTGTTAAATGTCATATTGTTTTTCCTGACCATTTGTGTATTTTGTTTGTGTCCCTCTGCAAGGCCTCCACTTCATTTGCCTCGCTGATTTTTCTGCTGATCTTTGTATTGTCCCACAAATGATGTTACTATACTGTTGCTGTTTACTCCACTGTATGTCTGTTAGCATGATAATGAACAGGAGTGGGCCAGCACTGAGCTGCAATACTTCTGATTCTGATGATGATACATCTTGAATTTTGATGACCTGTAGTCATTCTCTGAGGAAGTTATAGATCCATTTTCCCACTTTGCCTGTTATTCCCATGTTTCATTTTGTGTGCTATTATACCATGATCACACTTGTCAAAAGCTTTAGCAAAATCCATGTATATGAATCAGGGCTGTGGAGTCGGAGTCGGAAGCAATTTTGGTGGTGCTGGAGTCGGAGTCGGTAAAAATGTACCGACTCCGACTCCGACCTCAATATAAATTTTAATAAAATATGTTTGTGTGTGTGATATCACTGGCAGCTATGGTGGTTAAACCACTTAAATAATAAACACAATGTTTTCCATTTCAGACACTAATGCCATTAATTCATTTTTTCTTTTCAGATATTTTTTATTTTTAATGCTTATTTAATTTCGAGTTCTTTCTAAATTTCATAAGTTTTTAACTTTCAAGTCTAAAACCCCTTTCACAATGGCAAAGACACTTCCAACAAAGTCTGCAGTTTTTTAATATTTTATAATAACCACAGATGGGAAACATTTCGTGTGTCAGTGTATGATAGATGATGATGATGATGATGATGATGATGGTGAAAAATTATGTGAAGCAAAAATCAGTGGTTTTACTGGCTGATAAAAATGCACCAACCAGAGCATCAAATTTGAAAAGACATTTGCAGTGTTTCCATCCCAAAATTTTAGAAGTTGTCATTGAGAAAGATAGTAATAAAAAAACTTCCAACTACTTCAAAGTTAACAAAAGATCAGAAATCTACTGAATGACAAGCACCACTTACAAGATTCTTTACTACAGACAAAGTTACCGTAACAATGACCACAGATGATGATGCTTCACGTGGTGGTGATGAAATGCCTCTTGTGTAATTATCATCATAGCAGATTTAGAATTAATATACCTTCGGAGTCGGATAGACAAAAAATTGAGGAGTCGGAGTTGGTTTTTTATGTGCCGACTCCACAGCCCTGATATGAATGACATCATAGTTTTCATTGCCTTCAAGTTCATCTAGGATATTGTTATAATAGGGTAATTCTATGAGAAATAGACAAATGAAGTACACGGTCACCTCTTCAAAATTCATGAAACTTGGTGTGAGGGTTGGTTTAGGTCCAAATTACAAATTTCTGAATTTTTTTGAAAATTGGTCAAGTTGGTCAAATTTTATGGCTTGACCAAATTTTGGTCAAATGAAAAAACCAATAATTTTCAAACGTAAATATCTCGGCTCCTAATTGTGGTAGTGTAGTAAGTCTTCAACGATAAAATATGTAAAATTAACTGTAGTTTCTAAATATGTATCATTGTTTTAGGGTAACAAAAATAAAATTATCATTTTTTGAAAAAAAGACCAGGAATAAAAAATGTTTATTTAATGTATGTACACCATAATAAGTAATAAAAAGTCAGCTTATCGGCGATTATTATGAAAAAAAATTACTAAAAAAAAAAATCCTCCAAATTTTAACAATTTTTTGCTTTCTTTCCAGATTTTCAGTATATACCTAATTTTCTAGTATACGTAAATTTACCTAACCCTTAAAATGCCTTAAACACAAAATTTGTTGCAATCCTATGAAAAAACACTCAAGAAGAATTTTCTGTAACATCAAAAAAGTAAACTCTGCCATGGCAGCTGCAAGCTATGGAATTTTGGAAGAAAATCAATTACTATACAGCAATTGCTATGTCACAATTAAAAAGAAGCCAATTGTATTAGAACATGTTCAACGTTCATCCAGAGAGCCTGGAACCTGCGCAATACCTGAGCCAGACATACTTAACGAATCTATGGAGCGAAGCAGTAGCGATTCCACGAATCCACCACCATTGGAAGAATTTGTCATTCAAGACAGGCTATTCAATAAAGATTTGCTCAGCAACAATATTTTACCTTTATTTGATGAAAGCCCTATTAAAACAGGTAATAAAACAATAGAGACTCCATTCAGGACATTTGTTTCTTAATGCCAAATTCGTAGTTTTCTGTTTTTAAATATTAGCATCAGCACTTGAATACATATATACAAAATATTTGATATTTGATTATTTCACACAACCTAAATTTATGAATTTGTTTTACAGCTGGATTGAAGCCAGGACAAAAACAGATAAAGGCTTCTACGAAGTTGTAGATGTAGAGCTTTCTTTGCAAAAACGTCTGAGTGAACCTATTACTTCTATCAAAGGTACTCAACAATTACATCGCTTCGTCCCAATTTCCAAGAATTCGTTGAAGGTTTATCCACTCTGAGTGCACAGTCAGTCGAAATAAGAGAGCTCATTAGAGTTTCTGCTTCGGTTCAAGAACATAATACTCTCTCTCAACGCGAAATTGAAACAGGCTCTTTTGTGGGTTGTATGTATGAAAATAAACTATGGCTCAGATTAGTCCAGTCCTTTGACTGTGAATGTGATGATTTTCTGATAAAATTTCTCCATCCTTCGGGCGTATGTCCCTCATACGTTTTTCCTGCACAAGATGATGTTTGTCACGTTCCAACAGAAAATATATTTGGGAGTATTGAAGCAAGTTTACGAGGAGGAACAAGAATACAATACATTTTTCCACTTCAAGAAATAAATAACTTTTCAAAGAAGATAAAATAAATTCTATCGAATGTATACTATTTAAGATTGTCTATATAATATTTCTAAAATTTTTATCTAAGATTTGTGTATCTACTTAGTTATAAAAATCTTTTCAAATTCTTTTTTCTTATTATTATATTATTAGTGTCTAAAATTTGGATTCACTGGATGAGAATACTGTCTCTTAATTCATTCTCAAAGACTTGTGTACATGTAGTATTAGGAAGAGTATTTTATACTCTGATAAGCGCTTTATAAATTAAACATTATTGTCAATATATTCTGTCCCTAAATATAAGAGAGGTTATGTATGTACATTGTACACATATTTTAAAAGATTTTTTCTCCTTTGGTTTATCTACATGTATTTTTTATATGAATTGAAAAATGTCTTTTTTTGGACCAACAAGTCTAATAAATCTTCGTCTGAAAAAAATTTTATTACTTAATTTCAAACTCAGTTTTGAGCCTTATAATAAACTATAAGCTGACTTTTTATTACTTATTATGGTGTACATACTAGTGATGGGACGATACCAAAATTTTTAATGATTCCGATTCCGATACTACTAAAAAGTCTCGATTCCGATACGATTCTCGATTCTGATTCTCAATATTTTTAAATATAATTCTATACTTGTTTTTCTGGAAATTGTCATATTTTCCTCTGGTAAGATTAACTATTTACATTAGGAGTATGGTAATATAAATTATAATAGATTGGTTTAAAAATAAAAATCAACTAAGTTGTAACAATTCATTTTAATCTTCTTGATTACACATCATGGATATACATGTTTTAATGTATAGCTACAATACAATAAAAATAAAATTTGTTATCCTCTTTCATTTAAATTTTAAAGTTTACATTGCAAAACTGGTTCAATTAAAAATTAAAGAATCGTTTTAAGAATCGGAAATCATGGTACAATTCTCTCGATTCCGATTCCAATTCCTGAAAAATGCTCGATTCTTCCAATTCTCGATTCCGATTCCGATTAATCATCCCATCACTAGTACATACATCAAACAAACATTTTTTATTTTTACGAAAAATGATATCTTCACTGCCAAATTGAAAAAAAAAAAAAAAAAAAAATTGACATTTTTTCCAAAAAATCATAATTTTATTTTTGTTACCCTAAAAAAATGATACATATTTAGAAACTACAGTTAATTTTACATATTTTATCATTTAAGACTTATTACGCTACCACAATTAGCAGCTGAGATATTTACGTTTGAAAATTGTTGGTTTTTCATTTGGCCAAAATTTGGTCAAGCCATAAAATTTGACCAACTTGACCAATTTTCAAAAAAAATCAGGTTTTTGTAATTTGGACCAAAACCAACCCTCACACCAAGTTTCATGAATTTTGGAGATGGTGGAGTGTACATTTGGCACTTTCATTTGTCTATTTGTCCTGGAATTACCCAATAATGTTCTAGAAGTTGTGAGAAGCATGATCTTCCTGATCAAAATCTGTGCTGATTTTCATTGAATCTTTCCAGTGTCTCCAAGAAGTCACAGATTTTCTCTGACTATTCTTTCAAATATTTTTGTGAGGTGGGACATCAATGACACTGGTCTATAGTTCTTTCTTGAGATCTATCCCCACCTTTATATACTGGGACAATGTTTGCTCTTTTCAAGATGTTTGGTATTTCCCTAGTGTCTCGGGATCTTCTCCATATCCAGTACAAAGGTGTAGCTATTTAATTTTTACAGTTTTTTAATTAATAATGCATTCCATTTGTCTGGACCTGCAGCTGAATGTGATTTCATTTGTCCTATAGCTCTTGCTACATCTTCTGGGATAAAATCAAAGTCTGTTATACATTCTCTTTGCAATTTCTCCTTGAAGAATGCATCTATGTCAGGTAGGGTATTGCTTTGTAACCTTTTGGGGTACTGAATACTGATTCATACTGGGTTCTCACTGTTTCAGATATTTCTTTTAGGTCATCTGTTTGTTCATTATTCCCTTTCTTTAATGGCCCGATAGTAGCATGCATTTTTGTTTTCCTTTTTGCATAGCTGTAGAAGTATTTTGAATTTTTCTTTATTGCTTCTACCACCTTTTCCTCTTCCCTGTCTGTATGGCCCTTTATCAGAGTTTGTATTTCCCTACTGATACTCTCCAGTTTTTCTTGTATTACTTTCCTGGCATTGTCATCTCCACAACTTGCTAACTTCATCGCTACTCTTTCTTTTGCAGAATATTCTTCTCTTTTGCCTCTAGCCAGTTCCTCTTTCCTTTTGGCTGTGCTTTCGGAGCATATTTTTCCAAAAAATCTCCATCTTTTCTTCCAAGGTTGTTAGCATTTCCTCAGTTATCTTATTTTCTGAAGCTGTTCTCCACTCTGTTTGGGCCATGTGTGATCTGATTTCTTCCCAATTTATGGTCTTGGAATTTAGGTTAAAAGCCCCAAATTTGCTTCTTCCTTCTGTATGTGTATTATCTTTTATTAAAGTTATCACCAGATTTGTTGATAAATTGATTATATTGTGGTCTGAGATAGTATTGGGGTTATTTTTATATCAGCAATCAAGTTAGTGTTATTTGTGAATACCAGATCCAGGCAGTTATTTTTCTTGGTATTTTCTGTTATCTGTCAGCATAAACTTGTTTGTGCAAGCCATCAGCATTCTTGCTTGCTCCTGGTCCTCTTTTGTGCCCCCCTTATCTTGTATAAATATATTTCTACCCACCTTTTTGTATTTTTTATTTATTTATTTATTTATTTATTTATTTATTTATTTATTTGAATGTTTTTGCAACATCAGTAGTTAAGTTATGGTACTATTTATAGAAATATTTGTGACAATGTTTGAAGTTGCCCATTATGTATAGAGTTACTCCGTCTTATGGCAGTTACAGTAGTAGTTTACACAAAAAATATTGATACTGTACTGAGGGGCAATTGCACCAAGTGTTGGGTATTTGCACCACCTACCTAAAAGTTTTGATTATTTGTCAACGTATATATTATTATTTATAATACAACCATATGCATTTTATTTATTGATACATATGTTGACAAATAATGGTAAGTTTTAGGTAGGTGGTGCAAATACCCAACACTTGGCACAATTGCCCCTCAGTATGGTATTATTAATTCATTTTAGAACAATATGGAACAATTAGATCCTAGAGGACGTACATCTCTAATGTTAGCAGTTACATTGGGTCATCTGGAATGTGTCAGATTACTGCTGAGACATGGATCTTGTGTCACTGTTGAAAATCGAGATGGATGGACAAGTAAGTCTCAGATTTTTTTGATTTTTTTTTTAATTCCTTATACCTGCTGTACCCATCTATATAGGTTAGGATCTTTGTGATAAGATTAGTAATATTTTACTTTATTGGTAGTTATAAAAAAAGTTTTCTTTTTTAAAAGTTGTGCAGGAAGCAACTGCAACAGGTGATCCTGAACTTCTGAGTACAGTTCTTGAGAGTAGAGATATGCAAAGATTTTCCTCCAGAGTTCTTGGAATTCCAAATCTCCTTGTCAAATTGAGTGAGGTAAATTTCATAAATTATTTGCAAATACTGTATACTGAAATAAATTGCTGGAACTGACAATACCGGGATCTATTTTTTATATTAATTATTTACCCATTAATCCACTGTTATCTGGATATTGTATTGTAATTATGTCAGAATAAGCATACATCTAGTTGAATCTGATGTTACCAATAATCTTTTTCTTTAATGTTTTTCAGGCTCCAGACTTTTATGTTGAAATGAAATGGGAATTCACAAGTTGGGGTAAGAGGGATGAAGCATTTTGTTTCATTGTTTCATTTTTTTCATTTTTTTTTTTTTACTACATTGTTGTCTTCCAGCTATTTGTAAATTCTATTCATGTCTGTTTGTAGAAGATCTCTAATCTCTACAAACAGATATGAATAGAATCTACAAGAGGTTGGAAGACGACAATATGAAGTTTAACACTGAGAAATTTCCAATGTTAAGGTATGGAAAAAGGGAGGACCTAAAATCCACGGAATACTATGCCCCAAATGGACAAGAAATTTAGACGAATTCTAAAGTAAAAGATTTAGGAGTTGTAATGACTGATGATGCAAAATTTGAAACACAAAATAAGATAGCACTAGCAGTAAACAGAACAAAGAGAATAACTGGGCAGATACTGAGAACCTTTAAATGAAGGGATAGGAATATAATAATTCCTTTATTGAAAACACTGATCATACCCAAGTTGGAGTACTGCTCACTCCTAACATCCCCCACATAAAAAAGAAGACATTAGTCAGGTAGAAGGGATTCAGAGGAGCTTTATAAACAGCCAAGATTAATGGGTGCAAAGAACTAAACTACTAAGAAAGGTTATGTGAATTAAACCTATATTCACTGGAAAGAAGAGAGATACACCATTATTTATACTTGGAAAGTAATGAAGAAACTAACCACCCAAACAACAGTGGAAAGAAGAGGAGGAAGACTGTGTTGTGTTCCCAAATTAAAGGCTAGATAGGGAACATCCTCAACCCTGAAAGAAAATAGTTTTAAATGCAAAAAACTTCTTTTTTTTCTGTGTGAAGGTCAAAATATGATAAAAACCCACTCTAATAGACAGAGTTTATTTCCACAACAGTTTCAATGCCCACTGGCATCCTTTTTGGATGGATACAGAAAAGGATGCCAGTGGGCATCGAAACTGTTGTGGAAATAAACTCTGTCTATTAGAGGGGGTTTTTATTATGGAAAAATTTTTGTGAGAGGACCAAGATTGTTTAACCAGCTCCCCAAGGAACATGAGTGGTGTTGCAGTGGACATCTTCAAAAGAAGATTAGACACCTGGCTCATAACAATCCCAGATGAGCCAGGCATACTTGGCTATATGAGGTGGAGAGTACAAGAAACCAACCAACTCCTTCGTTAGGCCAACTTGATAGGAGGGGTGACAAGCTTGACCTTTGTGAAATGAGGAATCATTGCACAGAACATTTGAAAGGTTGACAGGAAAGGTTAAGGGATATAATTATGTTGCTTCAATCAAGATCAAGGATATTAAGTTAATAAGCCTTAAGTGGTATTTTTGATGAACTCTTCTCCTGACTGCATTAAAACTAGAATCCTCTTATGGAAATCACTTAGTCAAACATTTTCATTCAGACTTAATGCAAACAGTACTCTTCAAAAAATGTATGGTGCAATTGGCTAATAAACCTTTGTCATGAAACTCCCATATTTCTTACCAATATTTATCAATTAAAAACCTAGCATTTCACAACAGAACTATTTATTAAAGTGACTGTTGCATAGTTCATATTTTTATTCCATAACATTAAATATGGTACTGTATTATGTACATGAGTATTATGTACATGAGTATTATGTACATGAGTATTATGTACATGAGTATTATGTACATGAGTATTATGTACATGAGTATTATGTACATGAGTATTATGTACATGAGTATTATGTACATGAGTATTATGTACATGAGTATTATGTACATGAGTATTATGTACATGAGTATTATGTACATGAGTATTATGTACATGAGTATTATGTACATGAGTATTATGTACATGAGTATTATGTACATGAGTATTATGTACATGAGTATTATGTACATGAGTATTATGTACATGAGTATTATGTACATGAGTATTATGTACATGAGTATTATGTACATGAGTATTATGTACATGAGTATTATGTACATGAGTATTATGTACATGAGTATTATGTACATGAGTATTATGTACATGAGTATTATGTACGGGAAGGTGGGGTAAGACGGACTACTTAACATAAAAATGAGTCTAGAAACCACATTTATATAATTTGGGGGGTTTTTAGGGGTTGTGGTGGTGCTTTGGGGTGTTATATTTAAAGTCCACACCCTGGTCACGGTTTTTAGAGGAAAAGACTGAAACACGAGGTTTTACCAAATAAATATTTTTATTGAACCAAAAACGAATCACGGGGTAAGATGGACCCCAGGGGTCCATCCTTACTGACACAACTCACACACAAAAACCTCTTCCTCATCATCCTCTACCCCTGCACATTCCTCATGTGCCCATCTCTTGCAAATGGCGCAACAAACCCACCCTTCCCCTCGCACAGAATTACCAAACGTGCCATTGCAATACAAGCACTTGGTTGAATCTCCATCCTCACTGTCACTGTCATGAGCCCAGGATGGCCCAGCTTTCGCTTGCTTTGCTTTTTTCTTTTGTGTCATGCTTTTGTTTGGTGACGTGAAGGACATCTAGCAACCAATATCTGAACCTCGCCCTTTCTGCTTGGGTTTAGAGGGGGGGGTTCCATCTCACCCCATTGGTCCGTCTTACCCCACCGTCCCCTACATGAGTATTATGTACATAATTTATTTTAGGCTAAAGGAAGCTGCCAGCCAGTGAACTAACGTATATATACTACCGGTCAAAAGTTTAAGTACACCCTGAAATATTCATAAATTTCAAATTTTGTTTAAAGTTTTTCATTTATTAACTAAGTTATCATGAAACAAATTCATAAGTACAAACATGAGAACTTAAATAGCAACAAATCAGGACAATTTACCGAAAGTAAAGTCTAAATCTTAGATTCATCAAAATAGCCTCCTCTAGCAGCAATTACAGCAGAACAAATTCGAGGCATGTACTCAACAAGAGAAAGAAGATAGTCTGGTGAAAGCTGCTGCCAGCACTCTTGTAAGAGTTCTCAGAGCTTCTGAACACTGGATGGCTGCTTGGCTTTCACTTGTCAATCCAGTTCATCCCACACTAGCTTGGTGGTGGTCAGATTTGGGGACTGTGCTGGCCATTCCATAACTGTGAGCTGACGTTGCCATTCTTTCTGCTTCAGGTAATTTTGACACAGCTTGGAAGTTTGTTTAGGATCATTGTCTTGCTGTATTATGAACTGTTGCCCAACTAGCTGCAGTCCAGATGGGATGGCATGGCATTGCACTGTAGAATGCTGTGATAGCCACGTTGGTTCAGTATTCCACTAACTTTGTAGTGATCTCCAACTTGCTCCCCTGCAAAAATCCCCAGACCATCACACTTTCTCCACCAAGCTTCAATGTTGGCACAATACACTGCTGTGTCATTCTTTCACCCACTCAGCACCGCACAAATACTCTGCATTTGGATCCAAAACCTTCGAACTTTGATTCGTCACTCCAAAGGACAAATTTCCACTGCTCAACAGTCCTTTTTTTTTTTTTTTTTTTTTTTTTTTTTTTTTTTTAGCCAAGACTAGCCTTTTCTTTTTGTTCTGGAGTATCAGCATTGGTTTCTTTGCTGCAGTTCATCCTTTTAATCCTGCCTCTCTTAGTCTTCTCTGAACAGTTGATGTTGGAACTGTTGTACTTCTGGAGTTGTTCAGCTGGGCTTTGATTTCAGGTACTGTGAGGTGTCTGTTGCGCAGACTGGTGACTCAGATATACTTGTCCTCTAAGTCTTTTGTGGTTCTTGGTTGCCCTGACCTTTTTCTGTCCTTATTTTGACCAGTTTCTTCTTACCATTTAATGGCACAAGCAACTGCATTCACAGGAACTTAATTTTTTTGCAATTTGCCATAGTGATTGGCCCTCATTTCTCAGTTACAATCGACTGTCTTTTTTTTCTGTTGTTAACTGAGCTTTGGCACCCATTTTTGCTTTTTGAAACACAGAAATATACCTTAAACTACACAGTTAGCTCCTATGCAAGGATTTTATATGTAAAGACCTGCAGCGCATGCTAATAACTGATCACATGTATTAACATACTCCTGAAGAAACACACTACTGCAGTAAAGACTTTTAAACTGTTTTTGGACCTTTGTGCAGGGCTAATGGCATTAATTTTAGGTTGCATGCTAGATGTCAATTAACACATTTTGAAGGCTATTTTGAAGAAGCTTCTGTATTACAACATGCTGCATAGGGCAGATGCACTGAAGCATACAACATGAAAGCCAGGTAAGCAAATTCATCTCTAGTACCTGTTGAGTTTACATTTGAAGTTTGTCATGAACTAAGCAGCAAAACATTGGAAATTAGTAGGTGTACTTAAACTTTTGACTGGTAGTGTATATGTTAGTTTTTTGCGAAAATCAGTCTTTTTGGAAATTCTCTGGTTAGTTTGCAAAGAAACCAAAACAATAGTAATTTTACAAAATGACCTTAAATGTTTGATCATTTTGCAAAAACACACAAAATCAGTCAATTTGTAAAATCACCAATAATCTTGTCGGTATATTTGCAAAATTTCTTGTTCTAATACTGTAGAACCTTCTAGCTCCTAACTTAACCTAACCTACAGTGTCATTGTGGTTAGGTTAGGTTAGGAGCAAGAAGGTTCTACAGTATTAGAACAAGAGATTTTGCAAATACACCAACAAGATTATTGGTAATTTTGCAAAGTGGCCGATTTTTGTTTTTTGCAAATTGACTGATTTTTGTTTTTTTTGCAAAATGATCAAACATTTAAGGTCATTTTGTAAAATTACTATTATTTTGGTTTCTTTGCAAACTGACTGGAGAATTAGCAAAAAGACTGATTTTGCAAAAAAACTAATATATATATATTAGGGTGGTCCAAATCCATAGGGGGAAATTTCAAAATTGTCTTAGATAGTCTCCACAAGTGTGGTTTTTGTCCATTTAGTGTCCACATGGTCTGTGCAGAATTGCAGCGTGATTGGTGAATATTTAGAGGTCGCCCCACTCTGAATATATATATTATATAATGTACTTTTTCTTCCGTAGGTCCGATGGCTCAAACTCGATCAATTCCAAAAGTTTGGCTTCTAGGGATGGCAACTGGAACTTTATCCACGTCAAGGCTCCCTACATGCCTTGACGCCCTCCTCTTGGGGCAATACCACCACATCAATCAAAAGCAAACCACCTCCGACAGTCTGAACCAGGCATGCCAGAGGGTGATTGAAGTCTGGACCCGAGCGGGATCCCAACTCAATGGATCGACTCCTGTGTCTGTAAGCTTTCAAAGCTTTTAGACCGCTACAAAACACTCAAGAAGCACAGGACCAGGCAACGTGCCAGCGATAGAATGAATGAAGACATCTTCAAAGCGGACATCCAGGAACTGTTTGACATCGCAACCAGTGATGCCATGAGCACAATCGTCAATGTTGAGGACCGAAATTTCCTGTCCATGCAGCGCAAGGACGTCAATTCTTGCAGCATGGCTGGCATTGATAAGGAAACGACTATACAAGAGGACAGAAAGCGATCCAGAATGGAGAAGGAAGCCAAGAGGAAGGCAAGGCATGAAGCAACACAGAAAGATTTGGAAGAAGCAGGAGTGTCATCAATTGATCTTTCCTCTTCTTCTTCCTCTTCCCTTTTTTCGCAAGACAACGACGACGACTATAGACCATCGGTTCCGATTCCTTCTTCGTCTGAAGCTCCAGCACCAAAGTGTCCCAAGAACAAGGTTACGAACATTTTCCAATCTCCAGAAGTCATTGGAGCAATGGATCGCACCAATCTTTCTGACCGGAATGCTGTTTTCGTAACTGGAGCTGTATTACAGGCCGCGGGGCATGATCTGTCTGGGATGACGTGCTCTCGGAGCTCTATTCATCGCTACAGAGAAAGTGGGCGAGAACAGGCAGCTCGAGAAGACCTAGAATCATTCTCTCTAGAAGACCCTCCTTCTCCATTGGGACGGAAAGCTCCCCGGCATTGAAGGGAAGAAGACGAATGTGCATCGGATAGCAATCCTTATAACATTCAATGGACAGGAGAAGCTGCTTGGTGTCCCAAAGATGAAACAAGGAACTGGAGAAGCACAGGCCCAGGCATGCCTTCAAACTATGAAATTATGGAACGTGGAACAGCATGTGAGAGGTCTTGTCTTCGATACCACTGCGTCAAACACGGGTTTACATCGCGGAGCCTGTGTCAGGATTGAAGAAGCATTGGGTCACGAGCTAGTTTGGATCGGTTGTCGACATCATATACTTGAAGTCGTACTTGCTGATGTCTTTGCCTCAATATTTGGCTCAACAGGAAGTCCTGAAACAGTCCTTTTTAAGCGATTTCAAAAGGAATGGCCATCTCTCTCCCACGAAGCATTTGTCTCAGCATCGGACAGCTTGTTCGAGAACCCTCAACTCCAAGAGATGAGAAAAGAGATGCTCACTTACTTACCTAACGCTCTTCAGGCAAGCCAACCTCGTGATGACTACAAGGAGTTCCTTGAACTATCTTTGCTCTTCCTGGGGGGAAAGACTGGTGGTCAACTCTTTATCCGAGCTCCGGGTCCCATGCACCACGCGAGATGGATGGCGAAGGTGATTTATGCCCTCAAAATCTACCTCTTTCACTATCAATTCAAGCTCACAGCACGCGAAGAACGAAATGTGACTCAGCTGGCTTTATTTGTCAGTCTGATTTATGTCAAGTACTGGCATGAAGCGCCAATGGGGACACAAGCTCCTCTAATGATCTCAAAATGCTGCATCTTCTGGAAAAATATCCACACGGAGGAGCTGCACAAGCGGCGAAGACAGCTCTAAGATGCCACCTGTGGTACTTGTCGGAGCATCTGATTGGACTGGCCTTCTTCGATAATAGGATCGATCCTGATACCAAAAGGAGAATGGTTCAACACCTCCAACATCCCCAAAAGAATGGCTGCCCCCGACGAATCGACATGGCGGAAGCTGGTGTTGAAAATGATGTGGCATCCTTCGTCACGAAAAGGACATTGACCCTCTTTGATGCCTTGAAAGTTGGAGGTAAGGAGGAAGCGTGCCAGTTACTTCAAAAAGATCCATGGGAATGGCCAAATGACAAGAACTACAGGGAACTTAGAGATCGCGCCTTAAAGATGAAAGTTGTCAATGATGCTGCCGAGCAAGGTATTGCTCTCGCACAACGCTACAATGACACTTTGACACGAAACGAGGACCAGAAGCAGTACCTCCTACAACTCGTAGCCGCCCACCGAAAACAGATACCAATACCATCCAAGGTGACTCTGATGCAGAAGAAATAATGAAGATACACCCATTATCATGTCCTATTGTCTTACTGTTTTCTTTCATATTCTTTGAGAACCAAAAAAAAATTTAGTTATTCAGTTGTCTATATATTTTCCCAAATTTTCAAAAAGGGGGCAAGTGGGGCGACCCCTAAATATTAACCGAATAACGTGAAACTTTGCACAAATACTGTCCACACCAAGAGGCATAAAACCAACCTTGTGGAGAGAACTTAGTCGATGCTTTAACTTTTTGGACCACCCTAATATATATATATATATTTTAGTGGTGGACTGGATATCTGCATCAGCATCATTTTTAACATCCGCATCTGCACTTCTGGCTGCGGATGTTATGCGAATATTACCTCAAATAAATTATGCAATTTACAATTAAATTAGCTTATAAAGTAGCTTATAAGGCCCAGTCATGCTAGTAGGGCAGCTAAACACGTCTAAGTGGACAATCCGGACAAAAGCACCAAACTTTCCCTACTTGTATATTTTGGACCAACAATTAAAAATATCCCCGGAACCACCTTCAGAGACCATTACTTGGCCGCCATATTGGATTTCAAGATGGCCGCCATAGACAAAATGGAATTTCTGATATAAGTTTCAATAGAGAATTCCCTTGGCATGTTTGGCATCAAACTATATGTTTTTTGGCATGATCAGATCAATAAAACAACTTTTAAGCTGATCAGAAGTATGTTTACTGCAGAAATCACACTTCGTACAACATATACAGTGAAAATCGTGAATATTTTAACACAAAAACCATGTTCAAGAAAACCATGTTTAAGAAAAATCAATGAAACTATAACAATTGAAGATTTCACCACCAAAAAGTAGACCTTTAGCTCTATAACTGAATGTGGGAGAGGAAAATTGGCAAAATATGTGCATTTTAAAAAATGAAATTCTACAAAGGTCAAAATGCTACCCTTTCATATTTGCACAATTTTCATGCATTATTCGTGGTTCTATAGAAAACTTGTATTAACAACATTTGTAGAGTAAGGGCAGGGCTATTAAATGGGTACCATAAAATGGAAATATCTTGGCATTTAGCATTGCAATGCCTACTGTCCCAACTCACCCCGCTCGACGCTATATGTTAAACTGCACAGTTGCAGCTACACAGTTCTGTACACTTCCACCTGGCCTTCTTGCAAGCACACCTGGTGCCACATCCACTCTTGCTCTTGCAGCCGCATTTGACCAATTTGCTGCAAGCTTTAGATGCTACTGGTCTTGTGGTCCAAACTGGTGTCCATGACTGGGACTCTTCGCTAAAGGTCCATCCCCATCCTTCAGGAGTTGGAAGATTCTGTTCACTTCTCTCACAGGTCGACCATATTCCTCCCTGGTATGTGACCCTCCTGGTGTGTTGGAGAAGAGCATCCTGAGTTGGTGGGATAGTCTCCATAGCTTTTCCCTTCTGACAGAACATGACCTTTCTTGCCTCATCTACATGTTCAATGTCACTGGTGTTGTCATCAGGGTTAGCAGAAAACCCACTCTTTTTGAAAAAGCCCACCCCAGGTGGGTTTTTTCGTGGTTTTTTTTTACCTAAAACCCGAAAAAAACGGGTAAAATTGGGTTTTTTCATATGTCCATTTTTTTGTCATCTGCTGGCTTTAATATCATATATGGTAGTTCATATTAGACCTACCTATTCTTATTTTTATAATAATACTGTACTGTACCATACACTATTAATATAACATTTGTCTTGTTTTTAGCAAAAAGGTTGCCTTCCAGGCAATTAAGCATAAAAAGTTATTATTTTCTCAGATTGAGCTTCACAACAAAATTTGGAAAACATGGACCAATTTGAACTAAATTTGGTGTGGTAAATTATCCTATTTGTTAGGCTATACTTCCTATGGAAGACAGGCCCCTGTGTCTTCTGCTGGAAGTAGATGAATTACAGCTCTCAAAGGGAACTTAATTCAGCTAGTTATATCTATTTAATTCATATTACTGAATATTTTTTCTTTATTTCACAGTTAAATAAAACAAACTGGCAACAGCATATTTATCTTTACTGCTAGCCTACAGAATTAGTCTGTTTGAAGTTATAACTGCATTAAATAATGCCAAAGACCTTTGGATCAGGAAGAAAATCAGGGCATGAATGGAGTGAAGTCAATATTATTGATGGAACTAGTAAAGTTAGATGCAAACATTGCAATAATGAAATAAGTAATAAAATAGAGCGAATAAAATGCATTTAATGAAATGTTTGAAACACATGGAATCAAGAAACAAGACTGACAATACTGCCAGTACATCATCTTCATACTGCCATGACATAGACCTCTCAGATGATCCAGACTCATCCTCACCACCACTGACACAATTACAGATGAAAAAAAGAAAAATTCAAAAGAAAGTAAGCGATTTTGGCATGACAACAACAACTTTGCAGAAAAATGTCATGATAACAAAATAGCCAAATTCTTTTATGCAAATAATATTCCATTTCTATGTGCAGAGTCTAAGTATTTTATTGAAATGATAGAGACTCTAAGACCAGGCTACACTCCACCTTCCCGTCGAAATTTGTCTGGTCCACTTTTAAATACAATCCATGAAGAAGTTGATTTATCCACAATTACTAAGCTGCCCACCAAGTTCAGCCTCGATTGAAAGAGTGTTCTCCACATTTGGCCTTGTCTGGACCAAATTACACAATAGATTAGGCCTTGAAAAAACTGTAAACCTTGTAAAAATTAACAGGCAATTGAGGATGACTGACCCATCTGATTGGAAAAGTGATGAAGAATAGTTAGTCATTCAGTAGATGTATATTCAAATTTCAAACAATATATAGTTTCATTTGTTCAACTTACTGTACACAATTACAATGTTCAATATAACCACATATAATAAGTCAATATTTTTCTATGTATATACCAGTATGTATTTCATACTGGAAATTTTGGAAAACATTTATTGATTTTTGTATGGATTTATCTAGTAAGCTTTTGAACTTTGACTTTTACATTACATGGGAGAGAGAAGAAAAGTCTGATGCCCATGAAACTCCCCTCCCTATGAAAAGCAAAAGTTGGGGATGCTGAGATGCTTGGACACTTAAAACTTATTAGGATTGTTTAACCTCCTTCGTGACATGCTATATATAGAGTTACATGACAGAGGAGGGGACCTACAGCTTAACATGGGTTCTGAACCATGGGTCGCTGACTGACTTCCACCCACCACAATCCTGGAGTACCATACCACCCTGATTGGCTGATGTCTACACTCTATAACCTGCTACCTCACCCAAAGAGTTATACCTCCTGTAGGTCTATTTGTTGACTCATGTTTGCTTGCTTTGCATGTAAAATCATTATAGGCGCCTATATGACAATTTTTAAAAATAATTGCATATGCACTTCTTAAGTTTCATGAAAAAACCCACAAGTGGGTAAAATAGTGGGTTTTTTTTTTTTTTTTTTTTTTTTTTTTTTAAACCCGGGTGGGTTTTTTCGGGCTGGGCCCACTAGTGCCAACCCTGGTTGTCATAGAGGACAACTGTGTACCGTTCAAGAAGCTTGAAGTGGGGAGTTTCGGCGTCAACATCTGCAAATGGATTTCGTGCCATGAATGTGAATGCTTGTGTTACCTCAGGGTAATGGTGCCATGCTGCCCATGCCGTATTCTTGCCCCTTCCGTAAAAGGATGATGATGTATCACATCCCGTGAAACAGTGGTAGGGATGTGCATCTCTCTTCACCCAAAGAGGCACAGATTGTGTTAATATGATGGTAAGTGAAGTTTTTCCCAGTGCCAAAACCAACCCAAATATTTACTTCAGATCTTATGGACGTCAAGTGATGGAATTTTCCTATTAGAATGACAATAACATCCGTGTCTACAGTTCTGATCATGCAGTTAATGTGCCCTTCCTTTATTGCATCTTGAAGATGAATGAACAGTCTAGTGTCTGCCTCCTCATGGTCGCATCTTGGCATTGTGCGGTCGGCCCCATTGATGATGACTTCAGGTCCTGATGTAATAACAACTTCTTTGTTGTTAGGAACTTCCATTGCAGCAACCTTGTCTGATAGGAAAGCGAACAGTTCTTGCTTGTTTCTAGAGTCTCGAAGGAAGTCATGCCAATTTAGGGGTAATTTGGTTTTTCCTTCAACCTTTCTTCTGATTCCTTTTCCCCGTTTTTCTCTGGTAGTCTCTTTTAAGGTGCTTGCAGTGTAGGTATCCCAGACGATGTCAATTCGCTGGCAAGTTTCTAACTGTTTGATGAGATAAGGGACGAATACACGATCTGCATACTCTTCAAAGTTGGTAACACCTGCAGTAGACAGCAAATGGACGATGGCAGCTCCATCAAGAAGTTTCACATCAAAAGGATCTGGAGGGTTGTCCTTGTTTTCAAATGTAATGATTTTCAGTAGGTCAGACTTTTTCCCAAACCGCAATTTCCCACCATCAGATAGGGAAGAAGGAAAGGGGTGATTCTCGTGTTGGAAGAATGCATCCATGTCACTATGCCGATGTTGCATAACAATATACAGATGAGAGAATATTCTTCAGTAGTTGGATTCCCCCAACATTCCGTACCTGAGATTTCGGCCGAGGACATCTGAAGAGGGCAAGCGAGTTCTTCTTGATCGGTGTATGAATTGACCTTGTACAATCTGTGACAACTTCTTTGTAGTATCGGCTATATTGCTCCTTACCCAAATCCTTTATAGTTCTCACTGTATGGACCACAGATTCATCCATGACATTCCTTGTGTCTAAGGCCAGTAACTCATTCCCATTATCACAAAATGGATTTCCCATATCACGGAAGACTTCAACGAGATTAGAAACATGATCCTTGAATCTTCTCTGTGTAGATAGTCCTTCTTCGTGGTGGAAGTTGTTGTCTTCAGTTCTGGAAGGTTTTCGTCTTCATATTCAGTAATCAATCTGCTTCTGGCCCTGCTACCATCCACTTCTTGAATGCCACTGGATTCTCAGTCAGACCACCGCGCCTCCTGAACCTTTGACTTTCTCATTGTTTTGTTCATGCGCTTGGTCTAAAGGCATGGCTGAGAATCTCTTCTTGGTCTTGTGTACTACCCAGTGTCCATTTCGTGAAAACTCATTCATAACTGGCTGAGGGAGATTCTTCATGTCCCGGATGTGGAGTGGAAGCCAACGTGCGTAATTCTGGTGGTCAAGAGCAAAGAACCAGGGAACTACTTTCTTCAAGCTTTCTACATACAATGGAAAGTCTCCTGCACGATGTGATCGTATGAATATGAGGCCGTCTATCTCCATCTGAAGAATTGTCTCCCAGTATTGGAATGTTGGACTGACCTGAACCATCTTCTTCTTCCCTCTTCCTTTGTCTTGTCATCATAGGGACCAACAGTTTCCATAAAGGCTTCATGCTCAGCTTTGCCAATGTCAAAGCTTGTTACCTGGTGAGCATGTCTGGTTCTTGTAAGATGAGAGGCTTTAAGAAATGAGTCAACAGTTCCTGCCGAAGCAATGCCTGCTTGTGTCAAGGCATTTGTCCACCCAGATCCCTCTAGATAATCTCCATACGTTCTCCACATGGCCATCTCTGTATGTAGACCTCCAAACATGACGATGACCTGTCTTCTCCGTGGGTGTCTGGCCACTTCCACTGAATGAATTTACCAAGGGCATATAGGGGTGCATCGAATGCAACAACTGGTATTTGCCCGGGGTTAAGGAATTCAGTAGCAGACCGAACAACATTCATTCCATGCTTGATCATCGCTGGAGTAGCGGCCTTTTCATGGAATAAGGGAAGGAGGTAGGAAAGGGTTTTCATTTGATCTTCATCTTGTTCTTGACTTGTAGCGTGGTATGCTGACCATGATATAACATCACCCTTCCCTATCGTGTCTTTCTCCAAGATCCTGAATGCTTCTTTCATCCACTCCTTTTCCTGGAAACATGCTTCATGGTAGTGTCCCTCAATAGGGTCAGACACATTAGACAACTTCAGGACTTCTACCTTGGTTTTGTCCATTGCAACAGCTGGTACAATTGAGTAGGACATGAGTAACTCCAAGTCCTTTGAACCTAGAGAAGGTAGCACAAGATCACCTTGTTTGGTTCCACAGTTTGAGACAGTTGGGAACTGAAACAGACTAATCCCTGTACCATGAAATGATCCAACGACAGTTGTACTAGATGGGTTGTAATCCAGATTGTCAAGTGCCCCAACAATAAATGGTCCATGACGAAACTGAGCTGGTACAACCACTCCTTTGGTCTTGAAGTTCTGGCACACTGCTGTTGCAAGTTGGCTTTCGACTTGAAGAATTTGGTCATAACTCACACTGAGACCCAATTCATATAGTTGTGTAATTAATGATTTTGACCGAATTTCAGTATGAATTTCAGACCAAGATACAGAGGCAATGGTGTTCTCTTTCCAAAGAATGGCGAACCTTAGATGATGATGTATGCTTATTCCTAAAATTAAAAAGGATAAGTTGCGAGACAGTGAGAGTTGCAGGGGAGTCTTCTGGTGTTTGGTTCTTCACGTCAGCACCATTTGTGATCATAGATATAAGGGTTTTCAAGGTTGTAGGTACCGATTCCTGTTGACAACCAGATGGAAAGGCACCTGCAAACTTGAATCCAGTAAAGTTGACGATTTCCTTGCGTATGATTCTAGCAGAGCTCTTTTGCAAGAATCATAGTATCTCCTTCAAAATTCTGTCTATTTGTGTGTCTGAGCATTTCCTGAATTCCCTGCTGAAAAACTAAGATTTGTTCTTGCCATCACTCACTTCCTGGGCATATGGGAAATACTCCAGAATCTTCTCTCTGAATCGTCCTCTGTTCATTTCCTTATTAATACCTAAGTCCCGAAGTCTTTTTTGATACAGATCAAATAGCACAGAAAACTTCATTTGAAAGATTCCTTCTTCCACGCAATTTTCTACATGATTAACGACCTCAACTATTGCCTTTGCTTTCATCAAGTTTTCTTCATAGCCTTCTTCCTTGCTCTTTTTTGTCTCAAAAGTCGGTAACGGTTCCGATAAAATGTCAAGCATGCAGATGATACTTGGCTTCAATGGCCATGAGATCACCACCTCCTATTCTAGACATTAGTTCTGTGTCACTGAGTCTGTAGCCATCATTCGTAAATTGAGTCAGCGCCAAATGTACTGAATTCGTGAAGATGCCCATGTGTTTGTTGACAAAACACACAAGTTGCTTTGTCCATAGGATGCCGCTGAACCCGCTTCCCGTAGATGAACTGGTTTCACCTTCATCCGCCCTTTCTCTCTTTTTTGTAGCCCTTTCAAGCTTTTCTTTACTAAATTTAACATGGCATGACTTGTGCCACACAGCTTTATTCTGAACCAGATCTTCAACAGTCACCTCTTCATTGAAAAGAAGAGGAACTGGTAGTCTTCCAAGATTCTTGAATGCGTTGACATTCTCCATAAATGTTGCATATGCTTCAGTTTTTTTACCACTCACAGCATTGAGTGGACATTTAAGAGTCTCACCTTTGCTCTTGACAAACCATGCATTTGCTCCAATCCATGTTCACAAATCACCTGCAAAACAGAAAAGCACATATTATATAGTTATATTATTAAATATTTTACATTAAATAAACATTTAAGGGTAATTCTGATTATTTTATAGCAATCCTGGCATCGAAATATGTAGGTTTAGGGACTATTTATTTACAATTACTCCTCACAATAGTTTGTTGATTTCTAGCTGGCAGCCATCTTGGATTTCCAAAATGGCAGCCAAGATAGGGTTGTGCGTCTTGGTTCTGGGGAAAAATTGGTAGCTAAGGTCCTGAACAACATTTGAGCCAAGTTTGGTGCTTTTGTCCAGAATGTCCACTTACTTCAAAAATCAGGGTCTAAGCTACTGCACTATGCACATTTCATGTAAAGTATTAATTAGTAATGAACAAACAAATATATAAACCTCAAAATATAAATACCTGGTAACACAGAAAATTGAATGAAACTTGTTTCATTAAATTTTCTATGGCTGAAACTCTTAAGTAAGTTATTATTTTTATCATAATGAAAAAATTAATATTAATTTTAATTCTTATGCATTGCCTGCCATAATAGAAATACAGGACTTTCTCACTATACGATCGGGATACGTTCCTGGAAAACCAATCGTACAGCGAGCCCATTATAACATGGGTTCAATGGAGATACGTTCTAGGACTTGTCCAACCCCAGTACATAATTATAATTACCCTGTATCACCACCCCAAAAGCATTTTTATAATGAAAAATACACTCGCTTTCAACACTAAAACAATCACTCCACAAAATGCACAGAACAGTCACAATGGCGTGGTAGGGCACGTGTAACCACAAGTAATTGTTGATGAACGTAAAAGCACTGGGATGAACACTGGGAAGTACAGATATACAATCAAGAAGGCTGCCACGTGAGACACTGAGAGCGAGCGCGGGAGATGGTGCGTGAGTTGGCCACAGGCAGCACTGATGAATGTAAACATTGGTCAGCCATTTTGGAAAAGATAAATGACTGTGGACTTGCACACAGCCAGTACTGCTGCCCAGAAAAATTCACTCGCTCTGCTCGATCGATCGTAATAGCGAGTCTTGAGATCATATAGGCAGAAAAAGGTGTTAAAAAGTGTAGATCGTTCTATTGAAATATCGTATACCGAGCCAATGTATGTATAGTGAGGGAGTCCTGTATTACGAAATTTGAAAAATTGTCATATATTCATAATTCTTATTATATTGATAGATTAACTAAATATCCGCATCCGCGGATATTGAAATTAAAGATCTGCATCCCCGGATATTGAAATTAAAGATCTGCATCCGCGGAGTGTGAAAAACTGACATCCAGTCCACCACTAATATATATATATATATATATATATATATATATATATATATATATATATATATATATATATATATATATATATGGGAATGAACTCAGAATGGTCCCCTGAGTTTTTTATGATACACACAGACAGTGCATGGAACAAGGAACTCTTCTGGGATAATTAAATCCACTATAGTCCGAATAAGTAATGGTAAATGACAAATACCATAGTTTTTCTTTTTCATGATGCTAGCCTGACATGGGCAACGGGTCACTCGCAAGGAGGTCCCATAAATATAGCTTCCCTCACCTTCTATCTGCAAAGCAGACAGGATCCAGCTTTGGGACAGGAGAATCCTATTCCAATTTTTTAAGGAATGATTTAAGCAATTGACTAGATGAAGTTCCTCTTGGTGTCTGATATCATATGTGGTTTATGCATGATGTTGCTCTGCCTCATTTTAGTCGAGTAGCCAGAGACTACTTCAATGACCATTTCCCTGATAAATGGATAGGCCATGGAGGACCCATTGCATGGCCAGCTCACTCCCCGGACCTGAATCCACTCGATTTTAACATGTGGGGTCATCTGAAATCCATTGTTTGTGACACCCATTGACAATGTTAAAATGCTTTGCCAACATGTAAAACAAGGATGCCAGAAAATCCAAGCAATACCTGGAATGTTTGAACGCCTCAAGCAGTCTATGACGAGGCGTGTTCAGTAGGATGTCCCAGCCTCACATGTGAAAATAAAAATTTGCAAGAGTCAAATCGCACACCACTTTAATTAATTACACTTGAAGAAAGGAAAAAATGGCCGAAATTTCATTGGCCTATTAGGAGGGGAAGGGTCCCCTCATTGACCTTGTTTATTCGACCCTATATGAACAAATGTAAATGCTCAGCATTAATCATTCTAGAATGGAAGAATGAAGTGTAAATTCTTTCTAATGACTAAATTAAAGGAAATGAAAATTCTTCCAAATGGCACATTTCATTTCGGGGGTTGATCTTTTTGTCTGCTGAGGGGAACTACTGGCGGTGGTATTCGACGACTTGGTACACAGCTGCCATTCCTCCTCGTTTTTTGTCAGGCCCTCGTTGAAATCTTCCGCCAGTTTCACCGCCCGTTCTGCCGCGTCGTTCACAGACTTCAACGATGGTGCACATCCTTCGAGATCTTTGGGGTTTTTTGGAACTGGCAGCTTCAGGCAATGAAAAAGGTTTTGAGTCCTTTTCGTGACCAAGGTGCTCAAATCCGACCATCTCACGGTCAAGACACTCTTTCCCTCCAGCCGACGCAGATCTTTTGGGTTTTCGGTCTTCTTGTGCAAGTTTCGGAGTATGGCCGTCTTCTCTGCATCAGTGGTTTTGGAGAACATAGCGAGTCCGGCTAAATCTTCGCTTAGGTACCAGAGGTGGCCCCGTAATTTCATCAATGCGGCGGTACCTACATCATGATCCACCGCCTTGTACCGCTCTAGGTCCTCCAACAGTTCCAGGTCATTGACGGGCGCGTCCGCCGTCAATGGAGCCTCGAACCACCTCTGGAGGTAGATGGTGACGGCAGACGTTTATCCTGCGTAGTGACCGGACCTCGTGAGTGGTCAGGTGGAATTGGCTTCGGAAGATGAACATCTTAAGACAGTAAATGCTTTTGGCCATCCACCTGGCCGGGTGATATGCTCCAGGACGATTGTACCGGAGATCTCGTTTGCCATGACCATCGAGGAAGACCAGAGCGAGGATCAGGAACTCCCGGTAATCGTCTCTTGGGTGGCCAACTTCAAGCTGGTCTTCAATGAAGTGGACAATCTGCTCTTTTTTCAATGCCACCCATTCCGAAAGGATGTCGCTTGGGCCATCGCCGTTGAACGGAGAAGCCTGCTTCTGTCGATGAACTCCCATTGGGATTTGAAGCGCACGAAAAGCGCAATTTCGGGGCCAGAAGACCTGAAGAACAGGTCAAAGACTGAGGTGATTACCAATTCCATCATGTGGTGTCTGCAAGCCAGGAAAACAACGCGGCAGTCCATTTGGTCCTGGATAATCGTACAAGCGCCGCTGTTGTGTCGAAGCAGAGACCGGCAATCCATGGTTGAACTTGCGGCCAATCGTCCAGCACCTTCAGAACAGCTCCAGCCATCCGCTGTCCCGTGCTGTCAGGGATTTTTGGGATCGCCAACAAGGAGGAGTTTGCCATCAAAGTGGATGACAAGCGGCGTATCAGGATTGAACTCGGTCTTGTTCCGGCTGCCAAGTTCTTCCTGGACTTCTGCCGTGAATGGTGAAGACTTGATTTGGACAAGGTGACCGAGGATAACTCAACTCCCGCGGCAGCAAGTGCTGGAGCCACAATGTGCATCGCTTGGCGTACTGAGGTTCCAGTTCGATCCAGGGCTGCAGCAAAATTGGGATATTGGATGATCCTCCTTGCCGACACTTGGCCGTCCTTGGGAGCGGATCGAGGAGCCGAAGGACCAGGAGAGGAATATTGGACATCATCATTGGATGCTTCGGCCATGGACTCCGAAGAAGAAGAAGACCCACTTTTCACCGTTCCTTTTGCTTGCAGTGAGTCCATCTCTTCGCGGCTTTTCTTCTTCCTCTTCTCTTCAGCTGCTCGGCGTTTCTCCCGCTCCGCTGCCCTGCGAGCAAACTCCAGGTCCTCTCCTCCGATGTAGGGTACATCTTCCGCACGGTTCGCTGGTCATTCAGAAAGTCTTGATCTTCGGGGACTTTGATGAGTTTCATGGCGTTGGCATGAGCTGTTTTGAACAGTGTATTCAGGTTGGCTTGGAATCCCTTTTCCCGCTCCAGTTGCTTCTCTCCCCCACGGTTTCGGTTTCTGGCAACCTTCTCGTAGTCCGTGGAGAGGGCCTTGATCCTCTCGACGCACTTGGGCTTGTGGGAGGTCGGAATAGATGCCTGAGCCCACACCGCCATAACCTCATCAGCTACCACATTGGCAGCTTCCGCCGTGGACATTTTTTTCTTCCGAGTGAAGAACAACAGACGTCGAAGAACATCTCCCACTGTCGGGAGTTGACACAGCGTTTCCAGGGGTTCATTTCGCAACACCCCCACCAACCACACAGTCTCCTGCTTTCTTGTATCCATAACCTGAAAAGAAATATGCTACAATTAGTATAAGGTAGAGAGTAGCCATTCAGCAATAGTAACACATGGTTTGAGGGGACCCTTAAAATTAAAGAACATGAATGAAATTCATCTTGCTGGCATGTTTTCACGAGTGGAAGAAATTAGGGGGGTGTGCATGACAAACTTCAGGAACAAAAAAAATTGGGACACTCTAGGTCACTGTTCAGGCATGTATTCAAATGCAAGGTGGTCATTTTGAGCACTTATTTTAAGGTAAAGTGGATACATGCTGGAACACACAATGGGCTGTAACTCGGAAACACAGCAATTTTTGGCATATGTTTATATAAACTTTTTTCATTGTTTTCAGATCCTGAATCCATCTTGAAAGTGCGTCTCACATGTTATGAAACACCCTCTGTGTGTGTATATATATATATATATGCAAACCCATAAGGAAAAGGAAAAATGATTCAAAGGAAGGCCTTTTATGTATTCAAGAGATACATAAAAGGCTGTAGAATCAATTTTCCTTTTTCCTTCTGGGTTTGCATCATTAATTTCACACATTTAATTGTGACATTCATCCCATATATACTGTATATATAAAAACTATGGTTGGAATGAAATGTAACTGAAGGAAAATAGCAAAAGTACTTCCAGTGCCCATTGAAGTATTCCCTATTGGCATCAATGCACTTCTTTCACCTGGCTGCCAGTGAGTATATACCTTTGTGGTAGAAGTATGTGCTCTGCTAATAAAGTCATGTTCTAGCAGTATTCTGGAGATCTTTATCTAAAGTAAAGTGTACCCACTGAAGTGGTCTTTAGGGGGGACTGAAAAGATGATAGTCTGAGGGAGCAAGGTCTGGAATTGTATGGTGGTTGGGTGACAATTGTCCACTGTAAGCTGGCAAAAAGTTAGGATGTGGTGAAAGCAGTATGTGGGCAAACATTCTGGTCCCTCACTTATGGTTTCTTTTGCCAGATGGTATTTCTTAGTTTCTGTAGTGATTCACAGTGCCTCTTGGCATTTACAGTGGTGTTTGGCTCCAGAAAATCTCTCAGCAAAAGCTTTGTGGCCCTAAAAGGTTGTCATCATCATCTTCACCCACACACAGGTTTTTGCCACATTCCAACTTCTTGCCAGCTTCCAGTAGACAGTTGTCACCCATCCACCATACAGCCCAGACCTTGCTCCTTTAGACTATCATCTCTACAGCCCTCTGAAAGATCACCATCAAGGAGTGCACTTTATCTCAGATGCAGATCTCTAAAATGCCACTAGAAAATGGGGGTTGTCAGCAGAGCACAGATTACTTCTACTGCATGGGCATACACTCGCTGCCCATCAGATAGCAGAAATGTGTCAATGCTAGTGGGGAGTACTTCAAGGGGTAAAGGAAGTATTGTTACTCCCTTCCTTTTAGTTACTTTCATTCCAACTGGTGATTTATTTTAAAAAAATGTTTCTGGAAACTTTCTGGACACCCCTTATAAACATAGCCTGGTTATAATAGAATAAATACCCAAATTTTGTGACATTAACCAATTTATATGATTTTAAAGGTAGTGGAAAGAGGAAACTGTTCAAAACATTTACTAGTATTTGTAGTCTTTTTACCAACTTTTTTCAATGCAGTAACTTGATTTGGCATACTTTTTATTCATTTTCATTAGTTTAATTTTTCCCCACTCATTCTGGATGTTTCTAAGTAAATCTGCTTTTGTTGCTGGTTTCTGCAGCAGTTTCTTCAATGCTCTTCCAAGTACACCCCAAATGTGCTCTATTGGATTCATGGCAGGTGATTGTCTAGGCCAGTGGTACTCATTGTGCGGCTCATGAGCCAAATGCGCTATATATATTTGGCTCGTGAGCCACCCTATGAGTATCACTGGTCTTGGCCATGAGAGGCAGAAGATGCTATTTTCAGTGTGCCACTTTTGATAGTTGTCAATTTGAATGAGTTGGTGGGAATCTTTTCTTTAAAATATCAATGTATTTCTGTGAATTGACCATCCCTTCATGAGCTATGAGAGCAGAGCATCCACCAACCCAAATAGCACCCTGCATCATAACTGAAATCCCAACATGTTTTGTTGTTGCTTGAAGATGACACAATGAAAACTCTTCTGGATGTCTCCACCTCCATACACAGCCACTATCAGAAAACTGACAGAACTTGATCTCATTGGAAAAGATGACTGTTCCAAAAATCTTGAGTATGTTCTGCCATCTTGTCTGCTCACCTCTTTCTACATGAAATTTTTCTTGGCATCAGCATCATCACTTCATGTTGCTCAACAATTTTATCCCATGCTGTAGAGGTAACTAACACTGAATTTTTTTTTTTTTTAAGTTTTGGTGTTTGTGCTACCTCAGATGTTGATTGATGAGGATTCCCATCACTGTCTCTTTTGGAAGGCCTGAGGGTCCTCTAGGTTGGTATTCCATCAACACAATTAGCGATATAAGTCATATAACTCATCAACTCAAACATGATCATGATGATGTCACATTAGCACACACAAGATTGTCACAGAGTGGGAAGATCTCAAGACAACTGGACATGGCATCTTCTCACTCTTTGAAACCAGTGAGAGACAACCTATCGCAATGTAAACACCATTTGTGTGGGCCCCATTGGCCCGGTGTCATTTACCTAACTTTATATAAAGACTAATCATTAGCATTGACTGGGGTGAACCGGACCACAAAATGACAGTTGTTTTAATAACTTTTTAACCTACTAACCAAAATTGTTCATACTTACATGGTATCATGCCTACATACAGGGCTACAATATGTGAAAGTTACATTAAATATTATTTTGTACTTACTGAGCTATATAGGACATTTTGTGGTTCTCTATATACAACATTTTGGGGCAAATGTGAACCAGGCACTGGGGTGAATATGGACCATCACAAGTATTTGTTAATGCTATTTACAGTACATTAGGCTTATATAAGTTCATTTTAACTTCATTATACACATTATACATGTTTACTAAGGGACTTATATTTTTCTTAACACTAAGAACTAATTAAGAAATAATAACTGAGCAGACTTAGTGCGTAAATTTACACTTCACTACACTGTTTTTGCATGGCTCTCATGGTTTTAGTGAACACTTTAAAGTTTTTATATTCACTTTCCAGGAATTTTGTATCCAATATAAAGGGAATAGTTCCTGTTACAGTTATTAGCCCATGGGGTATGAAACTATTGGACACAGTGTCAATATCCTCCCACCGTGGCCAAGTAAAGTTATAATGTTTCAGACCAACAAAGACCCTAGGATCCACTCATGGCTGGTCTACCTAACTGTGTTCGTAATTGTGTATGTCCTCCGTGGTGGTGGAGGGGACCTACAATTTTACATGGGTTCCGAACCACAAGAACATAAGAAATTTATGTGAAAACTGCCTGTACATTGGCAATGACCAATTTTTACAAAACTAAATAATTATCAATTTAAAACTAAAGATAGAATCTCTGGATCCAGAGGATCAAGTCATAATAGACTACTATCCACAAATATGTTATACTCTATATCTATTTATAACTGACATGCAAATATATCAGATCCAAAGAATCCAGTCAATTTCATTACAGTGTCCATCAATACCAGTACCTTGCCAACCAAAAATAAGTTGCGGTCCATATCAATTGCGGACCAAGTCAAAACTTACAACCATATACATTACAATATAGATACTTAGGAGGAAAAGTGTAGGTGTGGCTGTAAAGACTGTACAGTAATGTAGAAATATGTGCGCACCCATTTTGGGTCTCCCATTTCAAGGTGTTTGTGGGGCAAGTGAAGATCATGAGTTTTTCAATACCTCACAGTACTGTGTGGGGCACCGCTCAGCAGAGGAATCTCTCTAAATGGTTGTGTGTAAGTTTGCAGAGTTTGATTGGTGCTTCAAATATTTCAACTCCACTTCATCTCCATCAACTGACAGAACTCTCCCAACATAGTATTTCTTATCATAGTAGACAGCATAATACTCATCCTCTTATGTTTTTCTTCAACTCTTCGTAGCCTTTTGCACTTCTTTGTTGCTGGATTCTTCACCAAGGACTTCATCAGGATCTTCAATTAAAGGAATCTTTCTTTTTGGTTGCTTTCTTCTTTCAACCTCTTCAATTTGCTTCAAAAATTTGGGATGAGTGGTGACCTTTGCCTCTCAGTCAATACGCTACACTGGTATGCATCAATTTTGCTGTCAAGGGTTTTGTAAGTGATTCTTATAGAGTTTTTCCTGCTGATTTCGAATCTGCAATCCGTTTTTCTCAATCAGCTCAGGTTATCCAGCTATGGCCTCATAAGTAAAATAGAATTTTTCGTGATTTTGTCAAAGCGGAATTGGAACAGTAACATCTATCATCACTTGTTTCACTTGTATAATATCTTTTTTTACTTTTCAGGCATATAGATAAAATATTTCATAATGAATAGAGCATGTAAAAATGATCCCAATAGATTCTGCTACATATGTGGGATGGTTACCATGCCAAATAACCAGTCCCAAATCACTAAATTTGTGAAGACAATGTATAGAGCATACTTTGGAATTAAGCTAGGGGACCAGGACAAAAATTTCGCCCCTCATATGTGCTGCAAGACGTGCATTGAAAATTTGAGAAGATGGAGCAAAGGCAGAGCGAAATCTTTGCCTTTTGGAATTCCCATGATTTGGAGAGAAGGAAAGGATCACGTGACAGATTGCTATTTCTGCATGACAAACCTCCAAGGTGAGCTTATAAATTTATTTTTCTTAAATATTTTGAAATCCTCGTATGAAACTTGACATAATATTCACCATATATAGCATAATATTCACCATAATGGTAATCATACATTTACATATACATATTGTTATAGAAAATACATTTACACATTGTTATACAAGTTACATTTACAATGATTGTATATTTTCTTTCTTTTTCATTCATATTGTCCCCGAAGGGACAATATGAATGAAAAAGAAAGAAAATATACAGACTCCATCGACCTATTTCATATCTTACAGACCGCAGCCTTCCCTCACGAGCCGCCACTGTCTGAATGCTTCTTCTATTTCATATGCAAGTTTTATATCCATGTTTCTGTGTTTCTATTTTCAAGAGTTAACAAGAAGAATAAACACATTGTTGTATACCCTGACATTCCTTCTGCTATGAGACCTGTACCCCATGGTCCTGGAATTCCAATACCCGACCCACCTCAAACCCTGGACTTCGATGATTCTGATGATGAATCAATGACCAATGCCAATGACCAGTCCCAGTCGTATATACCTCAAAATACCGCTTCAAATGAGCCAAGGCCTCTCAACCAGGCCAAACTTAATGATCTTACCAGGGATTTAGGACTTTCCAAATTAGCTGCTGAGATCTTGGGCTCACGACTTTGAGAGGACAACTTGCTGGCTCCGGGAACAACATTCTCCTGGTATAGGAAACGAGAGGAAGAATTCCGCAAGTTTTTTGCAGTGCACGAAAATACCTCTTCCTTAGTGTACTGCTGCAATGTTGAGGGGCTAATCGAATCCTTGGGCCTGCCATATAACGCATCAGAATGGAGGCTATTTATAGACTCGTCTAAACGAAGTTTGAAAGCAGTACTTCTCAACATTGGGAATAGGGTTGCATCAGTCCCTGTAGCACATTCCATACAACTTACTGAGAGCTACGATAACATGAAAATTTTACTGGATGCTCTCGTATACGACCAACATAACTGGAGTATCTTGGAGATTTGAAGGTAATACTAATTAATATCATAAGTAAACTATTGCTATTGACTATGTTGTTTTTCCAAAGGTTATTTGAGAGCGTATAAGAACACTTAACTTCCCCACAGAAGTGATACAGTCCAATGCATAGATTTTTTTATCTGATAGAACAAATTCTCTAAATTCTCTAAATTCTTTAAATATTTTCATTTTTTTTCAGATTGTGGCATTTGTATTGGGAATGCAAGGTGGATACACGAAATACCCGTGTTTCCTCTGCAAATGGGATAGCCGAGCGGATGAGGAGCACTATGCACAGCGTGAATGGGCATCCAGAGAGAATTTTGAACCTGGGTCGCATAATGTCGTTTCAGTGCCCCCTGTACCACCAACAAAAATTTTGCTCCCACCACTTCATATTAAGCTGGGCTTGATGAAAAATTTCATCAAATCAATGAATAAGGAGGGTTCAGCATTCCGATATCTCGAGAGTAAATTTCCTCATATATCTGATGCTAAACTAAATGCTGGGGTTTTTGATGGTCCTCAAATTCGAACTTTGATCAAGGATACTCAGTTCGAAAATGCAATGACTCCAACTGAGAAGAATGCCTGGCAGGCATTCAAATCAGTTGTCACTGATTTTCTTGGCAAGCGTAGAAGTCCAGAATATGAGTCCATTGTAAAAAACTTGATGGAAGCTTTCAAAGCTCATGGGTCACGCATGTCCATAAAAATGCACTTTTTGTGGTCCCACTTGGACTATTTTCCTGAAAATTGCGGGGATTATAGTGAGGAACAGGGTGAACGATTTCACCAAGATATCAAAATAATGGAAGAGAGGTACCAGGGAAACTGGGATATCAATATGCTGGCGGACTATTGCTGGCGTTTGAAGCGAGACGTGCCCAAAGAAAAACACAGACAGAAAGCCAAAAAAACTTCATTCCTTCCTCAATAAACTTTTTCCCATATTCATTGTATGAATAAAAGTATTTATTCACACAATGTTTTCATTTTTCACGAGTGTTCTTATAATATTACTCGTATCTACAGTGTTTAAGCTAAAAAAATCGATAAAATTGGACTTATAATAAATGGCCAATAGAGAAAAAACCTGACCTGATTGAGGAAAACCAATGTCATTTTCGAATTCAGCATGGTCAAATTATACAATATGAGTTGAAAAAACCCTCACAGCAGACAAAAACATTTCATATGCATACCAGTGCTATTGCACCTTTGGAGGGCCTTGCTGCTGTTGCTTCACTGTAGGGGAAACTGTGTCTGCCATCACTTGCCACAGGAGTTGAGCACTTTTAGAGGACATTGCTTGTTGACTTCAACGCAGTATGTGTCTGCTTCCAGAGGGTGTGGCATGAGAGAGGGGAATGTCTTTCCGTGGAGTTGGGGGTTTGTGCATACTTACAGGGTCAGCTGTCTCTCTGGTTCTTTGGTAAACTTTATAGAGCTGTGGGTTGAAGCGTGAAACATCATCATATTTGGTCCTGTCTAAGGGATAAATGCCAGTTTTCCTAAAGCCAGATAAGATGATGTCCAGTGTGAACACTTTCCACACTGATCCAATGATCTCCACAAACACAGATTTGCTAATGTGCCTAGCTTGATTCTGGTGGTGATACTTGTGCACTGCCTTGTCCCGTGTAGCTTTGAGAGGACAAAAGCAGCTGATCTCCAAGGGTTGCAGTTTATCTGTGGTGTGTGGTGGAAGCTTGATTATCGTAATGTTTTCCTTCCTCGCTAGTTGAATGACTGGAAGAGTGATATGTGTAGCGTGTCCATTGTAAATGAGTATGAGTGGTCATTGAGAGATGAGCTGGCAAAACTTCTTGAACCAATCAAAGAAAACTTCTGAGACCATCCAACCATTCTCTGACATGGTGTACATTGTCATTTCATAGGCTTTTTCAGTTTTCCATGATGACTGTAGGTATTTACCCCTGAAAACAATCGAGGGTGGAAGAAGCTCCCCTTTCGCTGACACACCTCCCATCACAGTAATAGCCTCTCTATCTGATGTAGCTGTGGTTCTTGACTCTTTCTCCTTAAGGTGATATCACCTTCATTTGTGAGGCATCTGTAAAAAGACTTCTCTCATCTATGTTCCAGATGCATTTGGAGTGATTCTGGATCCTTCACTCTTATATTCTGCCTGAAGAATATCATAAAATCCATAAATGATCTCGGGGGTCACTTGCTGCCTGTTGTTGGGATTTTTCTAAGGTGCTGACATTCTTTGATGATAGTCACCATCTCTTTATGAAGGAACAAATCCAGTCTTCTCCTGGCTTGTCATCTGTGAATTTGCAATATTTATGTAAATAATCTCCTAATTCAGTGTCCTCTGTCTTATTCTGTTTTACATACACCTGCACAATTTCACACGCTTCATTTGGCATTAAGCCAAAGCCCCACTTTGCCATTACTGTTAATCACTCAGCAAGTTGTAGTTCACTTTCTTTTGGTATGTAAAAGTTAACCCCTTGTTTTTTAGTCTTATCATCATGTTCATCATTTGTATGTTTCAGATGTCTCTGTAGGGTTGTTTTACTAACTTCAAATTGTTTTGCAGCACTAGTTATTGACAATGTATTAGTTGTTACTGCTTTAATAGCACTTTTCAGAGTTTTTATTTGGGCCAGAACCTGGCTTCCCCTTATATTGCCTCACCATTTTGACTATGCTAAATCAAAAAAGCAATCTGAAACAAAGAAAACATTTATTAGTACATCTATTAATGTTACAAAATTAAATAAGACACATTACATGTTAAAAATTGTACATATCAAATATAAATATCATGGTGGTCCAGTCCACCCTAGTGAGGTGTTAACACGCCAGAGTGAACATGGACCACTTTTGGCTGTGCGTTGTGAGAAGCAGGGTTGCTTTGTTTTTGTGTGTTTTCCATAAAGTACAAGCATTAAAGAATATCCACACAAATTTTCAGCTTTCTGCAATGAATATTAATTTCTCCAGGAAAACCTTTGCCAAATCAAGGTTTTTAAAAAAAAAAAGTTCGCTGGCAAAGTTCATTTTCTATGATTTTGCACACTTCACTAATTTTTCTCCTGTTCATTGAAAACTAACTGCAGCAACTTTATATTTGCACAGATGATGCACAAATAGTTACTCTTGAAGGTAGGCACCTGAAATAGGAAAAAAAAAATTTATTTAAGTTTTAATTGACCCAGTCTGGTTTGCCCCTGTGGTCAGAGTGGTCTGCTTTACCCCAGTCGACACTATCCTGCGTGTCGAATGTAAAGCCGCCATTATATTTTGAAGGCATTATTTCAAGTGTACACGTTATTGCAACTGTAAATGACATGTTTCTGTCTCATTCATAAATCATTTATTTTCTGTAATAAAGGAAGAAAACTCATTCTATCAATCAACCTAATTGATAACTTAATTAATAACATTCTTTGATCTAAAAGATCTGGTGACCTTGGCCAAAGCATTTATCATTAACTATTAATTAACAGTAATTATCATCCTTATAGTACAGTACTGATTTACGCATCACACTGGTTACATAATTGGCCATTATAAATTGGTGACTATCCAGATTGACAATCGAACACCCTAGTCAAAGAATGAGTGAATTCAGTGCAAACATTTTTTTAAGCGACATTATTAACAAACTGTAATTAACATTGTTTTCTTCTACATAAAGAAATGAACAAAATTTGAAAATTTTTGGCACATGGAACAATGGACAAAAGCTGTGGGCCAGCGTTTCCCCCTGCCTTCAAGGAGGCAAAACCCCACTTGTCTTCTCCCAGGTTGACAGTTGGCCCACCCCCATTTCCAACCCTCCCTCGCTTTGAAGTTTCCTGCGCATCCTCAACATTTTTGCCAAGTATATCAATGGTCTTCTTCAGTTGTTGCTGTATGAGATCATTTGGCAAGACCTCTTTTGATGACACCCCTACTTCACCAGTGAATTTTTTTTAATCAAGCACAATGTGTGTTTTCCCCCCCACCCCCACTCTTATGGGGAGGCTTAAAGGGCATTCTTCAAGCAAGGACACACACACACCCATGCAATGTGAGGGTGTACTGCAAGCACAGACACACAGGCACAGGGTTGGGATCCCCTGCTTTCTTCAACTATGTTTGCATCATTCCGTGGATTCACTACTCTTCCTTGTTTCCATGAATGACTTGAGTGTATTTCATTGAGAATTTTACATGTGACAAAATCATGGGCATCACTCAAACTCACCTACAGTCCCCCTGCCCTTTTCTCATCACCTCCCTTTCTCCCCCACTCGCTCCGCATTCCTACCTTAACCCAACTCCATTCCCTGTGAACCCAGCCGAGTTCCTCCTTCCCATCCCACAGCCTCCCCCATTCCTCCTATCTCAGCACTCTACCTCATGCCACATTTTCTACATTTTGCTCTGCGAGAGCCTTAGCAGACCTACACTCCTCAGGATGAAATTTTTTTTCATTGCTTGCATGCAAATGTGTGTGCTTTTTTCACTCACTCTGTTCTCTGGGGAAAGACTACTTGTAGTGACCAACTGAAGTGGCAGAGATGTTTGCAAACACCTTAGCAATATTCTGTCAACACAATTAGTGATATAACTCAACTCAAACATGATCATGATGATGTCACACAAGCATGTATAAGATGACATCACAGCATGGAAAGATCTCAAGACAACTGGGTGTGGCATCTTCTTGCTCTTCAAAAACCATTGCACACAACCTATCAATGTAAACACCATTCATGCAGACCTATTGCCCTGGTGTCATTCACCTAACTTCATATAAAGACTAATCATTACCTTGCATGTTATAAATGTCAAACCATTATTATATTTTGAAAGCATTATTTCAAGTGTACACATTATTGCAACTGTAAATTACATGTTTCTGTCTTATTCATAAATCATTTATTTTGTGTAATAAAGGAAGAAAACTCATTCTATCAATCAACCTAATTAATAACATTCTTTGATCTAAAAGATCTGGTGACCTCAACCAAAGCATTTATCATTAACTATTAATTACCAGTAATTATCATCATTCCTTATAGTACCGTATAAGGAATGGTAGAGCGTCCGACCGGCAATTGGAAGGCCCGGGTTCGATTCCCAGGCGGTTCGCCTCATTTTCATTATTTCGTTATCTCTCCTCCTCGTGTGCAGAAACGTTCCTTAATACTTATGTCGTTTCTATTCATATATATATATATATATATATATATATTATATATATATATATATATATATATATATATAATGTAAAGAACAACGCTTGTATAGAAGAACATTCCGCACAAGATGAGGAGGGAGAATGAACAAATGAAAAATGAGGTAACCACCTGGGAATTGAACCCGGGATCTTCAGATTGCTGGTCAGATATGCTATCCATTACACCATGGGCCTTGATTAATCAGAAGTCTTAATTCTCCTACATATGAGCAGAAACTAATGCCCTGAGGGGGCACCTCCCACATGCCACACATATATACATTTTAACTGCAAATAACACAATATAATTAATGTAAAGAATGATGCTTGTATAGAAGAATGTTCTGCACAAGATGAGGAGGGAGAACGAACAAATGAAAAATGAGGTAACCACCCGGGAATCAAACCCAGGATCTTCCAATTGCCAGTCAGATATGCTATCCACTACACCATGGGCCTCGATTAATCAGAAGTCGTAATTCTCCTACATATGAGCAGAAACCAATGCCTTGAGGGGGCACCCCTCACATGCTGCACATATATGCATTTTAACTGCAAACAACACACAGTATAATTAATGTAATGAACGACGCTTGTATAGAAGAACATTCTGCAGTTAAAATGTATACATGTGCGGCATGCGGAAGGTGCCCCCTCAGGGCATAGGTTCCTGCTCGTATGTAGGAGAATTACGACTTCTGATTAATCGAGGGCTATGGTGTAGTGGATAGCATATCTGACTGGTAATCGGAAGATCCCGGGTTCGATTCTCGGGTGGTTACCTCATTTTTCATTTGTTCGTTCTCCCTCCTCATCTTGTGCGGAACATTCTTCTATACAAGCGTCGTTCTTTACATTAATTATGCTGTGTGTTGTTTGCAGTTAAAATATATATATGTGCGGCATGCGGGAGGTGCCCCCTCAGGGCATTGGTTTCTGCTTGTATGTAGGAGAATTACGACTTCTGATTAATCAAGGCTCATGGTGTAGTGGATAGCATATCTGACTGGCAATTGGAAGATCCCGGGTTTGATTCCCGGATGGTTACCTCATTTTTCATTTGTTCGTTCTCCCTCCTCATCTTGTGCGGAACGTTCTTCTATACAAGCGTTGTTCTTTACATTAATTATACTGTGTGTTGTTTGCAGTTAAAAAATATATATATATATTATATATAATGCCTTTCCTTTCAACTTTTCAAATGTTCCATATGATGATTCCTCATTTCACGAAGGTCAAGCTTGTCACCCCTCTTGAGTTGGCCTGGTGAAGTAGTGACTTGGTTTCTTGTACTTCACCTCACATAGCCAGCTGCACCCACCTCATTGGGGATTGTTCTGAGCCAGGCATCTAATCTTCTTTTGAAGATGTCCACTGCAACACCACTCGTGTTCCTTAGGTCTTTGTGCAGCTGATTAAACAGTTTTGGTCCTCTTGCAACAAAACTATTTTCTTTCAGGGTTAAGGATGTTCCCTGTTTAGCCTTTAATTTCGGAACATGACCATTTTCCTTTTCTACTTTCTGCTGTTGTTTGGGGAGTTACAGAGTTCAGAGTAAGATTAGGGACTAGTTTCTCCATCATTTTCCAAGTGTAAATAATAGTGTGTATCTCTCTCCCCTCTTTTCCAGTGAATATAGGTTTAATTCACTTAACTTTTCCCAGTAATTTAGTTCTTCACACCCATTCATGTAGATATTAGTGCTTGCATAATACCGAAAATTTTCAATACCGGTATTTGGAGGCACTTATGCTAATCCCGGTATTGATACCGGTATTATGAAAAAAATAATTTATTTTGATTTATTATGGTGCCACCCTACCAACCCTCCCACAAGTCTGAGGGACTTGCAATACTCACCATATTTACTATAAATTAATGACCCAACTCCAAATAGATGGCATTCTATTCGAAAAAGTTTATACAGTAAATTACTAAATTGTAATAAAAATATTATTTGAATTTTTTTTTAGCATATTATTATACAACTACTGGGGTAGATAGAAATAGTTCCACGCTAATGATTTTCTTGACATTCTTGACAAAAGTTTGAAGGGGTATATTAGTTTTAAAAGTTTTCTTCATATAAGAATATCGCAAAAGTTATTTGTAAAATGTTTAAATCAGATAGATCTATTAACAACACAACCTTCCTCTACAATGTTGAAAATCCAAGTGACAAATGTAAGAAGAAAGAACGATGCATTGGGATTTGGGAACGCGATGATTTGAAATTGTGTGCATACGCTTTTGAACGTATCTAATACGTTTTAAAACATTTGAAGCGAAAAAATTGACAAAATACGTTACAGTTCAAAGCATTACTTATTAAAGTCTCCTAGAACATGATAAATCTGGTTTATAAGAATTATTATGTATAATAATATATATATATATGTCTGCAATAGTTTTTGTTTTTGTTTTTACCTCTTTTCATGATCCATACATAATATAAATTTATAAAAGTTAGTGCAATAAATAGTTTTCTTTGATATAAAGGAATAGAAAACGAAAAAAAGAGGTTAACTGCAAAATACCCTGAAACTTTTTTTTTCTCCGAATCCTCCAAAAACAGTTTATTTGCCTATCGGAGGACTAAATTGCCTAAATTTTACAATAGCAGTTTTTGTCAATACCGAAAACCTATAATATCGGTATTGGTATTATTTGTACTTCTTCAATACCGGTTTTAACCCCTAGTAGATATATAGTGAGTGGCAGAAAAATTGGCCCACTTGGAATATTGCGAAAAGCAAAAATGTGGGCAAGCTTCTGTTTATAAGAGTTTTAAAATTTGAAAATTTAGTATATGAGGACATTAAAAAATCTTCAAACACCTGCTTAATGCAATTTATTATCAAGAAATACTGCACAAAAAATTGTAATTAAAAAAAAAAAAACCAAAGATTATGACAAAACAAAAAATTAGAAAAATAAACATAAGACAAAAAAAAAATTGTGATCTTGAAGCTTGTTGTAGCTCCTGTAGAGTGTAAGGGGGTACTAGGCAAGCCGAAAGATGCCATCCCATCATTTCCCAGAGATGTTCTATGGGGTTCAGGTCCAGACTTCAGGAAGGCCACTCGATTTGACAAATTCCAGCTTTGTCAAGGAAATTGCTGATGGCTCTTGCTGCATGGGGTCTAGCAGTATTGTGCTGTAGAAGGAAATCTTCACCAACAAAAGGAGCAAAAGGGACCACATGCTCCAGCAAGATCTCTTCCACATATTTTGCAGACATTAATGACCCACCACCAACAACAATGAGCTCTGTGCATTAGTTTGAAGTGATACCACCCCAGACCATCACTGAATTTCCTCCAAAAGCAACCCTGTCCATAAAAGTGCATGGGGGGCAAATCTTTCTCCTGTTCTTCTCCACACACTTTCCCATCCATCGGATGTTTGAAGATTAAATCTTGATTCATACTTGAACACTACTCATCCCCATTGGACCATAGTCCAATTGACATGCTCATGTGTGAAAGCAAGATGAGCATTGCGGTGGTGTGGGAGCAATTCCAGGCCCATTGCTGGACATATAGCATGTAAGCCACTTTCCATAAGTCTCCTAATGGTTTGCTCTAATACACTGACGTCTCAAGACCTTTCCAGCTCATTGCAGATGTTTGTGGTAGTCAAGCAATGATCTCACAAAACACTCAAGATGATGAAATGATGGTCATGGGCAGATGTGCAGCGTGATCTTCCAGATCCTGGTCTTCTGGTATACTCTCCTGTGTCCACATAACATTGGTAGACACATTGAACTGTCATTCTTGGAATTCTTAGCACATCTGCAATGTAATACTGGCTCTGACCATCTTCAATTAGGGTGATGACTCTTGTGATGTTCATGGCACTCATATCCATTGTAAATGTACAATTCTGAAACCCAAAAGAATTAGAAGTCTATCTGTTACTAAACGCAAATGCTTACTCCCACTAGTGGAAGAAAAAAGTGGCACTAGCAGTCTTAAGAGCAACTGAATGTCAAACTGTTGAATTCTTAAAAGAAGCTGAAAATTTGTTACAGCTAGTGTGTTTGCAGCTGACATTGTTTACTCTTGTTATTTGGGTGACTCAGACTATATTTTTTAATTTTAAAACTTTTATAAACAGAAGCTTGCCCACTTTTTTGCTTTTTATGATATTCCAAGTGGGCCAATTTTTCTGTCACTCACTGTGTGTGTGTGTGTGTGTTATATATATATATATATATATATATATATATATATATATATATATATATATAGTCATGATGGATTTAAAAATTCAGTAACTTTTTACCTACTACACATGTAGGAAAATGGGAATGGTACATAGCATGGTAAAGCTCAGTTATAGTTTTTTAGGCTGAACTAGACTATCCATTGGAAGTGCTGGTACAGGACTGATATGACTTTAATGTAGGACTTGAAGAAAAGTAATTTATGCTGTAGCGAGCTGAATTTAAGTTGGTTACAAAAGTAAAACAAAAATTCAGAATCCATTAACAAGATCCACATGAAAAAAACTCAAGAATTGAGTGAAAAATTGACAAAGATAGTCACTGAATGATGATAAATGTTCATGCAGATTGACAATTGGTGAAGAAACTGCAGCAGCTGTTTGAGGTGTATCTAAAAGGATCCCATGAAAATAACTTATCCATGCTTCAAGGGAGATGAACATTCCCATATCAACAATGTATAAACTCTTGAAGATGTTGCATAAACATGCTTACAAAATTCAAATTTTCTTTGACTTAATGAAAGAGGTTTATGTCACTAATGAAACTTGGAAAAAACGCTAACTTTGGAACAAATTAAATTTTCAGAGACAATATTTTATCTCCATGGCAATATTATCAGCAATAACTCGCATTTGGGGAACTGACAAATCAGATGAGCTTTGGTATCTTGAGAAAGATTCATAAAGTCAGTGCGTGGTATGCCTTACAAAAGTTGCAGATCATTGGCTCGCTCTTGTTTCAGAAGATGATGGTAAATGGAAAACCCTACCTTTCAGTGCTGTATGACTTTCTACCTGAGCTCTTAGCCATAAATCAAACAATTTTCCAGCAAGATGGGGTGCTCTGGCACTGTGTTTTGAATGTAAGAGGATTTTTAAACCAAATTTTCTCAGGAAGATGGAGTGAGAAAAGCGAAAAAATGATGTATCCACCATGCTCACCCAAGCTAACCCTTTTATACTTCTTTTTATGGAGTCATGTAAACATCATTTACATTACAGAGCTTCAACATTGGGCAGAACTGAAGACATCATAAGAACAGTCTACTAAATCACATGGCAACAAACTGAAAATGTTAGTCCTTGCAAAATACGGCTGCATGTTGTATCACTTGAGATGGAGGATATTTTAAATTGTTTACAAATAGATTTTATAAACTTAGAACAAAATAGTAAACAGTATTATTATCTCAAACAGGTAAAAGTTTATTAAATTTTAAAATCTGCAATGGACTTCATAATAGCATATACATGTTAGTCACTGTGTGAAACCAATCATTTTGTGTAATACCTAAAAGTTTCAGCCATTTCATGTAATGCCTATGATCCTAAATTACTTCATGAAAGTTAGGTTAGTAATGCATAATGCCTGTGATTGAGGGTCACAGTGATTACATGAAATGACTGGTTTCACACATTGACTGTGACATGCATATTAAATTATTTGTATGTTTACATTAATAATTGTATATTTGGTAATATTTTAGGACTAAATATTAAAATTCTTGTGCTTGCAGTACCTCTTGTTTCTCGCATGTGTCCCAGTGACACTTATCGTGTATACAAAAGAGGCTCAAATGTCCGTATTGACACAACCCTTCTTGGCTTCGATCAAACCCAGTGGCAGAGAGGGAGCAGAAGTTATATTTTTAAGGGCAATGGTAAAACTAATTGTTTCTTGTTCATCAAACATACAACATCCATTGTCTACAACTTAATTTACTCAACTTACACCTTTTTCCTCCCTTTTAACTTACTGTAAATAATCTGTGTTATTTGTCAACTAACCCCATTCTGCCAATAAAACATATAATATGCTTGCAAATGGCAATTCCTTGATGTGTATACAAAGTCTTTAACTGACCCATTTTTATTTATTCCTTACTATATTCATTGTATGTTCCTTAAACATGTATAAATAGAACAATAAATGAATTGTCTTTTATAATTTTTCTACTAGGTGCTAAATTATGTTTGGGTATGAACCACATGTATTACTCTCAGATATCCCATGTGCCTAATTCCTATTGAATCTAGATCCATTATTTTTGTGTTCATAAATTGCTCCAAGTTTTCAAAATATGTTGCTAGGCTGAACTAATCCTTATATTTCTGTATTGTCTGATTCTGTTGGAGAAGAATTAGCCTATAAAGTATAATTTTCTTAAACATTGCATAAATTATGCTTGCAGTTTTTGAATATAAATTAAGTTCAATTTAGTAATTTTTGTAATGACACATGGCTTCAACTTCAAATGTGCCCTTCATTAAATAGCATCTTGCTAATCTTTTACATACATTACATTTGGAAAACACGAAGCCACTTCAGTCAAATGAATGTTCTGAAGAGAAAATATTTTTTGTCGAACTCTCAGAAAGATTTCCTATGTGATATGTCCTTTTTGTAGGACTAGGCTGAGGTTAAATTACACACACACACACACACACACACACACACACACTGAAGGTGAGAGACTAATGAAAGATTACTGGTATGAACATTTAAGGAAATATACACAGATTATATACAAATACATTTTGTAAGATTTTATTATGTAATCAAATTGGCTAACTTAAGCTTGTTTGTGTGACTAAGTAAACTAGTTTTTTTCTTAAAATATTATTTCTCTCTGGAAGAGATTATACCTCAATACTTAAGAAAATATTATGATGAAAAGCCTTGAATGATTAACAAAACGTTTTCATTATTATTTATATGAACAATTCATAAAGTTGTTGTAAGTAGAAAACTTATACACAAATTTTTCAGGTGGAGGGGCTACCATGTTGGAAGTTGACCATGATGCTAAACAGGTATGAAGTTTGGTCTTTTAACTTTTCAATAAATTAAGGTAATACAAGTTTTGTAGAATTATTGTTACTAATTGAATGGTGCTTTGTCTAGGTCTACATAGAAACTATTGAATCTGTTGACCAAAATGACCTCTCAGGTCAAATGAAGCCACATCAAGCCACTATTTCACACAGACTCAGAACTCCTATTGTTACTACTTATATAGACACTGATAAGATTAGTTTCGAAAGGTTTGTGGATGTTTGTTTACTGGGCAGGCAAGATGTGCTCATCCCTTAATTTAATTGGTTGAAGAATATAATGCTCATATATCATCAGAAGTCAGGAGGCTTTAAGAACTTAACTAGAAATTGAGAAGTAATTTATTTCAATTGAGAATTGTAAGGACTAAAATATAACATTTTTTTACTATAGAGATAAGAAAGGAATTTGGGGCTGGAGAAATGACAGAAGTGAAGTTATCAATGGACATGATTGCAAAGTGAGCTGGTAACTGATTTAAGTAAACCATGAGTTTTATGGTGACTGTAAGAAGAAATGACATAATACAAAAGTTGTTCGTAACTTTGTTCTGAAAAAGATTACATTACTTAACCCTTTAACAGTCTAGTACATCATATATGCTACACTGAGGGTTAAACTAAGATGCCCATGCATCATATGTGATACATTCTACCATTTGCGAAAAATAATCTCTAAAAATAGAAGCGTCCTGTTTCCACTTTAAAAGATCGCACACGTATGAGAGAGCCCATTTTTGTATTATAAATCTTGCTTCTGTCAATTTTTTTTATTTTTTAGAATTTGTAATTAATTCTTTTCAGACCAGAATTTATCATTAAATTGGTTATAGAAAAACATTTCAAAAAGGGGATGAAAGAAAAGGGCATCTTTTTTCCAGTAATCCTCCATTCTTGGGTACTTGATCAAACCACTTAGTAAAATTATACCAATAAATTTTCTCATCTCTTCTTCTGTTACTTCTTTCCAAGATTGCATTCATGCTTTCGGGGCAAGTTGTTTTTTCTCAAGGCATTGCTTAGCGTATCGGTTTGTTTCTGAAACCATAAGTATAATCAAATCATGGTCAAAGAAATATTCAAAAATTTGAATTGGGGTAGGATTTGAGGGAATTTGAATTTGAATTCCTGATCTTCCTGAAAATGGTATCTTATCATTGTTGGGCAAATCTGAAGTCCACTTTATATTTGAAGCATTACTTGGTTTCTTCTTTGATACTGCAGTGGAGGGAGTTTATGCTTGAATGTCTTCTTCTTCTGAGGATGTACATGTGGCTGAACTTTCAGACGTTAACAGCGGACGAAATTCATCTTCAGAACTAATGTTTGGATCTAAAATGTCTTCTTCATCACTGCTAATATTATAATCATTTAGCATTTGAACTAATTCCTGTTCAGAGTACTTCTTGCCAGTCATTTTGAGGGCTTCTTTCACTGACAAGTACTAAGTTGAATCTAAGCTTGGGTTGAAATTCCAAATCATATATCACTGTGTGATTGTGCAACATTGTGCAATATTCTCATTGCGTAACATTGTGCAATATTCTCATTGCGTAACATTGCTTGTTATAGTTAAAAATAAGAAATATACTAGTGTATCACATATGATGCACAAAGTGTCTGATAAAGATTTTATCCCCATACGTGTGTGCATCATAAATGATACATTGCCTTTTTATTACAGTAAAATTGTCAGCTAACCTTATTATAGAGGATTTAAAAAAAAAATTGGTTTCCATACATAATATTTAATTTTAGTCAAAAGCGTAGGAATAGCACTCCAAAAATCATGCTAGACTGCGAAAGGGTTAAGAAGTTAATTTGAGAAACCATAGGGTCTGTGTTATTCAGGTAAAATGGTTGATTTATTTGGAGTAAATTAATATATTTCCTCCATTAGTCGAGTGGTATTAAGTGGTTATTTTTTCAGGTGTTTTCTGCTAGTAATGTTGAGCTTGTAACAAAGACTAGGACAGAACATTTGACGGAAGTTGACAAGCAACAGAACAATTCCCCCATCAGTCCCATTCAGTCATTTCTCAGCATAGCTGAAGTGGAAGAAAAGCAGAATTTGGTTGATACAAATGGCGTAAGATTTAGGAATTCATTTCTACTGTCATGCCAGTATGCTACATTTGATATCATAGTTCGATTTTATTTATATAACAATAACTGCATTGGTAATCATTCAGTAGGATTATAGCTTAAAAGTGAATTTACTGCTGGAATTTCACAGCATAATCACTGTATATATATATCATTTTCTCAGGAAATAAAAACATTTTGTAAATTTACAGGAAGAGTTGAGAGGATGTTCAAATAACCCAACCAATATTACAGCAGAAGAATACTTTGATGCAGAAGTAAATTTAGGAGAGAGGGACATTGGGAGACCAAAAGAAACCACAAGCAAAGTCCAAAAATTTAAGGTAGGGCTTGTAGAAAATATTGAATGACTTCAACTGTGCTAGATTAACCATTAAGAATTGTTAGATATTTTAGTCCTGTTTTCCAGGGGCATTTGTGGCTTGCCGAGAACTATCCTTTGAAATTACAGGAACAAGTTATGCCAGTTGTCGATCTAATGGCTATTTCTTCATCGCATTTTGCAAAATTAAAAGATTTTATTCAGATGCAGCTACCAAGTGGATTTCCTGTTAAAATTGGTCAGTGAGGATGCATTACCTTGAAAGAATTCTATTGTTTTTCCCCCGTTTTTTCAATTGTTGGGCTGTGTATGAAAAAATTATGCAGCATTGGTCACAAATAGCGTTTTTACCCTGTATAAAATCATATTAAATGAAATGAGTGACAGGTATAAAGAAATATTTAAGTTGATTGAAGTTAAAAGATGAAATAATACCAGTTAAAAAAAAAAAGAAGTTAATTCCTGTTATTTTAGTCACTGAAAAAAGATGGATGCATTTATGATTAAATTTTTGTTGACCATGTAATTTGGTAAAGATGGTCTGAGTTGTCTCTTGAGAACATTAAATTAGGCATAGGGTAGCTTAAAATAGCTCTGACAAGTTAGACCAGACAAATTTCTCAAATAGTAACAAGCATAATCCCACTATATTCTAATTTTTTATTCTATATACTGTATACCCTTTGCTTTGTCCGGAGTCTATAGGGCGCGTCCGTCTGTGGCCAATGTGGGAATGCATCTTCCTTCGATGTAAGGACTCTCTCTGCCTTCGATCCTGTTTATGTTTTTCTTTCTCCTTCCCCCAACTCCTGGCTTTTTTTTTCGCCCCATTTCTTCTTATTTGGTTTTGTTTTGGATCTTCACGCTTTCCTTGGACCTTGGGTGAGGGAGGTGGTTGTCCTTCACCCTTGTCGCTTTTAAACCAAACCCAAGCCCTGTCCCTGCCATGTCTCACCGCGCGAAGGATGAGGGTGGCCGCCTTTTAGGCACGGGGACTCGGTATGGGTGTATCTCCCCTGCGTGACATCTATTGGCGGTGGGACCCAGTGTGCCCACGTTTCGCTTTTTCGTTGTTGGAGTCGGTGGTGGCTGGATGCGCGCGGGGGATGAAGCTTCCTTTTTGTTTGCTCTGGCTGCTACTTCTCCTCTGCTTCTAATTCTTGGACTACTACTTCTCTTAGCACTTGGGTGGTGGGCAACCAGGCCCTCGAGTCCTCTACCACTGGAAGCCCGCATCTTGATGGGGTTGAACCCCCTCGGGCTGCGGAACACTCGCGTCCTCGTTCAAAGACTTGTCGCAAGTCTTTTGACCTCTTCGTAGGGGCCGACGACTCTGACCCTGATTATCCTCGGTTTTTTTGTCCTCAGTTCTTTCGCCTCTCCTCTCAGAAGGTGACCCGTGTTTACCTCCCCTCCCCTCGTATGGTTCAAAGGGCAAGGATTCCAGCTCCCTTATTGATCCTGACTTTTGCTAGTTCCCAGTTACCCGAGAAAATTAGGGCCAGTTATCTTCAATTTCCAGTCCGCCGTTATATCCCCAGACCACGCCGATGTTTTACTTGCCAGAGGTTCGGACACGTCATTAAGACATGCCGAAGTTTCCATGGTATTTGTGTAAACTCCGCGTCCCCGACACATGGTTCCTCCTGTTCGAATCCTCCCCGCTGTGCCAACTGCGGAGAAAACCATGCCGCCGCCGCCTCAACCTGTCCGACGTACTTATTCGAGCGTGAGATCCTGTCAGTCCGGGAATCTGACAAGGTTAGCTTCCAGGAAGCGAGGGCCCGCGTTAGGTCCCGATTCGCCTGTCCAGGCCTTACCTTTGCCCTGCCCAAACACTGCGCTCTTCCCGCCCGGCTACCTCTCGTTCGCCCCGAACTTCGACCACCTCTGTACCGTCCTCTTCCATACCCTATCATTCTAGGCCTGATCAGACCTCATTCACCCGTCCCCCTATCCCGCCCTCTACCTTCTCGTCGTCTCCAGCCCGTCCCCCCAGAACTTCCAATTCCACTGTCCCCACTTGCTCCACCTCAGTAACAACTAACTCGCTTACTCACCCCCCCCCACCCCCCCCCCCACCCCCGAAACCATTGTTGACATTTCAGCATATATAGCGAAAACCGCTCCCTCTTCTGGTCTCTCCTCCCCTCCGCGCTCTTCCATTAAACGACACAACGCCACCCCCTGGCGTTTGGGTCCCTCTGCCAAGCTTCTTGCTCAGGCCCCCCGTCTTCTCGTCCTCTCACTCCCTCTTTCACCAGTTCTCTTCCTCCTATCCTCATACCCCTTCCGCCTGGAGTCTTGCGCAAAGCTAATAGGATGTTAGGCTTCATAGCGCGTAATTTCGAATTTAAATCGAAGAATATTATATTGCCCCTTTACAAGTCCCTAGTCAGGCCTCACTTAGAATATGCCGTTCAGTTTTGGTGCCTGTATTTGCGTGAGGATATTGATAGGTTGGAAAGGGTTCAGCGACGAGCCACGAAACTAATTCCGTCACTACGCAACAAGTCGTACGAAGATAGGATTAAAGAGTTAGACTTGCATTCACTCAAAACTAGGAGATTAAGGGAGGAGCTTATTGAAGTTTAAAAAATCATTAATAAAATCGATAACGTAAATTTTGACAAACTGTTCACTTTCAATAATAGCAATACTCGTAATAACGGATATAAGTTGCGTGGCAGATGTTTCATTACTAATATCGCTAAAAACATTTTTACGTTTAAAGTAATTGATAAATGCAATACTCTTCCCGCGTCCGTCGTGAAACTCTACCAGCGTTAATGTTTAAAAACCGTTTAGATAGGCATTTTAAAAATATTAACGTCGTTTAAAATAATAAAACAATTAGCAACAGGAGCTCTGTGGGTAATGATCGAGGTTTGAGTCTGTTGACGAGTAATGCCAGCTTGTGACATGCCAGTGTGTGATGTGCCAGCAACAAAACTTATATTAAAAAAAATTAGACTAATACGCACTTAGATGTAGCTCGTAGCGTAAACTAACCCACTTTTTGTTATACTCTTCATACTTTTTTTTTCCTCTTTTCTTATCCTCTCGACTTGCATGGTATGATAGTGTTTGATGATGGCGAGTCTTTTTCTCTTTTTCTGAATGAATCCCACGAATGATAGGTTTTGCTACTTACTTAACCCCTTATTCTCTTCTTTTAACCCCCTACTTTCTTCTTTCTGTCGGGCTAACCTTAGAGTGGATCTTAGGGTCTTTGTTAGCCTTAGCTTCTGTAGATCTAGATCCCTCTTGTTTTGCCGGCTCCTGTAAGTTCCCCCGTTTCCCTTCGCAACCGGCCCCTTCCCTCCTCTATTCCTGATGGTGGTCATGTGGCCTCTGCAATTCAAATTCAAGCCGACATCTACCCTCAACCGCCTCGCTCCCTCGTTAACTTTCTGATGCCCTTGGCATCTTCACCTCCACCCCGGAAGCCGGATTCACCCCGGCCCGCTTTGTACACCCCTTCTCATCCGCCCCGCTCCCTCCTTGACCTCCCGATGCCCCCAGCATTTCCTCTTCCACCCCCATCTCAGAAGTTAGTCACCCCGCCCTGCTTCCTACCCCCATTCTCGCATCCCCCCCCTAAAACTAAACCTCTTCCATCTCCTTTCATCCGTTCCTCGATCACTCATTCTTTAACCCGCCGCCCAGCTTCGTCAGCTCGTCCTTCTGGTCATGTCTCTAAATTCTTGCCCCATTAGGTCTCGCTCCCCCTGTATTCCGCTCTTGATGGCAGCTATCCTTCAATGGAATTGCCGAGGACTTCCTCCTCCTTACCCAGGATTTTGACCCAGTGTGCCTCTGCCCTTAAGAGACCCAAGTTAGGGTTCGCCCATTGCGCACTCTCCGAAGGTCTTCTTCATATCTCTTCCCCCCTCCATCTGATGCAGCCCCCCGTGGGGGTACAGCCGTTTTCATCCGTTCTGACGTCCCGTCTACTCCCCTTCCCCTCAGCACCCCTCTCCAGGCAGTAGCGGCCCAGGTTTTCCTTGATCGTTTATGTTCAATTTGTTCTTTATATCCCCCGTCACAGGATCTTTCTGCTCTCATCCTGCAGCTTCCTCTCCCCTTCCCCCTTCTGGGAGACTTCAACGCGCGCCATCCTCTGTGGGATGATACTGTTACCGATCAGCAGGGTGACGTTGTGGTCTCCCTTTCAACTACTACTGTCTGTCTTCTCAACACTGGCCAGCCCACAGCTTTTCACCTCCAGACCCGTACGTTTTCCTCCATAAATCTTTCGCTTACTTCTTCTCCTGCCTTCCTTGACTCTCTTGGTCTGTCACTCCAGACCTTTACGGTAGTGATCATTTCCCCTTCCTCCTCCGGACTCCCGGCTCCTCCGCTCTTCCTACCCGATGGTCCCTCGCTAAAGCTGACTGACCTATTTTCTACTCTGATAGTCAAACCTCTGCAGCTTTGAGTAACTTTCCGACTGTCGATGCTGCCTCTACCCACCTCACCGATCACATCACTCGTGCCGCTCTGTCCTCCATTCCCAAATCAACATTTCCCCGCACCTCTGCCCCTTCGGTGCCATGGTGGACCCTGACATGCACTCTGGCCGTTCGGGCTAAGAAGTCGGCCTTTCGCCGTCTTCAACGCAATCCATCCCTAGCAAATTCAATAGCCTTTAAACGTGCGCGAGCTCAAGCCCGTCACAGTCCGTCAGGCCCGCCGCTTTTCTTGGCGAGCTTACGTCTCCTCTCTCACCTCCCGCACCCATTCCTCCCGGATCTGGAACAAGATTCAGAAAATTTCCGGAAAATCCTTTTGTTATCCTTCTGTCCTTACGCTAGACGGACACCCAGTGTCCTCTCATACTGCAGTGGCCGAGACCATAGCCTCCTTCCCCGACACGACCACCATGACCCTGCCTTCTTCCGCCGTAAGGCTTTGCTTGTTCGTTCCCCTCACCTTTTTCAGACTCGCAATAATTTCCCCTATAACCGCCTTTTTTCTCTGCTGGAGCTGAGATCGGCGTTAGTTTCCTGCGGCAACTCTGCTCCCGGCCCTGACGGCATTAATTTCGAAATATTTCGCCACCTACACCCTTCGGTTTATTTCTTTCTCCTCACGTTCTACAATTGGATTTGGCAAGAGGGCACCTTCCCCTCCTGTTGGAGGGAAGCAGTGGTGCTCCTATTTCGTAAGTCCGGTAAGGACCCGACATCTCCCCTCAATTACCGTCCAATAGCCCTCACTAACTACCTCTCAAAACTTTTAGAAAAGATGGTTTCTCGGCGTCTGAGACCAGTTTTCAAAGGGGCCGTAGCACCACTGACATCTCAGTTCAGTTGGAAACTGCGTCAGTGTGTCATTTGCAGAGCGACGTCATCTTTATGCACTCTCTCTTGATTTGGAGAAAGCATATGACACCACCTGGCGGTGGTGGATCGGATCTGCCGAAAACTTTATCTTTTGGGCTTCCGAGGTTTTCTCCCTTCCTTTGTCTCCAACTTTGTTTTCCCGTTCCTTTCGTGTTCAGGTGGGTACCTCCCTTGGTAATGGTTCAGAATACGGGCACCACTTAATTAAGCAAAATTTCGAAAAATACCATAGAGACAAAGTTGTTTCTCTCATTAAAATACGTTGATTGCATGTGTCGCATTTGTATAATTTAGGTCTCGGGGTACGGGGGCGGAGCCCCCGTAAACCACGCATCACAAAGTGAACCCTATATCGATCAATTTGTGATGCGTGATTTTTACGGGGGCTCCGCCCCCGTACTCCCGAGACCTAAATTATACAAATGATAATGTAATATGTTAAGTTATGCACTTTTTTAGTTTTCATCTAGGGCACATGACGAATCAAGTTCTCAACACGGCCGCGAGCTCTACTAGCGTCACCGCACATCCGTCACAGACCGAAGCCATTTTCAAACTGAAGTGCGAACTCAAAATTTCCTAGATTCATACCCAAAAAAGCACTAAAGTAGCTATATATATTTTTTCGTAATTTTCTAACTTCGTTTTTTTTTTTTTTTACTATGCGACACACGCAATCAACGTATTTTAATGAGAGAAACAACTTTGTCTCTGGTATTTTTCGAAATTTTGCTTAATTAAGTGGTGCCCGTATTCTGAACCGTTACCCCTCCCTCTATTCTGTGCATTCGCAGGAGGGGGGAATCCCCCAGGGCATTGTCCTGAGCGTCGTCTGCTTCGCTTTGGTGATCGACGACGTGGTGACGGCTCTGCCCCTGGGGATTACGGCCACCCTTCATGTCGACGACCTTGCCATATATTGCTCCAGTTCCCGATCTGTCTTCCTTGAACGTATCCTCCAGCTGGCCCTGGATTCGGTTTCCAAATGGGCCACAGATCACGGATTTCGATTTTCCCCTTCGTGCCTTCAGATTTGTATCCTTCTCAAGTTCCTCTCTCGTACTCTTTGGCGGCTCTACTACTCCTTGGTCGAAAGTAAATTGGATTATGGCTGTCAGGCCTATTCCTCCGCTCTTGCGATTCGCTCCTTGGGCGTGCGCATCAGCACTGGCGCATTCCGATCTTCTCCAATCGTTAGTCTGTATACAGAGAGTGGTCATCTCTAGTTGGATGCCCTCCGTACCTTGGAGGGTCTAAAATACCTCTTTCGTGTTCGGCAGTTTTCTCTCACCCCGGTCTTCCAATCCATCTTCGGCCCTTCCACTGTGGCATGCTTTGACCGTCATCCCCACTTGATCCGACCGTTTGGTCTTCGAATGGCTCCCGTCCTGTCTTCTCTGGGGTTGGAGGGGGGCGAGTACTCCCCTCTCCCCCCTCTACCCCCGTGGACCATTGCTCCCCTCCGAATCTGCTCCCTCCTTTCTACTGTACCAAAGTCCCAGTCCCACCCATCCGCCCTTCGACAACTATTCCTATCCCATGTTGACTCTATCCCAATGTTCACTGACGGCTCTTGCTCTCCACTTGGAGTGTGCTGCGCGGCCGTCTTCCCATCAAAAATTAAATCATTATCCCTACCCCCAGCGACTTTCATCTTTACAGGGAACTATCGGCTATTCTTTTGGCCCTTCGGTTTCTTTCTCAGCTCCCCTCTACATCATTTATTTATTATTTATTCTGACTCCCGTAGCGCTTTTGAGGCCCTGTCCTCTCTTGTCTCTCCGCACCTACTGGTGTGACAGGTCCAGGACTGACTGGTCCTTCTTTCATTACACCGTAAGGTCGTCGCCTTTTGTTGGATACCTTCCCACGTTGGTGTTCCGGGCAACGAACGCGCGGATGCCGCGGCGAGGCAGGTGTCCTCCCTGCCTTTCGACCCTAATACGCCTCTCTCGGCGTCGGACTTTACGAGTGTTTTCCGGGAAGCACTCCTTCGGCGGTGGCAGCAGCACCAGTGGGAGGACGTATCCGGAAATTGCTTGAGGGCGTTGAAGTCCACGATTCGACTGTGTCCTTCCTCCTGTCAGTGTGACCGACGGTTAGAGATCGCTCTGATGCGCCTACGCATCGGTCATACTCGTCTCACGCGTGGGCATCTTATGACGGGAGATGTTGCCCCCTCCTGCCCATGCGACATTCCTCTCTGTTTCACATTTGCTTTTGGTTTGTCCTGCCTATGCCGTTGCTCGCTCCCAGTTCCTCCCTCTTTGCCCTTCAGGCTCCACTCTTACTCTTACTCTATTGTTGGGTGACTCCACGCCGCCTGTACCAAAGGACACACTTTTCTCCTGTCAAACTGGCCTTCTACTCTCTATTTAATATGACTTTGGTGTAATTTCTTCCTCTCTCTGGTGTTCATAGTGTCTTTACTTTTCTCTCTCACGACTTTTCTTTAACTGTTACTCCTTCAAAGTCCTCCTTTCCCAATCTCCTTGAGCTCTCTCTCTACTTCAGTTTCGACGCAATATGACCTTAGCAGTTGAAGCGCCGGTGAAGCGCTTGTATTCATTCTATACCATATACCTTTTTAAGTTAGTTCGAAATTGGTTGGTCACCCGAATAGTCAAAGATTAACGGTACATGATGATTGTTTGGTTTGTTTTAAAGAGGTCAACCAGAAGGTGATGGTGTGTGTTAAAGGTGCGATGACTGATATCAGAATTAATATCTCAGTGTAATTGAGGAATTATAACAAGATTTAGGTAGTTTAATGTAATTTGTTCGAGTCTAAAGGTAGGTTTATAGGAATTTAACTGTAGGGACAGATATGAGCGATATTACTGGAAGTGAGGCAAGAAACAAAAAAAAAGGTTTGCGAGACGGTGATGTCGGTACTAGGTAGTAGTTCTAGAAATGAAGGCGAGGTTAGACCATGAAGACAGAGTGAAGATTCAAATTCCATTAATAGCATGAGGTGAGAAGAAAAGAATGCTGGACTACTTCTAGTTTGAAATCGGTGCTAGGACGTTTCGCTACTAGGACGTTTCGCTGTCGTTAAAGAATTTTCTCCCATAAGAGAACATGCCCAGTCCTGCAATCTTGCCCTTTTGGATAAACATTTTAAAATTTTAGCCTCATCATCTGATGACACTTCTTCTCTCAGAATTTTTAGAATTTTAGAATCTCTATAAAAACCGACATTTAACATTGATCCCTCTGCCTCTCCCCTTTTGGTTACTTAAATACAAAAAATAGCAACATAACGTACTAACTAACTTTAGAATTTTCGAGAAAAATACTCACCGTTATTCACCTTGTTAGGGCTTCTTTATTAGCAATTCAGTGTCTGGTCACTCGCGCTTCCATAAAGGTTGGTTCCTCTATCTACATTTTAATTTTTAATTGGTTTGATTGGAATATTTTTTTTATATCCTTTGCCTTTTGTTGTTCTAATTCTTATATTTCCGTTGTTCTTTTAATTTTTTGTATGTCTTGTGTTCTTTTAATTGTTTATACTGTAACGTTACCTAACCTAACCTAAACGCAACTCGGAAGAAGAAAAAGTATAGGGACTGTGAGCAGAGGATCCATAATTTACTGAAGATACGATTCTGGAAATAAACTGGAATTCCTTCGCGCTATTGCGCATAATCTTAAATATTTTTAGATATTTTATTGTATCAAATGTTTTATGCATTCTTTCATTCTTTTTAAAAAATAAAATTCTTTTAATAATTCATGTAATCATGCGTAATAATTTATGTAATTCATGTAATCATTTAATAATCCTTTGAAATCAGGAACAGAATAAGATATAGTAATTAACGGGTCAAATTCTGGGCGATATAAGTAAGGAAATAAGTTGTTGTTGTTGTATTACACGAAGGGGTATAAGAAAATATGGATTTCAAAATAAAAGAGACTATTGAATTAATCTTTAACCGAGTGTTGATGGAGTTTCCCCTAAATCGTTATTTCTGAGTTTAATATCTTGTCCCTTCAAAACGTCAGAAATACCATTGTTTCACGTGCTCACTGCCAGAATAACGTTCGGGAACATTTTTGGATTAGATGAACCCATTGAAAAGGTTTCGACGATTGAAGAGGAAGAACGGCTCAGTTGCATTATCGAAGACTCCGTTTTCGAAGCTCCAACTTCATACACCGTTGTTGGTTAGTTCGTTGTTTTATCTTCTATAATTTTGATTAATTCTTAATTCAGGGCTACATTATGGTCACGTTACAACACCTCTTCCAGTTAGGAAAAGCTGTAGGTTTCTTCTGTCACGTGACCTTTGTTGTTGCGAGATCATTATTACCTTGGTTAACCTTAACTTTGGTTTTGCTTCCGCCCGAATTGTTCATTCTGACGAAGGTTAAGTCTGTCACTCCACCTTAGACCTACAGTTTAACGTGGAATCCAAACCACGCCCCACCACGAGCGGTCAGAAATTACAAAGTCCTCGCACAGACTTGATCTCACGACCTCCCGATCAGTAGCCCAGCGTCTTAACCACTAGGCTACCCCTGACTCAGCCTCAGTGAGTAGTACCCAGGGTACCCATTCATCTACCAACTAATTTTTATTGTGTGGAAGGATGAACAGCTGGGTTTTGCTGCGCGCCGCCTGCTGTCATTGGGTCTCGATCCCGGGGCCGATGGATTCGCAGTCAGCGATGCTAACCACTACACCACGAGGCGATTATTTATTATTATTATTATTATTATTATTATTATTATTATTATTATTATTATTTATTATTATTATTATTATTAGACCTAGTGTGACTTCCTTTTGCAAACAGGAAGTATGAATGAATTTTGCTTATAAACTTGTTCAGTTTGCATTGTAACCTTCAGAAGAATTAATGGCAATTTTCATTTGTTTTAGGAGCATGTGATGGCAATGGGCACCATCGCCAAATGGGTATTGATGAAGACGACGCTCTTCTCCAGTATGCCATCCAGCAATCAATCCTCGATTCTTCAGGAGGAATGCAGTGTGAAGATCAAGTAAGTTATCTATAAATAGTTAGATCTGTTTTCAGGTCAAAATTCGTGGCGTCATTTGTGAGTGAACTCGTTAGAAGAAATCTTCAGATAACGTTTGGTTTCGGTTATTTTAATGGTTGGGATAATTTTACAAAATAATTTTTGAGAGTCTAAATAATAATTTCTTGCCGAATATACAGGGTGTTCATAAAGTCATGCATCATAGGAAAATACATTTATTTTGGTTATTTATTTATTGTTTTGTTCAGAATGATTCCCACCAATCTCAAAACATGTTTGTAAACGAAAGAGCAGGTTTCACTGAATGTTCCTCAACATATTTGGCCAGATGGAGACATAAATAGACATTGCTTATGTTCCTATAATGCGTGATTCATGGACTTCATGGACTTCATGGACTTCATGTGTGGAGATAGCCCCCCCTATATATCCCGAAATCCCCAAGTAGCGCCAATTGGAAGCAACCTTTTTTACAAATTAGGTCGAACTTTGTAAATAAGTCTGATTTTCTTGTACGTCCTATTTTTTTTAGGTTAGGTTAACTCATGTTAACTTAACTAAAACAAATTAGAGGGTGTATAAAGGCTGAGGAAGCATGAAGGACGACATATTTGACTTTTTTTTTTTACACCAGTGAAATTCGAGAAGTTATCATTGTATACAGTAAAAAAAAAAACGCTTTCTCCGAGTGAGTGATTATATTTTATATATTCAAATTTTTATAATCTGTTCGACCTCGTAGACAAAAAATGGTCACGGACAAAAGTTTACACAAGTGTTCGACCAATTTGAGTCTATAGGTACAGGGTGATAGATAGATGTTTCATAAATCGTAGGGTGTATTCCTGAGACAAAAGTAAAGAATAAACCACATGAACATAGGTCGAGAAACCCGTAGGTTTCGAGCTATAGCACGCGACAGAAAAATGAAACACACAGATTTTTTATATTTAATGCAAATACACAGTGTGATATAATTGCTGCTTTAAAGTAAATGTAAAAGTGCTACTTGAAGAGGTGCCCAGCAGAACTCGACGACTAATGCTCATGATGTTCATGCATGATGGTGCACCAGCTCATTTCATCCATTTAGCGAGGGAATATTTCGATACTGTGTATCCTGACAGGTGGATAGGGCGCGGTGGTCCTATTCCGTGGCCACTTCGGCCACCAGATTTAAATCCCCTTGATTATTACTTGTGGGGTCATTTAAAAAGCCTAGTTTATGTTACAGAAGTCAGAGCATGTGATGAATTGTGGCAACGAGTTCGAGACAATTGCGAAACGATCCGCAATACTCGAGGAATATTTGAGTGTATCAGGCAGTTACTGGCATAGACGGATTCAGTATTGTCTGTAAGGGAGGGCCAAAATTTCTGGGGGCACATGAATATGAGTATCAGAAGCTCTCAATTCTAGCGAAGTTCAAATCACTGCCTTTTTTGTTTTATTATTGAAAATAAACTTGGCTATCTAGCTGATAAAACATATATACTGATTTTGATTTTATATCACAAACAAATAATTACACTACAACATCGTAGTTTAATTGAAGCAACGTGGACATAAGCATTCAAACGTTTTACTTAATTTCGTTTAACCAGGATGTATGGGGCCTCCAAATCTGTCTAAGGGGAGGCCAGTCGCCCCCTGGTCCCCACTCTGGATCCGCCTATGATCACTGGTGCAACGTGCTGAGGCATACATTCAAGAAGTAGGAAAGAATTTCGAACATTTACTTTACTGAAGCAAATGTATCACACTATGTATTTATATAAAATTTACAAAATCTATAGTAGTTTGTTTCATTTTTCTGTCGCGTGTTGTAGCTCGAAACTAACGGGTTTCTCGACCTATGTTTATATGGTTTATTCTTTACTTTTGTCTCAAGAATACACCCTGCTATTTGACACATTTATGCATCACCCTGTATATAAAACCTTTCAGACCAAATTGATATCTTGAGTGTAGTTATCATTATTTGTTGCTCTTTGTTCTCGTTCAGATCGACATCTGGGAAGCACTTCAGAGTTCGCAAAGAACGGCGTCTGGAAATTCCTCCAATTTCAATGTGTCTTCCTCTCCTTCGCTTCAGAGCACCCCGAATCACATACCGATTTCGTCCCTTGAAGAAACACAGCTCCAGAGGTGAGTGTAAGAAATTTTGTCCCTTATAGTAATTGTGTATTACTGTGAGTTGACCTTGACCCAAGATCGAGGTGAATATGTTGGATTATGCGTCATCGTTGTAATTTACTTTGTTAAATATGCCTTTTACCAGTGATTTTTTTTTTTGTGAAAGAATGTGTGTATTTTGTGTATTTTCATTCATTATTTTATATGCATTTCTATTTAATGCATTAAATTCATGGCATTTGAGTAGTTAAAGGAATCTTTAACTTTGAAGTATGAAGAGTAAAGTATATTATTGAAATATTGTCATTCTAATTTCTACATGTTATGCGAATATTAATAGTGATGTTAAACGTGGTTAAATTTGGTAGGTTTATATATAACGGTTTCCAAGTTATTTGTCAAACAACTTGTACGCTTTCCAGAGGCAAAAGGAAAAAAAAGCGTTTCATTTTCCAACAATGAAAATTTTAAATCTGATGAAAGCTACTAGGGGCACTCAATATATTTTGCCCCACCCTTTTTTCTTAGCTAAATAATAGGCCATGGGGCTGAAATGTCTTTTGGGCCGTAAGTTTGAAATTTCTGCGCTTCACATAACCAGATTTTTCCAGTTTGAACCTCCCCTCCTTGTATAAAACCGCTTTTAAACGCCTTTGTATAAAACCGATGGTTAACGCAGTTTAAAAAGGCGTCTGACAGTAATGTGCGTCGTAAACAGAGCTGTTATCGAGTTCTTAACCGCAGAGAGGAAACAGTTGGAAATATTCACAAACTTCTACAAAACGTTTACGGAGATGCTGCTGTTGATCGAAGCACAGGACGCTGGTCTAAACGTATGAGATCATCGGAGAGAGGGAGACCCAGCCTCGATGATGAGCCACGCAGCGGTCGCCCGGCATCGGCTGTGACATCTCACACTGCAACGTGCTAACAGCATCATTCGATCAAATCGGCGCGTCACATACAAGGAGCTATCGTTGGAGCTAGGAATTAGTGAAGGAAGTGTGAATACGATAATTCAGCAACTGGGATACTCAAAAGTGTGTTTATGGTTTGTTCCTCGCCAACTGACTGAAGATCACAAAGCCCAAAGAAAAGAAATCGCTTCCGAGTCGTTGGTTCGATACGAGACAGCAGGGGATGACTTCCTTTCACGAATTGAGACTTGGGTACTTTTTTGAATCTGAAACAAAACGCCAATCCATGGAGTAGCATCACGCAAACTCCCC
>JAJOZX010003055.1:0-40000 GCA_023014485.1 Bathynomus jamesi | reverse complement strand
ACAATTAATTTGTGTTATAAGGAGAATTATTTACCTCACTTGACACCCTTAAATATTATCTGAATGACCTAATATTTGCAGTACATTGTTTTCTCATGGAGTAGCAGCACTGAACAAATGGCCAATAAAAAACTCCAACTTTCGATTTTTATTGTCACCCTAGCCCGGTAGGGTCTTAAATCCGGTGCTGACTCATAGCACTGGATTACGTTATTTTTGTTTTTTTCTTTCCAGATTCCTATTTAGGTACCTAGAATGTTAAAAGTTTGTATTAAAATACATTATTTAATTGTAAAATATCAATAATAAATAAAATATAGTTAAAATCTTACTAAATTAAATTATGGCTACTAGAAAAAGAAGCCACAATGCAGCCTTCGGATATCCAGCAAAATTTCATTATTACAAAACTGAAAGTAATAAATTTTGAACCGATAGAAGGTAAAGTTCAAGAAATACATCGTGATATTGTAAAAGATTTGAGTAGTGACCAAAAATACTTGTACGAAATGTCATGCAATACAAACAGGAAATGTTTCTGAGGATCTCCAGGACGACTAAATCACGCCAGGTGGCTGACTTTGGCTAATAGGGTTCTCCGCCTATACATTTCCACATCAAATCATGATACTAACCTAAAAGATCTTGTCATATTTGTCATCAGTTTTTATGCCCCTGCGTGGTTTCAAATAAAATCACACCCAAAAGCCACTGAGGGTGCGCGAAATTTTTTGTTTATGACAATTCTTCTTCGAAATTTAGATGTAAAATTCAAGAAAATTATTGAGCCGGTCGTGAAAAACAACGCTTACTTCGCTAATCCTGAAAATATACTCCTGGCAATGGTTTCTGACGAACGATTGCATATTAGAGAGCTAGCAATTCAAAAGATAATTCTTTCCAGAACTGGGTTTTCAGGAGCCAGAAATTTTGAGCTACCAAGATCTATAAATTTTCTAGCAAATGATTATATTGATTTGATTAATTGGAATGAGCAGATAATCACTCCTCCACCTTTGCTAAGTAATTTTACTAATGAGCAATTGCTTCAGATTAGAACTAAACCTCTAGAAATATTAGATTTTCAATGTCAGCCAAATCGTTGAACGGGGTGTGAACTTACTAAATCTAGCCAGGAAAGAATTGGTTATATTAATCGGCATAAATTTATTTTAAATACTTTAGAGTGGAGAGGTCAATGGAAGGAATAAAAGAAAACACTAATTTTAGGTCAAAAATTTTATTGAATTTCTCTTAATTTCTAAATTTCTACCAATAATAGCTAAAAATTTGTATTGTTTTTTTTTCATGCATTTTTGTATTTTTTAAATTTTTTTCCATTAAAAAATTAATATAAGTGTTTTATAAACGAACTTTTGTAGTACTAAAAAAAATTTCGAAGTAAATCGCAAATTATCTCGAATTTTACGAATTTTCTGAAAAAACTGAAACCGGTAGGGGATGGCAGGGTAGGGTTCTCAGAATTCAAAAATATTTTACCAGGGTGTTACTATGACTGACTGAACCACCTCACACTATGTATGTAAGAAATAAAAAATTTCGACCCGGTTTAATATATAATATATATATATATATATATATATATATATATATATATATATATAAGGTTAATTAGTTCTTAAGAAGACCAAAGTTATAGACTACATACTTTACGATGAAAGCGAATCATATTTGAATTGATATATATATGTATATGGTCTGGTTATGTATTTTAGTGTACATTGTCTTTGTTCATTTCAGTTTCATATATATGTATAAGTTCACGCAGTGTATGTAGGCACGCTAATGCAGCTTTAAAAATATTTTATATACATGTATGTACGTATAAATTTTTTGTTTGCGCAGAGCTAGTTGGAGGAAGATTATCAAAAATTTGGAACAGGAGTCTGAGGAAAGAGTACATCCTTCCTTGGGTTTTTGGGATGCGAGTGCACTGTACGTTTTCCGTGAATGGAACTCTACCAGTGACATTAGTGGTGTTGCTCTGAAAGTATTCACGTGAACAGCAAAAATGGTATGCCTTATAATTCAACCATCGGATGAGGTAGGCAGAGAGGGGACACCACGTAGGGTAGCGATGAAATGTGAATAACGCTAAAACTTTAATTAATGTATTTTTTCCACTAATATCCAGTTATCTAATGATAATGTTTTCTGCTCTTTCATTCTGACTATGAGCTGGAAAGAGGCTTATTTTACTGTTTTACTCTCCTGCGGAGAAGTCCCTGACAGAACGCTTTGTAGGAGCTTCGTTGATAAAGCTATTTACCCGCATTCACTCTGGCATTCTTCTTTTATCTCGGCCGGTTATCCGTTAAGGCCATAACACATCAATACGTTTTCAAGATTTTGCTCTACGTCACTTCAGTATGCACGAAAATTGCAAGAATAATGTTGTCACACCAACACCGATTGGAGAAGTTTGGAAGCGGCGAAATTGGATTTATTTCATCTTACGTAAATATTGGTTTGTCGGGATCCCCCTCCCCCCACTTGTAATTAGCTTACAAATCATAAATACCACATCTGTAACAGATATCAAGGCGTATGTATTATATACTTTGTATATAGTTTTCTATTAATCTTGCACACACCGACGGTATTGGTATGAAGAATTTAACGAATAGAACTGGTTTAAATTTTTTTGTGCAAACGTGAAACGAAAGTAAGTTTCTGCGAAAGATTGGGCTTGCTCTAACTGGACGAGTTGCGAAATTTACTGTTCGTGATAGGTTTCGGCACTGAAAAGGAAGAAAGTGAATACGTAATCGACCTAATTCTTGAGATAAAAGCTGGAATCTAAATAGCGTAGTTTCAATAAGTCATCGAGAGCAAGCGCAAGTGAAGTATCGCCCCTACCTAATCTGGTCACTTATTATGCAAGAGGGTCACCTACGTGATTAGAATTGTATGCTTACATGCACTTCACGATTTCCTCAGAGAAAAAAAAAACAAACTCGAACACTTTGCCTTTCTCCCCTCAAACCTCCGTTCCATTGTCATTTTTAAGTCTCCAAAATGATTCCTGTGTGCAGAACTACCAGGAAAACATATACTGTATTCATAAATATAAGGTAATTTTGTAGTTTTTCCCTGAACTACATATTGGTAGGTACCCTTATTCAGCAAATTTTCTTGGTTCTGTAAAAAATAGACTAAGGGAGTTCAGCACGTGACAGAATAGTAATGTATTGTTCAATCGGTTTCAGAATTATTTTACGATTATGGTACATTTGTAATGTTCAAATGGTAGTATATATTTAATGTAGTTATGTAGGTAAAGCTAATGTATAAGTGTAACCATAACATTGAAACTTGTTTTATAAAAAATATCTTGCAGAAACTTGGTTCAGCATATATAAAGTGCTTGAATCACTTTAATTAGGTAATTGTTACTTTTTGTACGGTGAAATGACGCGAGCTTCGTTTTCAGCAAGTTGTTAACTGTAGTGTGTATTTGTGATGTACTGTACACTGTGATTTATTAATTTTTAGGTTTCCTCCTTAAATTTAATATTCTTCAAAGTATGATTTATTCAGTTGCGGATAATATAGGAATAATTATAAAATGCCGTGGTAGTGACGATTGTAATCGTTATCGTATGGAAATTCGTAACGGAATATAAAACAGTAGCCAGCCTATATTGTTCTAAGTCCTACCGGTGGTACTTCAGCAAATTCAGTTTGTTTTACACTAGTTAGGTATTTATTTTTATATTTAACGTTAATAATAAAAAATATTAAATATATTTTCTTTACTTTGTTTTTGTTAAGATCGGCAGCTGAACTTTTGTAATTCTCATCTTTTTTCTATTCAAATAAAAAATTTTAATGTTTCTAAAACCTCTTACGATATATATAAATATACATATAACGACAAGGTACCTAGTCAAGCAGTGCAGTTATACTACTCGAGAATTGGAACTTCAATTTTTCGTTCGTTAAACCATTGTCGTTTCAGAAAAAAACTTCATTTTCACTTCATTCCCAACAGTGGTCATTAAAAAGCTCGGCAAAATATGCCGTTGGGGAGCGCTTTTCAGGCAAAAATGTTATTCATTTCAATTTTTACAAGGAAATATAAACAATGGGAAGGAAAGGTACATTTAACAGACAAAAAGAAAGGCCTTCTGTATGAACTTTCGTGTGTACACACACACACACACACACACATCCTCGATTAGGTACTCCGGGCTGAGGGGGCTCGCACACCAAGTGGGTGGTTGGGGTTTCCTCGCGGGGTATGGGCGAAGAGTTACCTAGTTGCTCCTCTTTTTCCGTATCTCCCAGAATTTCTCTTGTCTTGACTCGGTCTTGGGCCTTTGTCAATTGTAGTATCTCCCCACTGTTTGTATTTTGCAGTCATCGGGTGCACCCGCTGGGGGGGGGGGGGGGGGTGGGGGGCCCGGACCGCTGCTGCGTCTGGATTGGGTCTTTACTGGGCCCTTAACGGACAAATTTCCGTAGAGTTAATCTGCTGTTTTTAAAACGACCCGGCAGGACGTTGGGCCTGCGTCTTGAAGGATGCAGCGGCGGATGGTGCATTGCCTTGGATCCGAGGCTGTCTTTTTTGTAATGCTATTGTTTATGGGTTCAATTTCAAAACAAAACTTCAATCCCCCCCTGTTGACGACTGGCCCGTCCTTGGATTTGGATAAGACTACTACTTCTGGTCGTTCAGCGCCTCTGCCTCCGCTGAATTGACCTTAAAGCCGTATGCCCCCCTCGTCCTCCGCAGCGCACAGTGCCACAAATGGGTTAAAAAACGGCCAAAAAATAACAAATTTAAGTAAATTCTATTAAAACCATTTCCACGTCAAAATAACACACTTCTACTTACTGATTTAAGTATTTGAAATTTTATTCTCTTACATTAAGGCAAGGAAAATCTACGAAATAATATACATTGTCTTAAAATATCTTGGAGGGGACAATATATGTTTGTTCTAACAACTTACTTGAAGTTACTATATCACAAAAAATTGTCTGTAGTTTCATGTTCTGCTTAGTTCTATTGAAAGAATAAACAGTTTAGAACATTTTCATGCATATTTTTTTATAGAAAACTAAAAAGATAGCATTAATTAAAAAAACTATGGCAATATCAGAGATTACAGATTAAATTGTTATCTAGAAAATGTGTAAAATTAGCAAAACAAAAAATGGGGGATTTTGGGGAATATAATTTTTGTGTTAAACATTAATGCAACCTTTAAGTAAATCAAAGAAACAACTTTTTTGCGACTGCGTGTTAGAACATGTTTTTCATGTATTAACTAACTACAGTAGGTCATAACCTATTGATTTGGAATATTATTATTTATAGAAAAATCACTCAATATGTCACCATTACATATATACAAAAGGTAGTAAACAATTTTCTTTTTAAATAAATCATAATTAAACATTTCAACTACATAAAACTAAGTACAATTGAAAAAATCATTTTGGCCGTTTTTTAACCCAGACTCCCCATCTGCAACTGAATAGCTGTCAGGGCACCATTTTCGCTTCCGGTCTGCTGTCAATCCTGCGAGTTGCAGGAGGATTGTCCCCCAGGGGGTAACGAAGGTCTTCCGCTTTTCGTCGCGCCGGAATGGTGCTCTTACCCCGTCCGCTCCTGACCTTTGACTCCCTTGTGCCTCCGGCCCAGGTGTTTTGGGGCGTGGGTGATCGCTGGTCGTGAGTTTTCGGTGCGACCGTATGTGCCTGAGCCCCGGCGGCTCCTCGGGTCCCTCCCGTGCTACCCCGGCGCCTACCGGAGTGGTGCCCCCGCTGGAAGTTGCGGGGGTTTGTGGTCCTCCTATACGGAGGGCTGGTGCCCCAACTACTGTCCGGGTGTCAGTTGAGGTACACCGTCCCATGACACCCTCAATTACTGACTCGGTTCCCACTGTGGACGGACCCGGTCGAGAGGGGCATGGCCCTTCTTCATGGAATATATCTCCCTTCGACTCCTGCTGAGAGTTGTCGGGTCTACCTTTCCCACCTGTGGTGGATCTTTCCTACCCCTGCCACCGTCAGTACTTATCTGGTGTGACGAGTCCTCGAACATCTGGTTCTTGTCCTCTCTCTGGTGGGGAGTCGGGGGTTTCGGCTGGGCCCGTCTCGTCCCCCCCGCCGCTCTCTGAACTCCGTTCCACTTTCCCCCACTCGTTCTACTACGGGTGAAGTAGCTGCAGAGTCGGTGCCCCCCCCCCCCCCCCCCCTCGTTTGGGGTGAGTCGGGGAAGCCGATTCCGTCCCTGGTTACGGACCGTTGAGTTTGCTGCTCAGCTTGGTCCGTGGCCCCTTCTCCTTACGGTTCCATTTTGCACTGGAACTGTAGTAGTACAGGATCTGGCCTAGAGAGCGTATAAATTTCTGGGTGCAGAGGTTTTGACCACTGATCTAGACTAATTTTGGGGGCGGAGAATCCGAATTTTTCTATGCCATCGCACCAAATTGGTGCGAGTGGTCAAAATGGCAAAAAAATTGGCAAAAATGGCAAAATTTGATCATTTTTTCGTATTTTTGTCATATTCTTGAACTGAAATTTTTTTTAAGGGCAATTGTTTGTTTGAGAATCTGTGTTTGTAACATAGTGCTGCCTGAACCAAGAAAACTGACAAAAATGTCAGCAAAAATAGTAAAAAAATTAAGTAAATATTGTCGAAAAATCGCAAAAAATGAAATTTTTGGCTGTTTTGGTGCATAAACTAGCTCTAACCAATCTTATCGAACTAAATAGTCAAGAAATTAGATATTAATAGCTCTACTAAAGTTTCCTAACAAAAACATGTACAAATGTCTAAACTTTGGGTTACAATGATTAAAAATGGTTGTAGAACATTTGAAAAAAGACAAAATAGTGCTAATTTTATAAAACTTAGGTTTGCATGTTGTAAAAGACTAAGATAAGATCATGTATTATTTCTGATGATGAAGTTGACTAAAAATCTTGCAAAAGTGGCAGAGAGTTTGGCAAAAATGCCAAGAGACTGTCAAGGCCGCTTATGTGATTCAGACAAGGTATTTTCCAAGGTGTCAAAATTATCCATTGCTGCTTGAATTAGATGGTTTTGATCAAATACTGGAGGAACTGGAACTTTGTGAACCACAAAGATATTGTACGTTTTGCTAGTGCGAAATTTATTTTGCGAACTTGATATCCTACACAAATGTTCCGTTTGTTTGCAATTTCAATAAGATCTTTAGACTGTGACAGGTTATGTATAGTTTGAGTAAATCCGACATGCAATGGGGTGGGCTCCAAACCATTATGAAGGATGTAAAACATCATCTGGAAGTGTGTGTCACACTTCAGCATCAACTGATTGTTGCTATCTGATACATTCCGGGTGGAAAACAAATGCTGAAGAAATTCCATCCATATTGGATGATGTTCATTTCGGAAGCGTTTTAAGGCTAGATCAAGATCGTTTGGATCACAATAGCTAGAGCGTAAACCAAAACTAAGTTTTTAACTCTTTCCTTAGCAACGTTTTCGACAGATGATTTCTGCAAAGTTTGAACAATTCTTGCGCACTCAATCTGGACAGAATAAACCATCTGGGATTTTCGTTTGTTGCTTGGATATGTAAAATAAATGGTGTCCTTAAATTTGTCAATAAGCAGGCTCTTAACCAAATAGTTACCAATAGATTCATCCTGGTTCAGCTTTTTATTGATCTCTTGTCTGAAATAGGTGATACTATATCCACAGCTTGTGAAATCTATTTCTGAGACATCATCATTAAACGCTTCTTGAACCATGTCAGTAGAACCCATCACTTCATTTTCTTGCTCTGTTCTCCAAAATCGCCTCTATTCTGCGATCATTGGCTGTAAAATGCTTATTTATGCAATTATTATAATAGAATACATCTGCAGTGAACACATCTTTGTATTCGTTCAACATCGCTACTCTGGTAAAAACAGTCTTGGAACAAGTGAGCATAACTCAATAACTTTTGGGCACGACCTGGAGTATATATTCGAAACAAATCATGGTCAATGTTGCCACCTTTCAATTTGACTCGAGCTGAACCACAAAAAATACACACTTTCATATCCTTGATATGCTGTGTTTCAATCCTTTTGCTTGAACTATTTTCTGGAGGAGTTAATGCTTCCCCTAAGGAGGAATCAGAGGGTTCAGATTCAGCGTTTTTAAACTTCTGGCTACGTTCAACAAACTTTTTATATGTTGCATAGCACGAAGTGCTGTGATACTGGATATAAGGAGTCTGACTCTCAGTAAGAGCTTTCAAACGCTTGCTTCTGTCAGTTGGGTACGCAGAAGCCAACTGAAACATTTTTTATTCCATGTTCTCCGCTGCTCAAATATCTCTCTCCACTTGGGCTTTTGTTTTTCTGGCACAAGACACATTTACCAAGGTTTGAGCTATGCTTTTCTGGCACAAGTTGACATACATCCTGAAAAAATAAAATATACTAAGACTTACTGCAATTATAATAAACTGTTCTATTCTATACATGTAAAAATTCATTTGTAACACATTGGTCTATTTGTTTTTTAAATATTCAATTCGACATTACTTACCATGATCTATCATCTGTTGAATCACATAATGAATACAGGGATCCTCAATTTGTAGCTACCACCAATACTAAACCTGAAACACAAATGACTGACACTTACTCTAAAGAAATCAAATAGATCGATTCTATAAGAAGTTCAAGCATTTTACAAGCAAGCAAGCCTAAGAATAACAAAGTTAGTACCATTTTTATGGATTTATACCCGAAACTTACACATTTGTGCACACAGTTTTTAGAAATTCTTGCAGAGCTGTCAATATCTAATTTCTTGACTATTTAGTTCGATATGATTAGAGCTAGTTTATGCACCAAAACAGCCAAAAATTTCTTTTGACATTTACTTAATTTTTTACTACTTTCGCTGTTATTTTTTGACATTTTTGTCAGTTTTCTTGGTTCAGGCAGCAGTATGTTACAAAAACAGATTCTTAAACAATTACCCTTAAAAAAAAAAATTAAATTCAAGAATATGACAAAAATATGAAAAACTTATAAAATTTTGCCATTTTCGCACCAATTTGGTGCGATGGCATAGAAAAATTCGGATTCTCCGCCCCAAAATTAGTCTAGATCAGTCGTCAAAACCTCTGCACCCAGAAATTTATACGAACTCTGGGCCAGATCCTAGACTATAGGGGTCTTTTAGCTAACTGGGAGAACCTAGACTCCCTGCTGGAGAGCGAGCGGCCTTCCTGCGTTTGTCTCCAGGAGGCTCCCTCGCCTCTCTGGCTACGTTAGTTTCCCTTGCACCCGGATGAGCGCGCACACCGGCGGGGTGCGGCGATTTATGTTCACCATTCGTTACCCTCGCGCGGCGTGCCTTTCCTACTTCTTTGCAGGCTGTGGCTCCGCTGCGGCTCTTAGATCGTCAGTACACTGCCTGCTCGATCTACATTCCTCCATGACCCTCCTTCTCGCGAGTTGGTGGTGCAACTGCCTCGGCCGTTTCTCCTCCTAGGGGAGATATCCGGTCGACAAATGTGGCTGGTATTTGGCTCTCCTTAATAGAGGAACTTTCCTTCACTTAACTCAATTCTGGCGAACCTACCTATTTTCACGAACTCACGGGTTCATTTACTCTGCCTTTATGTCCCTCTATGCCCTACTCTATTTTTCTTGGAGGGTGTTGGGGTACTCTTATGGCAGTGATCATTGCCCAGTCTGTCTGGAGCCGGTCGGACCGCAACCAGGTGTCTCGTCTCGACGGAGGTGGTGCCTGGCGCGGGCTGACTAGCCCTCCTTCAGAGCTCGTTCCGTCGTTGCCCGTTCGGTTTTGGACTTTGGCTCTGTGGATGAGAGCTTGGAGTTCCTCGAGCGGGTGGTGATGGGAGCAGCGGAAGACTGTATTCCTCGATCTTCCGGTAACCCGCGGAAGCGTAGCGTCCCGTGGTGGACTCCAGCATGTCACCAGGCGGTGAGAGAGAAGAAGAGGGCAACGCGCTGCTTCCACCGAACGGACCACTTGATTAAGATACGGCGGGCGAAGGCTTTTCCCGCCAGACTCTCAAGTTAGCCCGTCGGGCCTTTCGGCGTGTTTTTGTATCTGGCATTTCCTCGTCTACCGCTTCTGCTGCTGTGTGGCGGAAGGTACGTAGTATTGAGGGGAAGCCGGGCCCTGCTCGTCGCCCTGTCTTTCGGGACGGGGACGGCTTCCTTTCGGGTCCTACTGCTATGGCCGATCGGCTGGCCGGGGCTTTTACTGCGGTTTCCCGTTCGCCTTCAGCTGCGGATCGTCCTTTATCAGATGTTACGTTCCCGCCACCTGGGAACGAGCCCTATAATCGTCTCTACGATGCGGGAACTTCGGGCTGCCTTTGCAACCCGTTGTTCTTCCGGCCCTGGTCCTGATGACATTCCGTACGACTTTCTTCGGAATCTGCACCCGATGGCCCTACACTTCTTCCTGGATCTTTTCAACCGGATGTGGGTTGAGGGGTCGTTCCCTTCCCGTTAGAGGGAGGCGATTGTGGTCCCGATACCTAAACCGGGGAAAGAGGTGGCGGGCTATCGGCCTATTGCCTTGACGAGCTGCTTATGCAAGCTCTTGGAAAAAATGGTGGCCGTCCGACTTTACACTGGAGTCGCTTGGGTTATACCCCCCGACCCAGTATGGCTTTCGTCGGTTTCGGGGTACTCTGGACCTCCTCCTCCTCCTCGGTCACGATATACAGGAGGCCTTTTCCCGCCAGAATCTTGTTCTGTCTGTCTTTTTCGACGTCCAAAAGGCCTATGACACGACCCGTCGGGGAGTTGTCATGAACCGTTTGAAGTCTCTTGGTTTCGTGGGCCTTTTGCCCACGTTTATTCGTAACTTCCTCTGCCGTCGCACTTTCCGCGTCCGTAATGGGGGCGGCCCTATCTGGCATATTATGTTCAGGAGGAGGGGGTGCCTCAGGGATGTCTACTGAGCGTCTGCTTCAATGTGGTCACGTCTGCGCTACCGGGGGCCCTCCCGCCGTCGGTGAGCTTTACACTGTCTTCCCCGAAGACTTCGTGTGAGTCCTTCCTTCCGTCGAGAAGATGGGGCTCCGGCGCCGTCCCAGCCTTTAATTTTACTCGGGGGTCAGCCTCTGGCCCTCGTTCCATCAGTTGCGTTTTCTGGGTATGGTCTTGCATAACCGTTTGAGCTGGGTCCCCCAACCTTCGCAGGCTGCACGAGACCGCAAGACGTACCCTGGATTTGCTGGGACATTTGTCTCACACTATATGGGGCGCGGATAGGCGGACACTCCTCCGTTTGTACGTGTCCCTGGTACAATCAAAATTAGTCTATGGGAGTGTGGTGTATGGCTCCGCCTCCTGTACAGCCCTTCGGATACTGGACCCGGTCCTCTCGAGAGGACTGCGCATGTCCTCTGGCGCCTTCCGCTCCTCTCCGGTTGATAGCCTGCAGGTTGAGTGCGATATCCCTCCCTTCGAGTATCGGATGTCGTTCCTTATTGCTAAGCACTATCCCCGGGTCCTGCGTCTTCCCAACTCTCTTCTGTTCCAAGTGGTAGAGAGGGCGTTCTGCCGGGATGGGGGTTGGTATTTCACCGACACGGTGACCTCACTCCTCCATCCGTCATACCGCTCTTTCAAGGGTGTTGCACCTTGGGAGAGCACCCCTGTTACATGCTGTAGGGCGTTGCGCCCCGTTCGCAGGGCCGATTCCGACTCTGCCTTGCTTCGGTCCCTGTTCCTTCAGCATACAGCGTGTCACTCTGTATGTGTTGCGGTCTTTACAGATTGGTCGGGGGGGCGTTGGGGCCGCGGCTGTTCCCCAGTCGTCTGCCCTTACTCCCTGATAAGGCTTCCGTTTTCACGGCGGAGCTCTATGCCATTCTGAGCGCTCTGGAGGTGGTGCGGGAGCATCCGGATGGGTCGTTTGTTATCTATTCGGATTCCCACAGTGCCCTGGATGGCTTGGAGTGTTTCGACCCCGTCCACCCACTGGTCCGACGTATCCAGTTACTGTGCCAGATCCTTGTCACTTCTGGTGGCAAGGTGGTGGTATTTTGCTGGGTCCCTGCACATGTTAACGTGGCTGGAAATGAGGCTGCCGATCAAACTGCCCGTTCCGCGTGCCGACTACAGGTTTCACCTGTGTCCCTCCCCTTTTCCGATTATATCCCTGGTTTTCGTAGGTTTTTGCGCTCTCGGTGGCAGAGTCGCTGAGATGGCGTTACAACTAAAATTCTGCAAGATTAAACCCAAATTGGGATGTTGGGCCTTTTCCTTCCATCGGTCGCGCCGTAAGGTGGCGGCTCTGGCCCGCCTCCGTATTGGCCACACCCACCTGACCCATGGTTATTTGATGGCCGGGGATCGTGTGCCCCGATGTCCCAATTGTAACGTCCCACTTACAGTCAGTTGCCCACCTCCTGGTGGAGTGTCCGCTTTACTCGCAGAGTATTTTCCCTTTTTGATGAGCGTCGGGCCTTGTGATGGCTCGGCCCTATTCTCTCTGAAGGTCCCTACTTTTCAGTAACCGGGTTGTTCTCCTTCCTCCTCCTTTACCGGCTGACTCCGCTATGATTTTTTTTCTATCCCCCCACCCCACCCCCGTCTATTGTTCATTTCAGCTAGCCGTTTCATAGTTTTCGTCCTGTGTTCGCTCTGCTATCCACCTTTCTTTTGGTGGCAATGAGCGGTCATACTTTGAAAATAAAAAATATATATATATATAAACACTCCTGAAATAAGACTAATTCAGTGCTCCATACAACGGGTTCAAATGAAAGACTATCTGGGATCGATTTAATGATTGATAGTCGAAAAAGTAGAGGGGGGGGGGGGGGGGTCCCCTTTCCCCGATAAAAATTTGTAGGGTGTCTTAGTATAGTAACCTAATGTAAGCAACATGAAAATGCTTAAATAAATAAATTAAGAATATTTGTACCAATAATTCCGTAAACTTAACAAATTACATAAATAAATAACTTTACAAAAACCAAAATATAAATATAGTATCTGGTAACACTTACATAGTTTATTATTGCTAAAAACTACACAAATTACGAGAGTAATGCCAATTAAAATTTGGTTGATTTCGTAAATGATCTAGTGCGAGGTCGTGATATGTTCGGTTGTTGTACTTTTTGGATTAACTCTTCACTACCAACATTGTCTTTCGCCTCTTCTCTTTCCACGTTCGTCCACTTAATCACTTTCCTTATCTCTCCCGACGCGCTCACATCCTCCGAGGAAGAGGATGCATTCGTGTCCCCAGAGGTTGTTAACGGGGACTGAGAAGAACAGGGAACTACCTGCGAGAAATAAACTCATTTGCAGAGCCACTAAAACTAAATTTCTCTATGCGTATACACTTCCTGATTACTCGAGAAAAATATTTCATGATTAAAAACAGCCTTTTCAAGTTTATGAATTTTAACTCCCACAAAGTTCTTACTTCACCTAGTCTTACTCGTTCTCTTCTATTTCAAAAAACTACAACAACAGTAAATATTTCATTTCACCAAAGCTTTATAACGTAATTCAGTACACTTTCCTTTTGTCAAGCAAAATATGCACTAAATTTTACATAATTGAAAAGAAGCTTCAGAATGTTTTCCACGAATATTGTAGGTGAACTAGGTTCTTATTTCAGTTCGATCCAGTTAACTACAGGGTGTACTCAAATTATCTTTACAACTTTTCTCTCAAATAAAAATATTAGGAAACGAGATACACATACCGTTTTTGCGCCATCTGCGAGAGAAAGTAATGAAGTTTCACATAACCTTAAAAACATTCAACATTTGGACGTCTTACGTGTGACAAATGCTGAATGTGTTTGAGGTTATGTGAAATTTTATTACTCTCTCTCACAGATGGCGCAAAAACGATATGCGTACCTCATTTCCTAATATTTTTTATTTGAGAGAGAATTTGTAAAGATAATTTGTGTACACCCTGTACTTTACGATGGAAGATTAATTTTTCACCCTACCAGTTCATGTGGTCTTCGATTAACGTATATAAATGTGATTGAACTCTAAAAACATCGTTATTATACATTTCATACATTACCTCACTGGCAGAGACTGTACGTTGTCTAGCTATTCCTCGCGGTTGCTGGTTGAATATAACGCAGTAGGGAAGGTCATCCGTGCTCAGAGACTTCAACCCAAAGGGTAAATGACTTTCCGGTTGGCGTTCTGTTCGTTCTCTCGAAGAACTTATTCTTGCATCGTAAGACTCCCTCTTAACGGAGTGCTGGGGGGGGCTTTGGGGGTTCCCGTAGCGTACAAACAGCTCTGGTCCACCACTGTATATATCATAAAAGAAGTTCCACATTTCCTTCGAAATCGGAGCGTAATCCGAGCCTGGCTTTAAAACTATTTGGCCATGTTTGTTCATACAAATAGAAGAGTTATCCAGTGGCCCAGGCGGTTCTGGTTGTCTCCCAAGAACAAAAGCCTCCCAAGTTCGGAACCATTTCATCGATATTGCGAAGACAATGTCTGGCTGTTCCTCCTCTTGAAAAAGATTGTGAAGCTGAATGAAAGTTTCATGCTCAAGTTTCTGTCGATGTAGGAGGGCGTCCTGTTCTTCTCTGCAGGTGACACATTCATATAAGCTGGTGCAGGCAGGGCCACCTCCAAAGACTTGATGAAGGTATTCCCAAACGCCCTGACTGAAGACCATCACCAAATCACCCACGAAGGATGCCTTAAAAATACATTTCAGTAAAATATTTGTTTAATACATTTTAGCTGGAGCAAAATATGAAAGCTAGAACAGTACGAATTTTTAAGAGTTCATTACTACCAACAAGATCTAAACCGAGAACACCCCGAGTTTTAATATTCTCTTACCTTCAGGGGTTGAACGCCTCCATGCGGGCAAAGAAAATCAGAGTTGTCAATTAGACCAGGTTCTGAAAATGTATTGAATTTATTGATCCACTGCTTGGAGACGTAAAACTGCATCAATGACGGTTCATGAGAGGAAACCTGAAAAAAAAAATTTGGTTATATGGTGAAAAATCGTACTGTAACCCCTTAAATCATTCTTCAAAGAAAAACAAACGAATATAAATTATCATTAAAAAACTAACTTTTACAAAAAAATCTGCACATTTTACACACGTCTGCAGACTTATAATAAACGTAAGGTGAATTCAAATTATTTTTCGTTCTGTTCTTATTAATAAATAACCGAACTTCACAAAAGTACAATCTATTTACCTGCATCAATTCAACCGTTCTTTGTCGCCTGGAACTCATTTCTAGGCTGACTTTCTTGTAAAAGAGAACGTAAGCTTCGCAATTTGTCACTGTTTCTGGACTCACTTCAGTAACGCACTGGTCATCGAACTCGTACCACCTGTTGTTGGAAGCGTTCTGCGCGAACGCCGTGTAATGTCCGCTGCCCACTGCCCCGTGATGGCAGATCGCTGAATAAAGGTCGTATGTACGCACCTCCGAGGAACAATCTATAACATCGAAGTTACGTTTTAAGTGGAAAATGCAAATGCAATCGGTTGTTAATATTGACGTTGTTAATGTTGACCTAGCCTTAATAAAGTTGTGACCAGGATATTTATTCATTCTTTGTTAATATTCTCTTATCATTTATTTTATTTTTTAACACGAGCTTACTTAATATAAAAGCGTTCAGGCTAGGCGAATGGTAATACAATTTGCTCAGGTAATACAATTTTTCTTGAATAGCTTCAGGGCTAACAAAATATTAATTTAGAAATTATCTTCCATCGCAAAAACACAATGAATTTTACAGTTGTTTAACATTCCCCTAATGTAGTTTTTAAATGTTCTGAATTCACCAGTTTCTAAATAATTACAGTATAAAAAAACTACAATTTCTATTGCGAATTTCTAACATTACTATTAACGTCTTACCTTTATGCAAGAAAGGCGAAAGGTCCAAGCCATGCATTGGAAATGACACATATTGACTGATCTTCGAACTGAACATGTATTCGTGACGAAACCTTTTCAAGTGTATGATAAGAATTTCAGGGAGTTGAATCACTTTGGAGTACTTTACTCCATTTCGCAATTTGCCACATTTTTCACAGGAATACATATTGTCACCCTTCAATTCATCCGCGCTAAAGAAGGCAGCCAAACAATTGAACAAGGAGACGCTTGGGCCCCACAACCACGAACGAACCCAGCCCCAAATGGACCAAATCCAGAGCCACATCCATCTGTCGTTAAATAGTGAATGCTAAAATAATTTTTAAACAAATTTACCGGATTTCAGCTACATCTTAGGTTGCCCACTTCCAGATCAGGAACGTCAGCATGAAACATTCATTAATGAAACAATCACTCCACGTGAGTAAGGCGTCACCATTCGCTATATAGTGGTGTATGGTGTATTTGAGGTAAGATTTTAAAAACTTAAGATCAGGGAAAAATTACGCCCAAAATTACAGCTCGATAACAAACCCTAATTTATAATTCAGTATGATTTATGATTTCTGAAAAACGAAAATATCATAGCTCGTGTTGTTGTTGTTGCTGCTCCGTCTGTAACATTCTAATGTAGTAATAATCTTTGTGCTGATAATTTTAAAACATTAACAATTACGGTTCACGAGTGAGGATGGAGGTTGGATAATTAATTTAACTACTACAATTTCTGAGGGAAGGTCGTCTAAATACACATCCATCTACTATTAAGTCAATCTTTGAACTAACTTGAGAGTTGGAACACAATGTTATAACAGTTATAACATTGTTACGGTTAATGTGATTGTAACAAAGGCAACTGCACTTCGTTAGCTACAGAGCTTCACTCTTTCTTGTAGGGCTCAAACCCACAATTCGGGAAAAAAAAATGAAAAATAAAGGACAGTTGACAACTCAAATACGAACCCTTCGCTCGTTACATCGCAAGCATTCTTCGATAAATAAATGTTGAATGAAGAATTTTGAGTTGTGGAAATACTGCCATGAGCTTTCTGCTGTTGAGGAGAATGCTGGTGGAGAAGATTCAATTGATCCGATGATGGAATAGGCAGACTGAGATCCTGAAACGTCTCCTTTCGAGAGGATGTCGTGTTGCACGTCAAACACTGGACGGAGGAGACGAGAACTCCGTCAAAACAATCTGAGATTATGCTTCGATACCGGATTTGCTTCTTCTTTCGCAGTGTATTCTTCAGGCTCATTTTAGAGACATTCACGGATCTCCCTCCCACATTCAGTTGGGATGAAGGCGTTTTGGAGTACCGAGAAATTGTGGATTTTCCTATGAAGACGTAGAGATTTTATGTTCAAAGGTAAACCAACTTGTCATTTGAAATCTACAGAACTTTCTAATATTTAGTATAAACCAAAGAAAACAAGTTTTAAAAGATTTACCTCCGCCTAAAACAATAAGAGGTCCGTAAAGCATAATCATATTTCCCAGTATTCAATACTTCAGACTCACCAACACATGATGCGATCGAGGACATCGATGGTTTGCTGGACCCTAAGCCTGAGGTGGTTGAGGAATGGGTGGCCTGTAGTGTGCCCGATTTTTTTAGAGTCTCAATGTGTCCTTTGCCTGCTTTTGAGTCTAAAAGGGAAGTGTCTGACATGGCATCAGAGAACTCTGACTGATCTTGTTCTATGCTACCAACTCTGAAGGAGATATATTATTATTATAAATAAAAAAATTATTTCGGTTACAATTACTCTTATAAGACAACTACTTAGTTACAAACTAGTTAACAGCTTCAAAGAAATTTACTAAAAGTCTATAGGATTATGAATTATTTTCATAAACTCTATACAATGTCACGATATACATTAAATTAAATAATCAAGGCCTAGTATATAACATGTAAATATATGAGTACAAAAACGTTACTCTATTTCATCAGGTGAAAGCAGTTGTAAGTGTAAGAGTGGAAAGGTGACTGAAAAATATTACAATAACTACGAATGAACCAGAACAACGAAGAGCAACAAAAACAGAACAGAACAGAACAGAAAAAAGTAGACTACCTTAAATCTTATCGAAAATGTCAATGTCACTGAAGAGAATAAAGAAATAATGATTAAATTTTTTAGGGATTTCAGTGATGCTTGTTACCACAAGCCATAGATAATATTCTACTAAACAAAATATATAGTTATGGCTTTAGAGGTAGTATAAATGCTGGTTTAAAAGTTATTTATCAAATTGCTGTGTTTTTAGGAATTAATCATGTCTGTTTCGCCAAGTTGATTCGAAAACGTGTTGTACCTCGGGGCTCAGTCTTAATTTCACTTCTTTTTATTGCGCATAAATGATCTTCCAGTGTTTTTAAATATACTTCATAACATTTAAAAGAGAAAACCACAATAAACACAGGCCCTTAAACAATGCTTGGAAACTGCAAGTAAACAATCAATCTCGTGTGCTAGGTAGGAGTACCGTTCGATCGTGGTTACTTACAGCTTCTAAGCATACTTCATAGTGTTTGCTTACGTTTGATATTTTTCGTGCAAAGACATTAATACAATGAAAGACATTTTAGAATGAATTAACCAAAGTCGTTGTGGAGCTTCTTTTAAATATCAATGAAACGACTTTCATGGATTTCGGTGTTAAAAAAAATCAATGAAGTGACTGCTAGATCGATTGTCATACTATTATGGAAAAATCAAAAATTCTCTCCGAAAGGATTTTTAGTAGTATTACAATAACGTTTAAACTTAAACCTATATGATTTCTATGTCTATCACCCTTCTTCCTTACATAATGTACTGTACAAATGCATGGAGAAACTGTACTGACAACGCCTTAAACAATATTCTTATTAAAAAACGGACGATAAAAATATTAACCAATGTTTATCCGCATGTTCATACGATTACCCCCTTTCACTTAAGTTAAAAACATTAATTAAAGAACGAAGGACCACCACATTTCATTTTAACCCTTTAAGGACGAAAGGTAAAATTGCTAACGTTTCAAATACACGCATTCATAACTTAACCCTACAAAAAATCAGGGCTTAAAGGGTTAATTTACAAATTTTTGAACAAAATTAATAATTTATATTAGAAAAATACTTTGCAAAACTGAATCCTATCCGACTATACGCAGACGGAGAACTAAGCAGATTATCCTTCAATTGAGATTATCTTAATCCAATTGTTTAATTTGTTGTAGTGAAATTATGGGAGTGATTTAAGGGTTAAAAATAAAAAAGTTTAAAAATAAATTTAAACCTTTCAACAAATGAATTTGAATAAATTTTTGTATACGCATCTTATGATTTAATGTACTGCACAATGCATTACTTAATTCCTCTTAATTTTCTTAATAATAATTTGTATCTTCTAAGCTAATTAATATTTTCCTTTATCTATTAGCCATACGTGTTAATTTCCAGACATGGGGCCGAGGCCTTCTGATGGAGGCCTCATGAGGCCTTAAGTCCTTAGCACCGTTATTGTGATGTGTCTGTATTGAGAGGAAAACCTACCATAGTACCATATTTTGTGTGTTTGAAAATGATATTACCTTGGGGCATCTTTCCTCAAAGAATTAGAGTTATATATCAGGTTGTAACAAATTCTGCTCGATTAGAAAACGGACGATAGATAATAGAATAACCTCAAGATAATGTGAAATAGTTTTAGAAATGTTGCAAAATACACGCGGCGACAGGTTCGCACATGTTTTATCACGATACAGAATGACTTAGGCTAGTGTAGGATTATGCTAATGAATATTTTCTCTGGTGTTTTTCATACAGTTACAACGCCACCCCTACGATATTACAGTAACTGAAAAAACATGGAGCCCACGAAAGAGCATATTCGACATGTGATGCTGTATGAGTTCCATAAAGGATCTAACGCTAGTGAATCCGCAAAAAACATTCAGAGAGTTTATGGAAATGATGATGTGAGCGAATGGATGTGTAGGAGATGGTTTGAGAAGTTCAGAAATGGAGACTCCAGTCTGAAAGATTATCAACGAACAGGACGACCAAATGAGTTAGATGAAGAGTTGCTGAAACCAACAGTGGAGGAAAACCCAACGGTAACCGTAAGAGAACTTGGCCTGAAACTCTGCGTTAGCCATATGACCATTCATCGTCATATGAAGCTGTTAGGTAAAGTAGTGAAGGTTGGGAAATTGGTTCCGCATGATTTGTCACAAGCGAATCTTCAACATCGAATCGATATTTGCACATCACTGCATTCTCGGCAACTGCAGGCACCGTTTTTGAATCGGATCGTCACTGGGGATGAAAAATGGGTCCTCTATAACAATATTAAGCGTCGACATCAGTGGCTTAGCCGTGAAACAAAGCCTGAACCTCAGCCAAGGAATGGACCCCATCCAAAGAAAATTTTGCTATGCGTTTGGTGGGATATGCATTATGCAAGGAATTATTCATTTTGAGCTTCTACCAGATAACCAAACAATCACAGCTGAAGTCTACTGCCAACAACTCTAACGATTGAAGATGGCATTACAAGAAAAACGTCCTGCATTAATTAATCGCAGAGGTGTTCTATTCCACCAGGATAACGCGCGCCCTCACACTGATCAAATCACCACTGCCCAACTGGAGGCATTTGGTTGGGAAAAAATGCCTCATCCACCTTATTCTCCGCACATCGCACCTTCAGACTACCATTTATTCAGAAGTCTGCAACACCACCGAGATAGACAAAAGTTGCAATCCAGGGAAGCTATCGAAAACGAAGTGATCGCTTTTTTTTTTAACTCGAAACCAAGGGATTTCTTCGAACGTGGCATAAAAAACTTTTCTACAGGTGGGAGGAGGTTATAGAAAAAGAAGGAAATTATATTGATGATTAATTTGTCATTATGTCATTTAATTTTTGTTCTGAATGAACTAAAAAATTAAGCAGAATATATGTTACAACCTTATAAATAGCATAAATTGAAAAGTACACGAAAAAAAAAAAAGGATTCCCAGACCTCACGAGGCCTTCCCACTCTTCAGCCGGCTTCGAGGCCGAGGCCCCATGTCTGGTGTTAACTCCCTATTAAATTATCCACGTTACCTTTTAATCAATCCGTGAACCCAATAAAACAAAATGCTTAAAGGCCAAATTATGACACACAAATAAAAAATACTCCCAAATCTCTATGTTCCACGTTAAAATGACTAATATTTATTTTATAAATTTTCTTTCAAGAGTAAATAAAGCAAACTAACCCATACTGCACCCACTTATTTGTCTCATAAAGTAGGTTATGATGCCTCTTCTTCCTTTTGGCTTTATGATGCAAGGATGCATTCGAGAATCTTGAATCTTGAGATGAGACTGTTTGGTCTGACACTCCTGAATCGCACGTTTCATAATCTTCTCCCTCAGAAGGGGATGAACCTTCTGACTCTTCATGTTCAGTCATGTTTTCAATGGAGGAGAATTCATTTTCTTCCTCTTTATCTGTACAGAATTTTACTCAAGGAATTAAGGAAGAACAGCAAGACATTTTTTATGCTCATGATTTACATCCCATATTGCTGAGGAAGTGAATCATTCCAATAATAAATTTAAGATACATTTTATAGTAAGCTATTTCACTTATTTCTACTTTTTTTTTCTTATTTTTGAGCACAACTTCAAAATAGAAAGCGATCAAGATGGATTCACCGACAGAACACGTACATTACAATTATTACTGTAATAATGTCAAAACTCTCAAAATACGCAATACACAATCTGATCTTAAAACTCAATACATTTCAATACAGCCTATTATAGAATAGTTGCGATTTCGAATATGGCACACTTTCCTGTTGCGGATTGCTCCAAACTAGTAAAAATGTAGAAGAGTTGAAAATATTAGATATTTTGAATATTTTCTGTATGACTCGGGGTCACGAATTGGGAGACTGCAGTCAGGATTCGGCTCGCCGGGAATAACTGATTATGGGATTTACTTTAAAATACGTGGTCCAAAAGTCTCTATCTATTTTGCTAAAATAATGATCTCTTATTTTCTACACAGACCATAGATGATGATGATGATGGATGTGTAAGAACTTGCGATGGTAGTAACACTACGTATCGAAGGGAAGAAGTGCAAAGAAATTCGAGAATAATTCGAAGATGATTTCACAAACCAGGACCTACAGACAAAGCAATTCGCGAGGTGGTCAATAAACTTAAAAGAACAAGATCTGTTCATGATGAGGCAAGATCTGGACATCCAAGTACCTCGAGAAAATGTCAAATTGTTAAGAAATGCTTTTGAAACAAATCCAAGAATGTCAACCCGCGCAGCATCACGTAGACTGAGCATACGAAAAACGATTGTTCTAAGGATTTTAAAATCAAAATTAAAAAAGAAAAGTTAGCATATTCAAGTGCTACACGAGTTAGACGAAGAGGATTATCCAAGGCGACCGCCATGTGCACGGAATTGATTGAAAATATTCATACCGAAAACTTATTAAACCACATTCTCTTCAGCGATGAGCCGACATTCCACATATGCGGAAAGGTTAATCGACAAAATTGCCGTATCTGAGCTAGTGAAAAACCGAACGAGTTCTACGAATGGGAGAGATTCTCCTAAAGTTAATGTCTGGTTGGGTATGACAAGATCGAAGATTTACGGACCTTTTTTTCTTTACAGAAGCTACGTTAACAGGGCCAATTTAGCTGACATGTTTCGGCAGTTTGTTGAACCCCAGCTTCGTTCAGATGGCATTCTCGACAATGTTGTCTTCCAACAAGATGGAGCTCCATCTCACTATGCAAACATCGTTCGGGCGTACTTTGATGAGCTCTTACCAAATCGTTGGATTGGACGTGGTGGAAATGGGCTCTGGGCAGGACGATCTCCGGATTTAACACCATCAGACTTCTTTGCGTGGGGCTTTATAAAATCTGAAGTTTACCAAACAAGAGTTACAGACCTGCAAGATCTGCGAACCCGCACTGTCGCGGCAGTCGCTAAAATAACCCTAGAAATGCTTGAGAATGCGTTCCGCAATGCAGTGGACAGATTTGAGATTTGCAGAAACACTGATGGTGCTCACGTCGAATCTTAGACCTAAGCTTGATAAATAAATATACATCTAATTATGTTTCTATGTTTTTATCCTAAAATACTATTATTTCAGCAAAATAAATAGGGACTTTTGGACCACCCTGTATGGACAGACTGACATTTCGAAAGAATCAAAATTCAACTGTCTATTCGTTTGGCAAAGTTAAACATTTAGTTTTCATTTGAGTGATCAAATAATGGACATTTTAAATTAATTTTGGTAAAATAATGGAATACCAAAAAGTGCGGGTAGCTGATCTTGATGGTTACAGAAACGGTGCTGTAGCATTTTCGCTTAGCCGAACTATAGCTTCCGATTGCGCCATATTTTTTTAGGCCCTACAAATCTACCCGAGAATTCCACTAACCTAACCTTTCCTAATACAGAAGGTAAAAGGGTCTCGCTCTTATTTGGCCAAAACGAAAAGATAAGAAAATGAACGCATTTTGACTCGTTGAATTTTGACACAAACGCTACAGCCCGACAGAACCTATTCAGACCACAGAAAAATTAACTGGTAACACCTGCTCTAGGGCCTAGGCCTAATGTTAATTAAAGTATTGTATTATAATTTTCACGTGCATGGTGGATACTTTTCTTTGTTTTTATAACAATTATCAAGTATTTTATTCGCTACACAATTTACCAACACTTTTTATTTGAAATATAAATGCTGAAAATAGTAAGCCCAAGCTGTAGCCTGTAGGTCTAAGTTTAATCGGAAGAAAAAATATTTTACATATTTAAACTACACATACAGAATATTATTTGGCTTTACAAAGAATTCGGAAAAAATGATGTAACTTTTTTTCTTCAAATTGCCGACAACTGCATCTTCAGTTAACAAAAAATATACATCATCCTGCATGACGACAAATAACCCTGTACAATAATTACAATGGCGCCTTTGCACTTTAATGTACTTTACTCCTGAACATGCGTGTGCTATAAAAAAAAGTCTACAAATTTGCAGCAACCTATTAAATTGCAAAGAGAAAAAAATATACTTCTATAGCTATGCGAAAAGAAAAACAAAAACGCGCGCCACTATCGGGACTTTAAATAATGGACTAACGGACGATCTAAAAGAAATATGTGAAACTGAGAGCCCAGCATGAATCAGCCTTCACTACACCAAAAAGTGACAAAGCGATACCTGACATAGATACTTTCTTTAAAGAGAAATTGCGAGGAGATTATATAACATTTTTTGATTTTACCCCAAAAGACATAGCGCGAGCTATAAGACAAGTGAAATCACACTCAGCTGCAGGTCCGGACAAATAGAACGTATCATTGATTAAAAACTAAAAATGAAGTAGCCACACCCATATACTGGATATGGAGAAGATCCCGAGACTCGGGGGGAAATACCGAGCATCTTGAAAAGAGCAAATATGTTCCCTATATATAAAGGAGGGGATAGATTTCAAGCAAAAAACTATAGATCGGTGTCTTTGACGTCCCATCCTACCAAAGTATGATGTTTGAAAGAAGAGTTAGAGAAAAAATTTATGACTTCTTGGAGACACTGGAAAGATTCAACGAAAATCAGCAGATTCCGATCAGGAAGATCATGCCTATCACAACTTACAGAGCAATATAACAATATCTTTGACGCACTTGAAGGCAATGAAAACTATGATGTCATATATATGGATTTTGTTAGAGCTTTCGACAAATACGATCATGGTATAATAGGGCATAAAATGAAACATATGGAAACAGGCAGTGGAAAATTGGATCTACAACTTCCTCAGAGAACGTCTACAGGTCGTTAAAATTCAAGTATAACATCACCAGAATCGGAAGTACGCAGCTCAGTACCACAAGAAACAGTTTTGGTCACACTCCTTTTCATCATCATGCTAACACATAGACAATGAAGTAAACAGCAATAGCAGAGTTGCGAACATGAAAATATGGAAAACCAGGAAATCAAGGACGAAAAAAACAGTGTGGAAAATTTTCCATGTGACGTCACACTTTATATCAAAGACATTCGTTGGACCAGCAATGTTGTTCAACTGGTGTTTTTGTCTGTCGAACATTGTGACGCAACTGATTCTTATTTGGTGGATCCTCTGCATTCCGAATGACACGGATAAAAGTTTCCCTACGTCACAAAAAATTTTCTGACGTTCCGAACACAGCCTAAATTTTCTAAATTTTCACTCAATTACCGATTCGCACTAAAAAAAAGCTGGTAAACCAAGAGTTGAAAATAAACGTCATCACTTGTCCATTACGTTAGCATGGGTCCTGGGGAATCCATTCTCCGAACACAGATTTTTCAACAGTGTCAACGCCATCGTTGTTTTTTTTTTTTTTTTTTTTTTTTTTGCAATTCTTCATAATGCAATCTGATCTGCAGATCTACAGAAGCTAAGGCTAACAAAGACCCTAAAATCCACTCTAAGGTTATCCCGAGAGAAAGGAAAGAGTAGGGGGTTAAGAGAAGAGAAGAGAATAAAGGGTTAAGTAAGGAGGAACACCTTCACCTATCACTCGTGGGTTAACATTCATTCAGAAAAAGAGAAAAAAAGACTCGCCATCATCATCCGCCGGCCACTGCCGACAAGCCAGAAAAATAGTAGGAGAGAATAGGAGAGGGGTGAAAGATGAAAAGAAGTAAAATAAGAACGCTTACAAACCATGCAAACACAGTCTTAACTCACCGTCATACCATGCAAACTACAAACATGCAAGAAAAGAGAGTTACAGACATGCAAAGTAAGGAGAGGATAAGAAAAAAAAAAAAGTAGGTAAAGTTAAACAAAAAGTGGGTTAGTTTACGCTACGAGCTACATCTACGTTCGTGTTATTTTATTTTTTTATTTTTTTTAAATAATTTTATTGCTGGCATCACACGCTGGCATTAATCGTCAACAGACTCATCCTCGACCACCACCCCCAGAGCTCCTGTTGCTAATTGTTTTTTTTTATTTTAAACAACGTTAATATTTTTAAAATGTCTGTCAAGACGGTTCTTAAACACATTAACGCTGGTAGAGTTCACGACGGGTGCGGGAAGATTATTCCATTTATCAATTACTTTAAACGTAAAGAAGTTTTTAGCGATATTAGTAATGAAACGTCTGCCACGCGACTTAAATCCGTTATTACGAGTATTACTATTATCGAAAGTGAACAATTTGTCAAAATTTACGTTATCGATGTTATTAACGATTTTGAAAACTTCAATAAGCTCCCCCCTTAATCTCCTAGTTTCGAGTGAATACAGGTCAACTCTTTAATCCTATCTTCATAAGGCTTGTTGCGCAATGACGGAATTAGTTTCGTGGCACGACCCTAACCCTAACCTATCAATATCCTCACGCAAGTACGGGCACCAAAACTGAACGGCATATTCTAAATGAGGCCTGACTAGGGACTTGTAAAGGGGCAATATAACATCCTTCGATTTAAATTCGAAATTACGCGCTATGAAGCCTAGCATCCTATTAGCTTTTGCGCAAGACTCCAGGCACTGGTTCCTAACCTTTAAATCCTTAGATACGCGTACGCCTAAATCTACTTCCTCGTCAACGCTCGCCAACTCCCTATCATCCATCGTGTACGTGTAATTATTGTTACGAGAACCTACATGCAAAACTTTACATTTGTCTACGTTAAATTGCATCTGCCACTTATCCGTCCACTCCATAATCCTATTTACATCGTCTTGGAGCCTATTTCTATCGTCCTCGTTAACAACCTTACCGCCTATTTCAGTATCGTCCGCGAATTTTGACACGTTACTTGTCAATCCTACATCTATGTCGTTAATGTAAATTACGAATAGCAATGGGCCTAACTAACACTGAACCCTGTGGGACACCGCTACCTACATCCAACCACCCCGATTCACTACCATTAACTACCACCCTCTGCCTCCTAGCACGAAGCCATTCTTCTAACCAGTTAGCTACCTGACCGCCTATACCGTGCGCTTTGACCTTCGCAATTAATCTCCTATGCGGAACTGTATCGAACGCCTTTTTAAAATCTAAATAAATAACGTTAAATTAGTTAAACAAGATCTATGGCGTCGAAACCCATGCTGACTACTATTAATCAAATCTCTACTTTCTAAGTGATCGATGATACGATCCCTAACTACGGATTCCAAAAGTTTACCGACAATTGACGTTAAGCTAATGGGCCTATAATTGCTAGCTACTGCGCGGTCGCCTTTTTTAAAAATAGGCGTGACGTTAGCTAATTTGAAGTCTTCAGGAATAATCCCCGTTTCGAGTGACTGATTAAAAATCTTCGTTAAGGGGCCTACAATAACGTCTTTCAAATCTTTCAAATGTCTGGGATAAAAAGCGTCAGGGCCTGGAGCCTTGCTAACTTTTAGCCTATCGATATAATGCGCAATCTCACCCTCGTAAACAGTTATTTCATCCAAAATAGTCTCGCTACTAAATGGAACGATATCGTCCACGTCGGGGACATTATTTACGTCTTCTACGATAAAAACTGTCGCAAGAAAGTTATTGAAAATACCCCCCATCGCCTGAGCGTCAGAAGCCAAAGCGCCATTAACATCCACTAGAGGGCCTATGTTATCTTTTATCGGCTTACGATTATTAACATATTCAAAAAACTTTTTTGGATTATGTTTACTATCCGCAGCTATAAGTATCTCTAAATTACGCTTAGCATTCCTAACTGATCTTTTAACCTGACGTCTAAGCTCGATATATCTACTAAAGTTAGTTGCCGTGCCATTGCGCTTATTAAGTCTATACGCTCTATTACGCTCGTTTATGAACTCGCCTATTTCCCTAGTCCACCACGTGGACCTACCATGATTTCTAGCGCGCTTTGGCCTACGAGGAATAACCTCCCTTTCAATATTCCTAAAACTTTATTTAAACGCCACCCAATGCAATCATGATAAATAAACAATATATCACGAAAAACAACAAAATTCCAAAAAATTCTTCAAACAAGCAAACAGAAACAAAGAAGCAAACCATACAGTGAATACTAAATTTGGTGTATTGCTTTGTTATGAGCCTTGAGTCTAATAGATTATGTGAGAATTCAATTAATAGTGCGTCGATATTTTTAGTGATGATTCCTCAAATTAGTGACAAAGTTACTCGTTTTAGTGCGTCAAATTAATTATCCTGAAATAAAAAGCGGATATATCATACGCATACATGGACTGAAGACGGGTATGTACATCGCGAGTAAACGGCTTTTTTAAAGGTTTATTTTGAATGAAATAAATATTTTAAGATATTGGAATTTATGAAAAAACGGGAACACGGAATTTGATTGTAAAAATGGGGAAAATTCCGAGAAAACGGAATAGTTGGCATGAATGCATTAGTATAGTAACATCCTTTGCAGACGATACAAAGATCAGCAGAAAAATCAGCGATGCAAAAGAGGTGGAGGCCTTGCAGAGGATCACAAACAGAATATAAAATGGTCAGAAAACATGACATGTAGCACCAAGAAATTTCAGCTCTTGAAATATGGTAGAAATGAGGAACTTAAGGCAGTATATTATGCCCTGGACAGACAGAGAGGCCATTCAGAGAAGCACGAAAGCGATAGACTTGGGGGTTATAATGAGCGATGGTGCAAAATTCGAGACAAAATCAGATCGCGATAAACAAAGCAGAGAGAGTCGCGGGTCAGGTACTAAGAACCTTTAAAAGAAGGGACAAGACAGTAATGATTACCCTTCTGAAAACACTGATCATACCAAAACTTGAATACTGCTCAGTCTTGACGTCCCCATACAAGAAGGAAGAAATTAATAAACGAAGATATTCAGAGACGAGACATAACTACTGGGAAAGACTCCGTAAACTAAATCTGTACTCCCTGGAAAGAAGAGAGGTACACCATAATATATACATGGAAAATGATCGAAAAACTGGTATCAAACCTCAAACTAAACCCAATTACCATCCAAAGAGAAAAGGCAGAATGTGTAGTGTTGCCAAATTAAAGGCCCGACAAGGGATGATCTCAACACTGAAGGAAAACAGCTTGGTTGTCAGGGGGCCAAGTATTTTTAATCAGCTTCCAAAGGACCTCAGAAATATTACAGGGGTTGAAGTTGAAGTCTTCAAAAGAAGACTTGATGCCTGGCTCAGGATGGTACCAGATGAGCCGGATATACCTGGCTATGTGCGGTGGAGAGCGTAAGAGAGCAACTCACTCCTCCACCAAGCTAGGCCTGCCACCATCTTGACACTCGTGTAAAGAGACCAACACACGGAACTGCGATGATATATATAACCTTGTTTGGGTTCCGTGCGTCGGTCTTTCTCACACGATATATACAGTTTCAAAGTTTGCGGATGACACGAAGCTGGGTGGTAGGGCGATTAATGACGAAGATAGAGGTAAAATTCAGGAAGATCTGAATAAAATCGTTGATTGGTCAGTCACATGGCAAATGAGATTTAACGTTGATAAGTGCAAAATTTTGCATATAGGTTCGCGTAACGGTAATTTTGCGTATAGTATGTCAGGGAAAGATTTAACAAGCGTAGAGCAGGAAAAAGATTTAGGAGTTATAGTCACGGGTGATTTAAAAGTAGCGAAACAAAGTACAGCAGCGGTCAATAAGGCGAACAAAGTGTTAGGTTTTATAGCTCGAAATTTTGAGTACAAATCGCGCGATATTATAGTTCCACTTTATAAATCATTAGTTAAGACCCCATTTGGAGTACGCGGTCCAATTTTGGAATCCGCAAAGATATAGACAAAATCGAAAGAGTTCAAAGACGAGCAACTAAGATGATTCCGTCTCTTAGGTCAAAGTCGTACGAGGATAGGATTAAGGAGTTAAAATTGACAACACTCGAGACTAGGAGGTTAAGGGGTGATCTAATCCAGGTTTTCAAAATTATGAATGGGTTCGATAACGTAGATAGAGATAGCTTTTTCGAAATATCTCAATATAATAGGACTAGAAATAACGGGTGTAAGTTGACAAGTAGAAGGTTCGAGACAGCAGTTGCGAAAGACTTTTTTACGCATAGAATAGTAAATAGCTGGAATAGTTTGCCGGTAGAAGTAATTAGTAGCACGTCTATAAACATGTTTAAAAATCGATTAGACGCATATGTTGATAGAAAGGGTATAGTTTAAGGTAGTAAAATTAAGGCTTTCTGGGGATAGATCCCACAGCTCAACACAAGTGTTGTGGGATATAGGGAGGCAGCGTCTTGGGTTAGGGGATACTCTCTGTCCTTACACACCCCATTTAAAGAGATTCCTCTGCCGAGCGGTGCCCCCCATAGTACTGTGAAGTATTGAAAAACTCAGGATCTTCACTTGCCCCACAAACACCTTTAAATGGGAGACCCATAATGGGTGCACACACATTTCTACATTACTGTACAGTCTTTACAGCCACACCTACACTTTTCCTCGTTAGTGTATATATTGTAATGCATATGGTTGTAAATTTTGACTTGGTCCGCAATCGATATGGACCGTGACTTGATGGATACCGTAATGAAATTGACTGGATTCTTTGGATCTGATATACAGGGCGTCCCAAAAAAATGTACACACACTTTAACAGCTGATAGCTCAATTGATGTTTCTTTCTTTCCAAGTTAAACCCATTAGAATTAATAATGGCAGTCAGACTAAGCTTTGAACAAAGGAAATTCATTCTAAAATGCTACTGGAAGTGTGAAAACGCAGTTGAAGTGCAAAGACAGTTTAGGAGGGAGTTTCAAACAGATCCACCAACGCGACTTACCATCACTCGAATTAGAGATAAGTTTGAAGCCGATGGAACTGTTCAGAATGTCCACAAGAAGCGTTCCGGAAGACCACGGACATCGACAAGCCCCACAAAGCAAGAAAGAGTACTGGAAACGTATCACCAAAGTCCAAGAAAATCTGTGCGGCAAGCGAGTCGTGAGGTAGGAATTTCAGAATCGTCTGTCCAACGCATTTTGAAGCGCTGTCAATGGAAAAGTTACATTCCAAGATTAGTCCATGCTATTAATGAAGATGATCCGGACCGAAGAGTGGAGTATTGCGAGTGGTACTTGGCACGATGTGGATGTGGATTGGACGAAGGGGTTTCGTAGAATACCCTCCGCGTTCACCAGACCTCACACCACTAGACTTTTTTTTATGGGGATACTTAAAAGACAAAGTCTACGCTATAAAACCTGCAACAGTCGCTGAATTGAGAGCAGCCATTGAACGAGAATGCACACAAATACCAAACGAAATGTTTGTGATGTTTGCGATTCCATTGCTTCGCGTTATCAGCAGTGCCTGGACCAGAACGGACGTCAGTTTGAAAACAGGCGTTGACAAAACAATTAAATAATGTCTGTAGATTCTATTACATTTTGAAAATGAAATGTATTTTAATAAACACTGCCTTTATAATTATTTAAAGTGTGTATACATTTTTTTGGGACGCCCTGTATTTGCATGTCGTTATAAATAGATATAGTGTGTAACATTTGTGGATAGTAGTCTATTATGACTTGATCCTCTGGATCCAGAGATTCTATCTTTAGTTTTAAATCGATAATTAATTAGTTTTTAATTGATAATTATTTAGTTTCGTAAAAATTGGTCGTTGCCAATTTACCGACGGCTTTTACATAAATTTCTTATGTTTTTGTGGTTCGGAACCCACGTAAAATTGTAGGTCCCCTCCGCCACCACGGAGGACATGCACAATACACGATTGCGAACACAGTTAGGTAGACCAGCCATGAGTGGATCCTAGGGTCTTTGTTGGTCTGAAACATTATATATATATATATATATATATATGCTGCAAACCCACAATATATATATATATTTTTTTTTTAACCCTTTGAGGACCAGGGACATATTTGTTCCAACGGAAATAATAATATAAATTGTACAATGATGCAACGTTTCTACAAATACATCTACATGTTTATACAGGTATCGTTTAGTTGTCGGAAAATTAACCCAAAAATGGGTCATTTAAATGACTATAGTTACTAATATCTAATTCTAAATAACAATAAAACTTAAACTTTTAAGTTCAAAGAAACGTATACTGGTCGTCAAAGGGTTAATTGGGGTTGTTTAACCTCCTTCGCAACATCTAAGGTCATATGACGGAGGGGACCTACAGCTTTACGTGGGATCCGAACCACGGGTCGCTACATAATCTGGGCGCAGAGGACGGTCTCCCATCCAACTACTACCCAGACCCAATGTCGCTTAACTTCGTTGATCTCCGGGAAGCGGTGTTACGACATCGGCCACGACGTAGCCCATATATATATATATATATATATATATAAGCACACCGGACAAAAAATTAGTCACCCCTCTCAGAATGTACCTAATAACGTGTGACGGCGCCTCTGGCCTTGATAACCGCACGAATCTGGCGAGGCAGAGACTCTACGAGGTTGTGCATGTACTGAACATCGATTTGCTGCCACTCGTTCATCAGCCGGTCCCAAAGTTCCGCCAGAGTCCGTGGGTGTCTATTCCTGCGCTTCACTTTCTGTTTCCAGCCTGAACAACACCTTCGACGCATTCAGGATTAAAGGCGTCATTGGACCTGCGATGTACTCGTCGCCTCCCATCATTGGAGAACAAACAAAAACGGGACTCATCGGACCAAATTACACGTTTCCAATCTGCCGCAGTCCGGTTTTTGTGCCTCTGAGCCCATTTATAACGTGCCAATTTGTGACTTGCTGTTAACAGCGGCCTCTTCCGTGGTACCCTGCTCCAGATGTCCATCGCATGCAGTTCTCGTCGCAATGTCCGTTCGGAAATTGGTCGCTGGAGAACCTCATTGGTTTCTTGGAGCAATTGTTCTCTGGTTTGAAAACGATTTGCAGTTACTAGACGAGAAACATGGCGGCGGCCCCTATTGTCGAGAATTGTTTTCCGGCCACAGTTACTCCGTCGATTGTCAGTTGATTGCGAACTACACCACTCTTTGTAAACTCGCTGGACAGTACGCGTTGACACACCAACAAATTGGGCTACTTCAGACATTTTGTGTCCGTGGGCTCTGCCAAACACGATGGCTCCTTTTTGCCACTGAGTAACGTCTGCCTCACGACCCATTTTGCAGACTATATCCAACACACACTTTGTTCTTCACCACCTCACGAAACATATCTGATCCTGTGTGCTACGTCACCGCTACTTGTCACTTACCAATGCTACATCAGCGCCCTCTGTGTGACCTTGAACTTCCTACTATCGGTGCTATTAGGGGTGACTAATTTTTGTCCGGTGTGCTTATATATATATATATATATATATATATATATATATAATATATATATATATATATATATATATATATATATATACTTGTACATGCTTGTACCCTGTGGTGAATGGACGTGTTGTTTTGCTCTCTCTATTTAACACCCAAATTAGAAGGGAATAATCTACTCGGCGGTTTATTCTGTTTGCACCCGAAAGTGGATAAAGTATCAGTGAATCCGTGCATATAAATTATAAAGTGAAATTCATTAAACTTAAGAAAGTGCAATACAGTTTACATAATTTATCACCAATTTTAACGTATATATTCAAAACGAAATACGGTTGGCATTCGAGAAAGTTTGAAACAAAGCAGGAAAAAGGTCATAAAAGGCAAAGGTCATAAAAGGCAAAGGTCAGAAAACCCTCGAAATACCCTCGACCATCGAAAGGAAAGAAACAGGAATAAAAACAAATTCTCACTTAATCTGTAATTTGTGCAATTTAGTAACAACGGAAAGCCTAGCAATTAGATGTGATTTCTGCCAACGATTAAACGACTTTAACTGCATGAATTGGAATGATAGGGAAATAACTCGTCTCGAACGCGAAACACGTTGTGGGGATCAAATTTCTATGTGGCGCGTGTACACAGACCGTAAATTCTTTCGCGGTCTTTAAAGAAATGGAGATAGCAGACTCGAAAGTTACAAAAAAGAATGAAATAATGGGGACACATGGTCCGAAATGGTCCCAACGAAAAACAGGGTGGATGAGAGAGAAGACGAAATAACGATAACAGCATAATAACGAACAACAATTTAATAACAAATAACGATATAAACAATATAATACGGAAGGAAGACATAGATGAAAGGAAAGAAATAAGTAAAAGTGGCGAAGTAGACAAACGGTCCAACGAGCGAAATGATAAAAGATAATAACTAAAAACGTAGAAAATAAACAGCCAAAGAAAAATAATGATAATGCCAAAACTAAGAACTTGGAAAATAAGAAAAAAGCAGAAGCGTAGAAAATATCGTATGCAAATACTACGCGAAAGGAAACTGCAGATATCGGGATGGGCAATGCATATATGCACATCCCACATTATGCAAAATGCATTACACAAGTGGATACTGCAAGTTTGATAAGAAATGCATGTTCCACCATCTTACGGTCTGCAACACTTATGAAAGATATGGGAGTTGCAAATACGAAAAAAAATGCCGATACCACCACCCTCAAAGGAACGCAACGAGGGAACAGAAAAAACGAACATCAAAGAAGAGTGGAAATTTTTTAGACGCAGCCAACACATTTCAGCTGCTAAATACTCTCCAGCAATTACAAAACCAGCTGACAAATATAAATATAGAAATCCGAGAGCCGGACAGAAGGTACGAACAAAGACACTTCATGCGTTATCGGGACAACAGGTACCGACAAAGATAAAAAGAGGTAAATTCTCGGAGGACCACAAGGCAACGAAACCGGCACCCCCATGGAAAACAAAGCGGAACCACCTGTATGCGAAAAAGAAAGAGAAAAAATAAAAATAATCCTAGCCAACATACAGGGCCTTAAATCAAACCAGTCCACGAACAAAGTTGCATACCTGAAAGGACTCATGCAAGAAGCCGGAGCAGACTTTGCATGCCTCACGGAAACTCATCTAAAGGACTGCCAGGCGAACTGTGAAAATTGTGAGTCCTGTATTGACAAAAAAGAAATACAAATTGACAACTATAACATCCTCCGAGCCGACAGAACAGTGAGACGTAAAGGAGGATGTGCTATTTACACACGCGAAAGGCACATAGCAGAAATGGCTATAAGTACCTCAAACAACTACGTAGAATGTGTAGCAGCAAAAATTGAAAAATTAAATATGGTACTAATTGTAATGTACAGACCCCCAAACACGCCAACCTCAAAATTTTCAGATTCCATTACAGAGGTAAGAAACTTAGTAAAAGATCTACACTCTCCAACCCCAAATATTTTTCTCTGTGGTGATTTTAATTTCCCATTCATGAAATATAAAAGGATAGGAAAAAATATATGTATACACCAGGACAAGGGGGGCACACGAGAAGACCAGGAGCAGGTAAAAATGCTACTAGCTTTAGCTGATGAATTTATGTTAACGCAAGAAATAACAGAAAACACAAGAAAAAACAACTGCCTAGATTTGGTATTCACAAACAACAGTAATCTAATTGATAATGTAGAAATATCCCCAACTATGATATCAGACCACAACATCATTGAAATAACAACTAATATAAAGGCAACAGGAAAGGAAAGAACACGCACAACAGAAAGAAGCAAATTCGAAATTTTTAATTTTCACTCCAAAGCTATAAACTGGGAAGATGTGACATCCAGCATGGAAGTAATAGATTGGAAAACCATTTTCGAGGCCAAGACAACGGAAGAGATGCTAATGACGTTAGAGGAGAAGACGTTAGAAATTGTGGAAAAACATGTCCCAAAGATACAACAAAGAGGAAAGAGAAGCAGGTTCGAAAGACAAAAGAGGGCATTGTTCCGAAAGAGAAAAAGAGTGACTGCAAAATTAAGTAATTGTAAAGATAACATCAGAAAAATATTAAATGATAAACTACAAAGTATCGATGTCGTCATACAGGAACAAATCGAGAAGCATACAGAAAAAGAAGATGACGCTATAGAAGCGATAAAGGCTAACTCAAAGTACTTCTATAATTTCGCAAAAAGAAAGTCGAAAAACCAAGCGACTATCGGACCTTTAAAAAATGAGAACAGTGATTTATCTGATGATCTAACAGAAGTGAAATATTAAAAGCTCAGTATGAATCATCTTTCAGTATCCCAAAAACTGACAAATTGATATGCGATAGAAACGCGTTCTTTGAAGAAGAACCACAAGGGGAAAGTATAACGGATTTCGACTTTACGACGGATGATATTACACAAGCCATAGGGAAACTAAAAACACACTCAGCGGCAGGACCGGATAAATGGAATGCCACACTGATCAAAAACTGCAAGAATGCAATCGCTGAGCCCCTATACTGGATATGGAGACGATCATTAGACACGGGAGAAATACCGGGCATCCTGAAGAGCGCGAACATAGTCCCAATATATAAAGGAGGAGATCGATCCGAGGCCAAAAACTATAGGCCAGTGTCGCTTACATCTCATCTCACTAAAATATTTGAAAGAATAGTTAGACAGAAAATCTATGACTTTTTGGAAACTCAGAAAAAATTCAATGATAACCAACACGGGTTTCGATCAGGCAGATCATGCCTATCACAACTAATGGAACACTACAACAACATTATTGATTCACTTGAAAGTAATGAAAACTATGATGTACTATACACAGACTTTGCTAAAGCGTTCGACAAGTGTGACCACGGAATCATAATACATAAACTGAAATATATGGGAATAACAGGAAAAGTAGGGAAATGGATATATAATTTCCTTAGTGAGCGGAGGCAAGTCGTTACAGTACAAGGAGTATCTTCATCAGAATCAGAGGTCCTCAGCTCAGTACCACAAGGAACAGTATTAGCTCCACTACTCTTCATAATCATGCTAACTGACATAGATGAGGACGTTACCAGAGACAGCACAGTAACATCCTTTGCGGATGACACAAAGATCAGTAGAAAAATAAGAAACCCAGAAGACATAGGATCTCTACAAACCGACATAAACAAAATCTACAAGTGGACTGAAGACAACAATATGAAGTTTAACACCGAGAAATTTCAGCTATTACGGTACGGAAAAAGAGAAGACCTAAAGTCCATGGAATATTATACCCCAAATGGACAGGAAATTCAGAGAAATTCCAGAGCAAAAGATTTAGGGGTTGTAATGACAGATGATGCGAAATTTGAAACACAAAATAAGATAGCAGTAAACAGAGCAAAGAGAATAACGGGTCAGATATTGAGAACCTTTAAACGAAGGGATAGGAATGTAATGATTCCTCTACTGAAAACCCTGATAATACCCAAATTGGAATACTGCTCGGTCCTAACATCCCCATATAAAAAAGAAGACATTAGACAGCTGGAGGGGATCCAAAGAAGCTTCACAGCCAAGATCAATGGGTGCAAAGAACTAAATTACTGGGAAAGGTTACGAGAACTAGACCTATATTCACTGGAAAGAGAGAAGAGAGAGATACACCATTATTTACACTTGGAAAATAATGGAGAAACTAGTCCCTAATCTTACTCTGAATCCCATAACTCCCCAAACAACGGTGGAAAGTAGAAGCGGTAGACTGTGTCGTATTCCCAAATTGAAGGCGAGACAGGGAACATCCTTAACCCTGAAAGAAAATAGTTTTGTAGTGAGAGGACCAAAACTGTTTAATCAGTTGCCCAAAGACCTAAGAAACACGAAGGGAGTTGCAGTGGAAATCTTCAAAAGAAGACTAGACGCCTGGCTCAGAACAATCCCCGATGAGCCGGGCGTACCTGGCTATGTGAGGTGGAGAGCGCAAGAATCCAACTCACTACTTCACCAGGCCAACTCGAGAGGAGGGGCGACAAGCTTGACCTTCGCGAAATGAGAAATCATCGCGCGGAACCTTTGTAAGGTTGTAATGTAAGGATATATATATATATATATATATATATATATATATATATATATATATATATATATAGGGTGGTTCACAAGCATAGGGAAATTTAGCATCTGAGATTTCACTTTTGGGTCATTGTTGCTTTTGTTCCTACACTTAGTGTGAATAACTGTGTGAAGTACGGTTGGTCTACGGTGTCGTTAAGAGGTCGCTCAATCATGCATGACGTGTCTCACTAATGACTGATTACTATAGTATGACTAAATTTGGCTTCTTCTTTTGTAGGAATGTGTAGAAATGCCGCCGAAGCAATCAAAAACACGGTCTAGCAGTGAGATGTGGTTACTAGGGAAGGCGGAGGACAAGTTAACTAGGGCAGGACTCCCTACCAAGCTTCAAGTCCTCCGGAAATTCATGTTCCACCATCTGGAGGAGAGGAAGACAGAATATAACAGTGCGGTGATGACCATTGAGGCTTTGATCCCGTTTTGGACAAAATCAAACGTTCCAATGACGGATACCAGATACGCTGAGAAGGAGCTCCTGAAACTGTACGAGCAATACAAGGGGCTGAAGAAGAACCGCACAAAGAATTTCCCATCCTACAGAATGAAGGAGGACATATTTCGCGGAGACCTTGACGATGTGTTCGATCTTTCACGTCATGACGCCCTCGAGACCATGATGAATGAGGAGGACAAGAACTTCCTTGTCGCTCAGCTCGATAATCCCACTTCCTCCAGCTTTGGCCCGATTGACAAGAAAATGGCTGACCAACAAACGAGGAAGAGGATTCGGTGTGAAGCGGAGATAAACCGAGAGGAGAAGGCCAAGCGCGAGGCGGATGCGAGATGGTCCCAGGGAGAACTGGAGGCTTCTAGTTCAAGCACATCTGAATCATCAGATTCAGATACTGTAGTTTTTAAGGAGTCAGCACGAAAACGTTCCACTCCTAAGCGATTGAAGTCTGTGATCACGCCTGACATTTCCTTAGCCTTGGATCGCCACATCAGTGACATGAAAGGAATGGCAGTGGTCGCAGCAACTATTAAATCGCTGGGGCACAACTTGGACGAAGTGTCAATCTCACGCAGCACCATTCGTCGCGTGAGACAATGTGGAACACCTTGAGCCTGTAAATGGCCTTGGCCATCCGTCGCGCATGGTGCATGGCTCCAGGGCTTCGAATTCTCACAGGACCGTCAAGCTTCCCTCCCAAGAAAAGGAGGCAGAGAAGCATCAGTTCATCATAGTCGTCCCGCTGGCTCTTCTTCTTGACAGCCTCCTTGTAGTAAGAGACCATTTCCTTCCTCTGCTCTGCTGTTTCAATGAACAGGCTGTCGGGTGCACTCTCGAACTTGCTGCGATCACTGAAAACCCAGTGCTGCTTAAAGCGCTTGAATAGGCCAATTTCAGGTCCACTGAATGTTCCGAAACAAGCACCGAAGGCTGCAGCAAGGACGACTTCTACCACGTGGTGTCGGCAAGCGATCCACACCAGATCAATACCCAACTCCTTTTCAATGAGAGTACAAGCTCCAGCATGAAGTCCCGTGTTGGACGCAGTTGTATCAAAAACAAGACCTCGAACGTTGCCCCTCAAAGACCAGTCGTCCACAAGCTTCAGGCACGCCTGAGCCTGAGATGCTCCAGTGCAGCAGCTACCATTGGAACTCCAAGGAGTTTCTCTTCCCCGTTACCGGTTACAAGCACAGCCACCACGGTCCACCACCTCTAACCATGGGAGATATCTGTAAGCAGCTTACTATCCCAGTGCAAGAGAAGGGGCTCATGGGTCTTGAAAGTGGCCTGATCTTCGCGGCACACCGCTTCACGTGTTATTCAGAGATCAATTCACCTTGCTTCAGACCGAGAAACGGAACATCGAGGAACTAAGCCTGTTTATCACGCTCCTTTTACGGCGGCTACTGGAACGAGGCCGTGTGCATACATGGCTCCATTGAATGACCTCACTTTCTTGCGCCAGCTGAAAGCTCACCCAGGAAAGACGAACGACGCGGCATTTGCCGCGATGAAACCCCATTTGTGGTTCATTTCTGAGCACTTAATCCCTTGGCACTCTTTGATCCTCGAGTTCACGCGTCCACGAAGGAGCGGATTGCT